>OX451345.1:54618266-55218266 GCA_949629155.1 Myopa testacea | reverse complement strand
TTTACAACAACGACAACTTTACTACTTTAAACATCTCTCGTTGTCCTTCTTTCAATTAAACATTTTTCCCAGTTTGAAGTTGATTGCTATCGCCAAACGATTGTATATTGTCGCCAGAAAGATATAGTACACATAGTATTTCTTTTATTCAATAATTTTACTGTTTGTTATAAATGTAATAATTTTTTTTATGATATAAAAGCTTGTCTTAGTCCATTTTTTTCACAGCTGAGCTCACTTGATGATTACTATATATGTACATACTTACAATACATGAATTATATATTTGACAAGATGAAGAAAACTAAACTGAATAGCAAAATAAGACATAGCACGTGTGTAAATCAGAGAGGGAGAGAGCGAGAAACATTTTTAAATATATTTTAGGAGTACAGAGATAAGAGAGTTAAAAAAATACACTCAGCTACTAGAAAATTATATAGAAATATAATATAATAAACAACAATATTATAGAAATATAATTGTTATTAATAATGTATTTTAAATTGAATAAATCAATTGATTGCTGGTATTTCGACCAGAAAATGCACGCAGAAATATGGTTCGTTCAAAATAGATCAATAACAACGAGAGACAGCCGAAGAAGAAAAAATAGTAATACTGGAATAAACTATAAATGCAAAATGAAAATTCAATTAAAAATTCGTCCATTCCTAAAGCGCTGCTCTAACTCCTATTTGAAAATAAAAAATAACAAAAAAGTAGTAACTAAGAATGAACAATGAAGACAACCGAGCCAACAAACGAACGACCGACGGACCATCAAAAGTAGCACCACATCAATGACCTGAAGAGACGACAAGAGGAAGCAGAAGCAAGCGTGTAGCAAGCATCAAACAAAAGAACGAATATTATGGCAAAAAGTATTTTTAAAAAACGAAGGAAAAAAGTAGTGAAGAAAAATATATAGTATATAAGTAATCAGCAAAAATCAGGGAGCGTTAAATAAACGTATCAAAAGATGGAAGGAAGATGGGCAGGCAGACACGAGCAAAACATCGGCCAGGAAAAGAGACAAGGAACTCTGATACGAGACCGAGACAAGGGCCGAAAGGTGTCCCGGTCGAGAGAAAAATACACAAAAGTTACATTACAAAAGGAACGGATGTGTGACAAAAATAAATTATTATTCATCTAAAAGAATAGCGGTTTATTTTTTATTATTATTAAAAGGGGCTTAAAAAAAGAATGAACAGAAAACTAAAGTTTAAGAATCACAATGACTAATTTTTAATGGAAATTTAAAAATAGTTTCAAATTTCTATATTAAATACACGTCGTAGAAAAAAAGATGAGTCATTGAGAGGGGGTGAGAGCAGGAGAGGGGGGTTGAGAAAGAAAAGAGATATAAGAGAAGAATCTCAAATATGGTCATAAAAATAGTACAAGACGAACGACAGCAACTAATAACACTTTATGTAATCCTGTTAATTTCCAAAGATTTAATTGCTATCTGACTGTCCATAAAAATGTCGCATGTTATTTGAAGTGATCCGGAATTTGGAACATTATAACCATGGAAATCATCGCCGAGGTTTTTAATGAAAAAATTAATGAATGATCGAAATTTATTATCGTTTTCTGTGTTATATTGTCTCCACAAGCTGGTATTTATTTTTATATATACACATGGTACACAGTAAGAATAATATATGCAATACAATTATAAATCTTAGCCTTATATTGAATACTGAATTCTTTAAAGTAAGAAAAGCAGTAAATGATACTCAAGAGACATAGTATTTCAAGTGTAGGGTAAAAGGAAATAGCGATTCAATAATAATAACAAAAAAAAACCCCAACACAATCACATAAATTGAGAGATATGTATATATGTATATTGCTTTTGCAAAACAAATGGGTGCATAAATCACTGCAGATTCAGTTTTATACACTAAAAAAAAAAGCAAAACACTAACAAATAAACAAGTTTGTAATGTAATTTAATAAAACATACTTTAAATTCACACATTTTTTATTCTCAACTATTTTCTTTTTTGAAAAAATTTATCAAAATGATTGATTGAAATTTGGTTATATCAGTGTAGGTGTTTGTTGTTATTGTACTATTATTAAAAATGTCCAGTATGTATTCAGAACGTCACAGAAGAGATGAGGAATACTTTTCGTTTTACTTACTTACATTTTTTTAAAAGTGTTTCTTTTTTTATAGCAGCACAGATTTCCATGATTTATTTTTAATCGTTTTGTTTTATTTTAAAACTGCGTCTGCGATAATTCTTGGTTTATTTACACAACAACAACAGAAAGCACAAAAACATTAACGATGATGGTGGCATGAAAAACGCAAGACGCTGTCAAGCAGAAAAAACAAGCCAAATCTTTTAAGCATCACAAAAAGTGCAAAAATAAAATGGTGGAGCGGACCAGAACAGAAGAGACGAAACGAAGACAAGGAAAAGATGCATGTTCAGTCTGACAGAAAGTAAGTTTTATAATATTGGCTCAATAAATAAGAACACACATAATATGAAAAAATAAATCATATAAAAATCAATACTTTAGCTATTTTAGTAGTAATACTAGCGAAGCTACGATTAACGATCGTACGTGACAAACATTAAAAGTAATTTTTAACAAATTAAAAAATTGTAACAAAATTAATATAGAATTTACTAATAAATCGATAATTTCAAATTCCTACTTCTTTCAATTCTATTTTTCAATTACTTTAATATTTAATTAATATTTGTTTGTAATAATTATTTGTTTTAATAAATCCAACCACATGATCATAAAGTTTAACAATTTGGTTTTGTTTTTTAAATCAATTCTATTGTTCTCTTGCTTCATTTAATTACAATGTATTTATAAACTATTGACCAGGATCTGATCTGTCTGCTGTTTAGAATATTTTTATCTCTTACTTGAATATTTTTATCTTTTAATTTTAATCAATTACAAGTGAATTATAATAGTGTAATTTTTCACGTGACGATGAAACCTACCTCAACAACTAAATTGTTGAACGGAGAAAAACATACGTACATGCATATTTGTAAGTATATTTAGATATCAGATCAATTATTATATATGTACAAGCATTTAATAATGTGCACATAGTAGAGGAAAAATATAATGATTTTTAAAACAAAAATACGAGAAAAATAAACAAACAAATTATATTATCATTAGATTTATAATTGCACTCAGCATTCGTTTGATTTCTGACAACAACAAACAAAGCACAGCAACGAGGAATATTATGAAATAAGCAATGAAAATGCAAAACAAAATACTCTTTTATCTTAAAATCAAAATAGAGTAAAGAAAAAATTGTATGACGTTAAGAACACAGAGATTCAGGGCCTCATTTCTTAACAATGAACGAAACGCTTATGATTCGTTATGCTTTGTTATTTTCACTATTGTTATTCCATATGTTAGGAGAGCGAATATACATAGCATAACTTACAACACGCGTTCCGTTCGTTGAAAGGAAATAAGGGCCTTCATTTTCAGAAAATGTTCCTGGTTTCAGAGAAAAGATAGAAATAGAAAGAAAAATACCGTGACTGCAGCTGTCAAGGATACTGAGAGAGGAAGCCTTTAAAATCGACAACTGCCAACCATCGTTTATTTTTTTACAATAAAACCTATTTTATATCACCAACTCAGTAAATCCAATCAACTCATTAAATCCACGTTTAGAAAACAATGATAACTTCTATATTATAATCTATGTGTTTGGCAAATTAAATGTGATTGACTTACCGCTGCTGCACTGCGATTGACTGCTGCGGCTGCTGCTGCAGCGCTACTCATATATTGACTCTGAGGCATCATTCCCATGTGAGACTGACCGCCCAAGTAGACCATTTCGCCGGGTCCAGGTTGATGACACGGCGGCTTTGTTGGCACGCCCCCATTCATGCCGCCCACACCTGGATGCATACCGGGATGATCGTACATGTTGTTACCCGTTTGTATGGCTGGCAGCTGCATGGGCGGCATGCCTGCAGCAATTGCTGCTGCTGCCGCAGCTTGATTATTCATGGAGTGATTTAGGAGGTTCGAGTTCAGATGTGACGGTCCGCCGCCAAGATGCGATTGCATCTGTGAAGGATGAGATGGATGTGAGACATGTTGTTGTTGTTGTTGCTGCTGCTGTTGAAGTGCTGGATGAGATGATGGTTGCTGTTGTTGTTGCTGTTGATGTGCTGGATGTGGTGGTTGCTGTTGTTGATGATGCTGCTGTTGTTGTTGTTGATGCTGTTGTTGTTGATGCTGTTGTTGTTGTTGATGTTGTTGTTGCTGTTGAGCAGCGGCAGCAGCAGCAGCGGCGGCTGCTTGCGACATCATCTGATTATGTTTGGCTACAGCAGCTGCTTGTTGCATAGCAGCCATCCCGGCGGCCGCAGAGCTTCCCATTTGCGAAGCGCTCATCGACGGATGATGAATGCCGCCATTAGTACCGATGCCACCGAGATTGGCACCCATTCCAATGGGTCCTATAGTTCCCGATCCACCTCCACCGCCCGGGGGAGCTCCAGGAGCAGCATTAGTGGGATTCATGGGTGGATTGTACTTCCATTTATCGGGATTCTAAAAGATACGAAAAAGATAACAATAATGAAGTATATATTGAGTTGGGGAAAAAGTGACAAATCAACTAATAATTTTTGAAAATTTTATTGAGATTATGGTGAGTCGTGTTAAAAGTTATTCCAAAGCAAAGATGAGTGAAGTTTCTGAAAAAATACGCTACATTTTGCAATTTTACTACGACAAAAGGAAGATTGCTGCACCAGCGGCTGAAAAGACTTGTGGTGTTTATGACGAAGGTACTGTATCGCAATCAACTGCCAGCAAAACCTTCCTCGCTTTCGTCATTATTATTACTATATTTCTATTTCTATTAGAACTGAATAAATGAACTTTTTTTATTCATGTGCACTTCAATTGAATTCTCCGAAAGAATTCTTTAAAAGTAAACAGTTTTATTTACCAGACTCTGTTCGTTATTTTTATAAAGAATTCTGTAATCGAAGAATTGGCGAATTTCCAAGAGATGCTGGCTGACTATAAAAATAAGCTTGTTTCGCTTCGCAACCGTCAACACGTAGAGCTAGTTTGGTCGCAGTTTTTTCCACTTACGGTGAAAATTCTTTAGGCGGCAGCAGAAATTCGATATGTCCATACTTCTTACTTGATACCTAGCGGAATGCTCACTCACCTAACGAGAACAACAACTTATATCTAAGTTATAAATAGTTAAAGAAAAACTAACAATTTGGCAAAACATTTCTATGTTTTAATAAACTCTACTCTATCACATATTTAACTAAGTGTTCAGGAACGATAGACAACTAAAATAAACTACTCGAGCTAGTTTTGATTAATTTCTGTTTCAATATACTCACATCAATTGAATGTTGGTCATCGCCGCACGCCCAACGCGTTTGCTTCTGCGCAAACTGTGCAACATATTCGGCAGCAGCGGCTTCATGCGAACCCGGTGCATCTGGCGAGGGCCGCTGGAAGACGTAACCCACGGCAGCAGCTGCTGCAGCGGCATCATCTTGAGAAGAACGCGCTCCTGGTTGATCGCCAACACCGCCGCCGCCCCGCCCATTTCGATCATCGTTGACACCCAACAACTTCATGTGTTGTGTTTGTTGCTGCTGATCCTGTTGCTGTTGATGTTGATGCAAGAAATAATTTTGTTGCTGCTGCTGTTGAAATTGATAAAATTGTTGTTGTTGTTGTTGCTGTTGCTGTTGATGGAGATGATGGTGCTGCTGTTGTTGGTGCGGCGAGGGCGTTGGTGGCGCAACCGAAGAAATGGAAATCGTGGGCGCCGTTAGGAGCTCAATTTTGACGCCGTTTATTACACCTTTTTGAAGAAAAAACTTTACGATTTGGCTTTTTTTACTAAAAAGCCCTAAAAAGCCACTTTATACGAAACAAATTATTTATCTTTGAATACGATGATATATAAAATTTTACAAATTGTTGTTTGTTTTCTATTTGTTTAATTGTATTAATACGATATACACATAAATATATACAAACACACACACACAGGACGCACTATAAAATGTTTATTTGATCTAGCAAAAGTTCTACGCGAAAAAACGTGTCTCTTTATCGGATGCGGAAACCGTAGTTGGCAACAAATTTTATATATACGATATTTATAATGAATGAATGATCGTTGAATATTAAAATTTAGTTTAAACTTTTACTGATTTATTTATTAATGGTATATTTTACAAAGGTATCGATTTTTACAACTAGAACTTGTATATTATTATTTATTTTGTTATTGATTTCGTATGATTTTATCCACTGATGAAGACTTTTTACAAATGAAGCTGATTTTCTGAAAATAGAGGAAATAACAATAATATGTTTTTATTAATTAGACAGAATAATTTTCTAAAATAAATTCTTTATAAATAAATTATATATATTTATATTATTTGTATTTTATTACATTTGGTTTACCACGATATGTGGTCATTTACTTAAAATTTTTAAATTGCAAAAATTTCACAAAAAAGAAAACAAAACGAGCGACGAAAATACAAATAAAAAGAATTATTAATAAACAAAGACAAAAGTTTTTATTAATAAACAAACAAAAACAACAAATTTTAGCCGAATATATTTAGAAAGAGAGAATCAAACAAGCAAGCATTAAAACGAAAAAACTTAATTTACTTTCTTGTAAATTGCCGAATTAAAATTCTGGATTTGTAGGAAATTGATTTTTACCTGTTTTTATGATTGCAGATCGGTCGGTTGGTTTTCGGTCAGTTGGTTTCAATGGTGGTGGTTGGTTTTGGTTGATTATTGTTTTTATGACGATTACGATGACTGTGACGACGATAGACGCAGATGGCTATTGTTATTGTTATATTCAAGAATTAATTACAGAATACTTTTACATACTGTTTTATTAAACTAATTTACACTTCAACGGTTATTTTTGTAGACTATTATTATTTTATAGAACAAATTTATGCATTAATTTTTTGTACATATTATTTACACAGAAAATTGATTGTGAAAAATTGAGAGCGAGCACAACGAACGAACGAACGAACAACGGCGAACACAGAAAATGCTGCTCAAATTTGCGGTTTCTGATGCTTGTCACTTCTTCTCAATTTCTGAAACGATTTTATCGTGCTTTATAATTCTTTTTAATAATGCGTATAATTCTTTAATAATGCATTTTGTTTACTAGAGAGAATTGATACACACAATTTAATTAGTTATTAATTTTTTGTTTAATAAAGAAAATCTGTTTTCATTTCATTATTGGTTTTGCTACTTCAACATTTTTGCTAAAGATGTTCCTATATTTTTCTCTTTTTGCCGTTGTTTCGGTGTGATACTTTCCAGCGACGGTGCGAACAGTGAAAACTTATAAGCTGAGTTGATAGAATATAATAGAAAATTCGAAGTGGTAGTTGATCTCTTTTAACACAAGCCGAGCAAGTGCGAAAGTATGAGAGAACACAACAGAGTGCGGAAGATCAAAACCGAGTGTTGCAAGCATCAAAAATAATCTTTCAATTTTCTATGCTTTGTTTAATAACAAAAGAGACAAATATAGAATAAAGTACACACTAGATTCGAAGATCTGTTGAAGCAAATGAGACAAGTGTTACAATATTTGGTTTTAATTTGAGTGGCAGATAGTGCAAATTTGGGGAACTGTGTCTAAAAAGCAGCAACAAACATTGTTTAATTGCAAAACCAAAGAAACGTGCAAGTTTAAGTTTACACCATGTGAGAGTACATTGCTGTAATTATAGACGGGAATTGGATGTTCTCAGGTTAAAAATTTTGTAAGATAAATTTTAAGATATAGTTGGGTGCAGCTCTCGCTTCAGTTGTTGTTTTTGTAGCTACTGGGGGTGGGGTACATAGCCGGCGACGGCGCGCTGTTTTGTGCCGTTTGTTGCCCGGGATTTTTCGCTTGCTTGCGGCTTTTTTATTGTTTGCTTTTCAGCTGATTCGTTTGATTTGAATCGCACGCTGGTTTCAGAAAAAAGGTTCTTTATGCCAATTTTCTTCCGTGTAATTTACTCGTAACTTGGGTGTTTTTTAATTCAATCTTATTTTAAATATTCTTTATTAAATATTCAATTTCTTGATACTCGGCGTGAGTTTTTCTGTTGTTTGCTTGAATTTTCTCAACTATCGCGAACTACTCTCTGTAATACTGTTTATTGTTGTTGTTTTGTTTTTGCGCCGTACTGAAAGTCTTCAGATGCGCTTCGGAGCCACCTTTTTTATTGCTCCTCGTTTTCCTTTTGAAACCCAATAATGGCTTCCTGTCGGTTTTTTCTTCGCGTTTCCTTGCATATACTAAACCACACAATTTAGGTTGATATTCTGACTTTGCAATTCTTCACTTGCTCGTGTAATTGTTTAAAATTATTTGTAGTATTTTAATATGTTCGACTCGTATTTACAAACGTTGGTTGGCCTTTTTTATTCTTACAAAATTGCTTGCTGTTGACTTTTTTGGCTGCGATTTCTAGTTATTTTTACACATACTTTTTGCTATAAATTTATTTTACGTATTTTTACATTTAAAACTCTTAAAACTTTACATAAATAATTAATTGATAGTTTAAAAATGCTTAACTTATGAAATTTACAAAAATTTTTCCCGTCTGCTCGCTCTATACACACAAAAAATTTTCTCTGGTCATTCCTTGGTTTGTCGGTCGTTGGCGGACCAGCCGATTCTTTTTTGCTATTCCTTGCATTGTAATTCCGCTTGTGGAACAAGAAAACAATTGTAAAATGTTCTTACATATAGTATTGTCTCTGTTTCACACAAGCGCAACATGCATAATTCACATAAATAGCTGTGGCGGAATGCTTCTAAATGCTGGTTTCTTCTACCTATAAAATAAATTAGGGGAGTTGCCAGTCCGACGTGAAAATACGAACGGTTATTCTTTAGCAATTTGTAATACACAAATTTGTGCACCGTTGTATATATTCTTTACTAAATCATAATTAAATAGAAATGTCTCAGATACGGCAACTCGTTTGTTCAATAAATTTTTATATAATCATCTCTTTCAGTTGTAATTACGGCAGAAGTGTTGCTCACTATTCATTTTGCTTTGTGGAATGCATTAAAGACTGAAGGAACAAATTAAGAAACCTTCATTATGCTAGTTTAAGCGGAATTCCTTCTATAGTTAAATTGCGCTGCTTGAATGAAGTGTTTTCAAACTGTACCATAGGCGTAGTCTTAATTCAACGGTGAACAATTTGAAGATCTTCGGGGCGTCAATAAATTCGGGGAATGCTAATATTATGTATGAAATTATTTGAAGTTGATAACTAACAATATCTTATATTTTTAAATTATTTGCAGAGTAGCCGAAGATGCGAAACGTTTTGACTTTAGTTTAACACTACAAGGATTCGGCGACTATGAAATTGATGGAAAACTATTTAAAGGAAAATATAGTAAACGTATGTATTTAACTTTGTATATCTAACTTGGTGCAATGACTGGAATAAATATCCAAAATATTGTTACTAACATATGAAATATCGATATTGTTTTCGAAATAGACCAAACGATATACAACTCATTCACTAATTGAGTATAAAAGTAGGGCTCTGAAAAAAGCGGGTCCCAACTGTAATCAGACCCCGAATTAATGAACCCATTTTTATTATTACTATTAAATAAAATTTCCTCGCAGAAACCTTCAATGAGGTCAATAACATTGAAAAACTTTCCATAAATAACCGCTGCGTGGAAATGGACAGATTGGTTTAGAAAACCTTTTCAAAGGCAAAAAATTGGCTGGAGATATCTTCAATCAGATCATCAACGAGAATTTCCGAACATTCGATTTTCGATTCGAATTTGCGAACTGATCGTTCCGATGCAAGGAGCTTTTGAATTGAAGCTCCTTAAAGTAGCCAGTCGAATCGTGGATAACTTTACGTATGCAGTTGAATTACTTCAGCTCATGATCGCTGTGAATTGATGGAAAACATTTCGCTTGAAATGTTCCACTTGGTTTGGAACTCCTCAGTTTCTTCTCGATTGTAGTAATCTTTGTACTTGAAAAACATGCTTCCCGGATTATTAAATTGCCATGCAATCATTTGAAACGAATTTCGATGTGTAAGATAGCTAATGGAGAATGCGTATTACTTTTTATAAATAAATTCAAATTTAAATTTTAAACAGGATGCGTCGTATGGATAAAAAATTCTGATTTTCATTTTTAAGCCGAAACCACAATGGCGCTTTAGATCGGTCGCGCTTTGATCGGCGTTTGATAGACTTTACAAAAACTTTACGATAAAATCTTCCACGACGCTCGAGTTTCATTTTCTAAAACACAATGGTGCGTTAGATAGGTCGTGCTCAAAATCTACTAAGCACTGTTGAACTCTTCAAAATACCTTGGTTATGGCTCCAACTAATGTAGAGCGCGTTGTAAAAGTTGCAGTTATATTGCACAACCTTATAAAGCTAAATGACGATGCGTACTGCACTAAAAAAACGTGGATATTCATGACGAAATTAACACTTCAGCAAATAAAACTATCTATCTTAATTAGCATTTCTATATTTTATTATTTCTTCATTACTTTTTTTTTAAATTGAAATGTTAAACGCCAGACCTAGTTGAAGTAGAACCATTACTTGTAAATGTTTTTAAAAACGAATAGTTTTCGGATAACATAATCTATTTTTGTATAAGTTAGTTTATTTTTATGTTACTTTTCGAAAAATGTATTTAAGCAGATAAACTTCCTGCACTCGAACTTTCGCAAGGAATTGGTTAAGATGCGAAATGCTACTTGCGCCTCAAAGGACGACGAAGAGAGGTACACGCCTTCTTTGTGGTATTACAATGATTTCTTATGTCTGCCCGACCGGGGCATCAAAGGATAAAGCAGTGATGGAGGTAGGACGAGTTCCAAGTCAGAAAACAGTTAGATGTACGTACGTTCACTTCGGATTGATTAAATATAAAATGCAATTCATCAGTAATGCATCAGTATAAAATGCAATACATCAGTCTGTTATAAACTCTTGTAGAACATACTATTATACAAATATATTAAGTAAACTTCTGTCAACAAAAGAAGTTAGTTTTTTTTCATATTCTTTCGTATGCAGGATAGTATTTGGAGCAATAAAACGATTTATTCACCATCCTGTACGACGAAGAAAGACTACTAGTCGAATGTGTTGATGATGTGCAGTCGTAAGTTTTGCTGAATCCGAAACGACAACGAAAATCGACGTCAGCTAAACAACAACAACACTTGTTGGAGCAGCAGCAGCGGCAAATGCTTACATGCAATTCCCCCACCGATGCCCCTAATAAACTCCACTCCTACATGGCCATGTGCTTGGGCAAGGAAGATGACGAACTCCTGCTGCTGACCAAAAATTATGCGATGAAATTAAGAAAAATGGAACTGCTTCAGCGACTGTTTGCGGATGGAATCATAAACGAGGTGCTTTTAGAAGGCCAACTGGGCATATTGGACAGATATTCTTCAATAAGAGATGCGGAAACGAATGATAGTAATTCACAATCGGTCATAATTGAAAAAGGCGAATGATGGCGAGCTTCCGATTTATCATCGAAGATAAATAATGAAGAATTTCTGGGCTGAATGTCTTTGGCAGTTCTTTTCAGTCAATTACAAAGCAGAACTAAGCAAGAATGGAAGAAAACAAGATTACGACGAGTCCCACAGTCGCAATTAAAAGGATTGTAATCGGCTCAGACGATGCAAATGTGAAAACTTACTAGTAACAGCAGAAAACATTGAAAACGTGTAGCAAATCACTGTCGATAATTATTATTTATGTTACTCTGCATTGCTAATTAGACTTTTCATGAGTTATATACTAATAAAAAATAAAAATATAATCGCAATCGTGTTTGGAATTGCTTTTACATAGAAGTGTGATTGATTTATAATGGACTTTAAGCGAACGGTGGAAATATTAACCTGAACTTGATTCCAGTTGTTCAGATTCATTTCAATCGTTCCCCGCCAACAATCCATGGACTTCCAATAATGAAGAAAGATCCTTTAGGTGATTAGTAGACCACAATTAAATCAAAAATGCAATCCCATCCAACACCGCGTGTGGAAGATATGCAAAGCCTGAGTTATTCTGAAACTGCATTTATTTCTACGTGATATTTTCTCAAAAACGCGTACAAAAAGAGCGAGAAAATTGAATGCATTTGATTTTAATCAATTTATGCATTTATAATTAGAAATGCTTATATATAAACCATAAAGTAATTAAAATTTTTCTGACGAAATGGTAATTTTGTAGTATGATTTTCAATACAATAATTATACATATATATATATATGTATATATATGCGAAGGTTGATGCAAACCTTTAATAGTTTCCATTTGACAGTTACAAAATAAAACTTATAAATACAAACTGCAGACTTTTAGAAAGGTTTCTTTCTTTCCTCGGAATATTTTCGGTTTTATGTCTTTAAGCTTAAAGACTACGGTGTGTGTGTATATGTGTGTGTTGTTCTTGTTGCTTTCTCTTCTGCTGCACAGTTTAGGCTGACGTTGATAATTTAGCTGCTGATTCTGGAAGTTCGTCGTCTTCTTCGTCATCTTCTTCATCCTCGTCCTCATCGTCGTCCTGCTGCTTCAACTCGATTAGTTTCTTACTCAAATCTGGATTTTCGACACCACTTTGTGTTTTACCATTCGAAACTGGGGCGCTGTCCTCGTCATCATCAATATCGTCTTCGTGCGATTCTAGATCCTCCTGTGAATCGCTTTCGACTGATTTGACCACCTCCGCAATAGAACCACTAGCTTTCGGGCGACCTCGCGGTTTACCAGAGGGCACTTTCTTTGCGGCAACTTTTCCCGATGGCGGGCGGCCACGTCGCTTCGGCTCTTCGCCATTGGCGGCAGCCTGCAAACGTTTAGCAACTACACTCTTCTTGGGACGACCTTGACCACGTCCTGTAGCTACTATGTTGAGTTGTGTGCCACCAGATGAAGGACGTCCAAGGGGCTTACGTACTTCTATCTTCTTTTCTTCATCAGAAGCTATATGTTTAAATAGTTTTCAAATGAAATACATATATACCTTCAATATTTCTTAGTAGAATGCAATTGTATTCTTACCTTCATCCGCTTCATCATCGCTTTCAACAACTTTTCGCGGACGTCCCGGCTTCCTTCCTTTCTTTGCCTTGCTTCCAGGCGGCGATTTTTTTGCTGCTCTTTTGCCTTTTGGCGATTTGCTTGTCGAACGCTCTTCGTATTCGATATCATCGTCAACTGAATCTTCCTGCTGAACTGGCTCAACTTCTTCCTCTTCTTCTTCATGATCGTCATCCTCCTCCTGATCTGATTTTGGCGGATTTTTTGGGCGGCCGCGACCTTTGCTTGCTTCAGGCAACATCTTTGCTTTGCCCTTCTTTGGAGGACGGCCACGAGCTGCTGCAGGCGGCGGTGCTACACTTGGCGAATCTCCGCTGCCATTCGGAGAAACGACACCGCTGGATTTTGGCGGACGTCCCCGACCTCGAGCACTAGGCAACTTCTTTAACTTGTCCTGTTGAGAAGGACGTCCGCGCTTCTTTGGCGGCGTAATGGTACCACCACTGGCCGCACCTGCAGCCTCACCGCTGCTTTCATCGCCGGATTTCATCACAGCCGCTGGACGTCCGCGTTTCTTTATATCCTCCATGTTTGTGTTGTTGCTAATCTTTTTTCGCAGCTTGCGCTTTGCGCTTATTTTCGCTGTATACAGAGATTTTTCTGCGGCGCTGCGTTGTTTTATGTATTTTCCACACAGATATTTCTACGATGTTCTGTGAAGCTTACTGTTTTTTACTTCAACAATTATATAGTTTGCTTTGATTTATTCACAAATGTAATTAATCAAAAAAGTTATTCGAACCCACGCCGTCGATTTTTCAGTAGCAATACGGATGCAACCGCGTCGTTATAAAGTTTTTATTTGAATTGTGCTAAAAACGAGCAGCGAAATTAAAACCAAGCCAAGCCACTACCACACAGAAACGAATGACAGCCCCATAAACTAACCCAACAAACGGAAAATGTCGAGCGAAAGTTAAGTAATCAAGTTAACTTTTTGAGAATCGTCGCAGAAGAGAGAGAACGCCGAGAGCTATCATAATAGATTAGACACAATCATTGATATAATTCGTAACTGGTAAAATTACATGGGCACTTTTGGGAATCATGGACAGTCGCTGGCGATTTGGTGGCTTCCAAAAAAAGGATAGCACTTTTTGAAAAGAATATTACGAAAAGGACCCAATATAATACAGTAGTACTGACGTTAAAAATATAGTATATGATACCTAATAGTAGCAATACACTGCTGGCGTAGTATAAATGACAACGCTGCTGTTGAAACCAAGTTATTGTTACAAACATAATTGTCAATTAACAAAAAGCAAATTATTAAAATCGAGAATGTAAATGGTAATAAGAACTGAAATTTCAATGGCATATAATTTATTCACATATTTTTTTGTAACAACTTTTTTCCGTCAATTCTCACATTTCAAATAGGGTTTTCTCATCAGATCCTGCAACGATCCAATACGCTTAAAAACCTAATAGACTCTACTCTTTTAAAATTAAGAAAATTATTAGGGCCAATTATACAGTTTTCTTAAGAAAAATTAAATTCATAATTAAATTTTCTATAACGAGGAAAAAGTAAACAATTGGCACACACCCTAAATGGAAAAAAGTACTAAAACTATAAAAAGTAATTTTTCTCCAAAAGTAATGGTTTTTCGACAACATTTTATTTAACATAAACAAAGGGTATTTCAAATTTCTTTATAACAGTACTAATCCTATCCAGATATTCTCAATAGTTTAGGAGATATAGTGAAAAGAATTTAAATTTTTGACGAGCTTAAACTCGATAACTATACGAGATGAAAAAGTTGTTGTAATTAGCACAAAAAACTAAAAGTATTATAATAGACAATAAGTTTATAACAATAATAACAAAAAAACCATAAGTTTATATTAACAACAAAATTGGAGTAATTCCACAAAGTTTAAACCAAAATTAAATGTAATTAGTTTTTAAATATTTTAAAAACAGCCAACAAATGTCATGAACATATTCTGTATATCATAATACTGAACATCATTATAATCGCATGATGGTTCTCTAGTTTGTTGGGTTGGTCAAGCGTTCAAGAATTTTGCGTGAAGAAATACGCAACACACACACACGTAAACTTCTGAATGCCGTATTAATGCCGGACGAAGTCAGCCATTTTTTGTATATTTCTTTAGCAATTAAGTGCTGCCAAGTTTGCATGTGCAAATAAAATTATGTTGTTTTGATTTTATTCTTATTATTCTGTTTGTTCTAAATTTTATTCTGTTTGTTCTAAACTTTACATTGTACTATGTATCAAATACTCAAACCATTTGTAAAGTTGAATGTTAAAATGCATACATATTTGTCTCTCTCGCACTTATTGCAAACCAACGCAGCTATGATGCCGATTCTGTGGTTCACCAATGCTGCCAAATCTACATCTCTTGTATTGTACGGAAAATTATATCCGTTCTTTGTTTTCTTATTTCTTTTGTTTTTATCATCCATAAAGTCGATAAGATTCAAAAACAAATAAACGGCAAAGCACAAAATATAAACTGATTCTATTTGGATTAGATAAAATATTTGAATTGCTTGATGTTACATTTAAGTCAAATCATCCCACTTTGTTGAGTTTTTATACCCAACAGACTTCGAATTTCTAGTCTACCTCGTTTTTCAATCATCGAATATTAATTTTATATGCAACACTTTCCAATTAATTTTCAAACGGAGTAGACCTCGGACGGTTTTTCAAAACGAAAAAAAATGGAAAAATTTTCTGCTCGTTCCTAATTCGATCAAATATTTAAATTGTGCACATAATCTTTTTAATAATTGTAATCGATTTAAGTTAACAAGGAAAATGAGTCAATTGCCTGATAATATTGGCCAACAAAAACGACGCAAAAACGCTTCGGAACCAAAATCGGCATTAGATAAGAATGAGCCACCTAAAAAACGTGGACGTGGTCCGGCTAAACCGCCCAAGGAAATTGCAATGTATTTAAACGAAGTTTCAGAAATACAAAGTGGTGAAACTGAAGAAAAGACCCCGGTTTCGCCGTCGGAATCACCATCGGAGGGGAAGAGCTCCAGTGCAGCCAAAACCAAAAAGAAGAAGCAGTCGGAACGAGTCTGGTCGCCGCCGAGACGCACTAATCCACCCAGGATTGCAGCCATTTTCGGTCAATTAGCAATGCGTCAGAATCTCGAAAACATGGCACTTTCGCAGCCGGAAACTACATCACCGAAGAGTGTTCGTAATCGCAACCGACCAGCAAAGAATCGAGTCCTAACAATCGCAGCAGCCAAGAAATCGAAGAAGTAGCAGGTTGCGATGTAGCAGCGTGGATCCATCCAAAACTGCGAGGACGGTCGACATTTTTCTTTTATCCTTTTTGTGCGATTTAAATATTTACAAATATTAACATTACATACTATGAATTTTAATTGAACTTTCGATTTTGTCATTTGTTTTTTCTTTATCACTTTGTTTTCTTCTTCTTCAGCACATAAATTTGTTCTGTTGTCTTCTTCTACTCTATCATATTCTTTTCAATTTCAATTTAAATAATTAAATAAAAATTTTGTTACTTAAAATTGCATTTTAATTAAGAGATTATCATTCAGATGGGAAGAAAGCGACAAGAAATTCTGCTAAATGCCGAATAAATATGCTAAATACAGAAATACTGGTAATTACCACGAATTTATTATTTTAAAAACCAGTGCGAATTCAATAGAAAAATTGAAACCGCCATACGATTGGGTTTGGATTGGTCCTAATACGATCCATATCCAATCTGTGGCCGGATTAACACTAACCGTTCACTAATCTAAACACGACCTGGCGAACCTACCATCCATCTATCTCTCATAAATATTTCTCAAATTGAACAAAAGTGAGACAAAATATGCGATACCATTTAATAACGGTAAATATTGAGAAATTTTAGCCTAGGGGGTAAAGAACTCAGCTTCTATCATACACCCTTGAGTTAGATATACAATATATTGATAGAAAAAAACATGTAAGTAACTCAGGGATCATATGTATATACATACATATGTAAGTTTGAGTACTCGAGATCAAAATAGAAAAAGGAAAAACTTAAATAATCTAAAAACATTTACAAATTCAAATAAAGTTGTTCTTATTTTCTTTGCATTTGTTGATTTTAATGTTTTTTTGTTTTTTATTTGGAGGTTTTAAACTTTCAGTTTTGTCGTCGCCTTCGACTTTGTAATAATTATTATTATTAATATTATTTCAGCTCTTCGTGTTTTAGTTGTTTATGGTATATTTTTATTCGATATACATTTAATTTACATCTTGTTGGAATTTCATTTTAGAAAAAAAAACCAAAAAAAAAACAATTAAAATAACTACATAATTTTTTAATGAATAATCAAATTTTATATTAACAAAGTAATATTAACAAAAAGGAAAGAAAGAAGAAATACAATTTGAAAGTCTGATGATGATAATAAACGCAGTTCTTTTTGTTGTTGTTGCGATTGATGATCAATCCAAATTTTAAAAAAAAAACTTTCAAATGAATGTATCCTTTAATAATATTGTGAATATTTTGTTCTTGTTCTTTGCAGTTGCATTTCTCTTGTTTTTTGTTTCTGATTGTGTTTGTTTTATGCTTAAAATTATTAGTAGATTTTTTCCCCCACTTTCAACATATTTATGTAATAATTAACAACAAAATAAATGCAATTATAAAAAAAAAATTGAATATAATTAAATATAAAATAATCAGCTGTATTATTGTATTATTAAAAAGAAATAATAATAAAAGTGAGCACATCTCTTGTTTTTGTATTGTCTTTTTTCTGTGTTGTTTTTTTGCAAAATGTTAATTTTTTTAGGAAAACTTTAATGATTTAATTGTACACGTTATTTTTATTAAGTTTTTTACTAACACAGAAGAATAGCGAGAAGATGAAAACAGAATAAATACGAGAGTTAAAAGAAATTCTGTGATCAATTTGCTTTTTTATGGAAAATATTAAAAACAAAAAATTAAACTAATCATAATAATAAAAACAGAAGATAAAATTAAATGCTTTTAAATTATTTGGTTTTATTTATCAGGAGGAACGTGGACAGCGGAGGAAAACATGCGGGAGGAAGTATATGTGTGTGTTTCTATTAAGCACATAAATGTTTATCCATTTTTGTATATTTCTTTTGAGTTCAAATTGCTTTAAGTTCAAATTTAAAAATTGCAAAATTTCCACTTTCTTTTTTCTCTCTCTCTCTCCATCACTCTTGATTTATCGGTTATTCTCTTTCTCTCTGGTTCTGGTTTAAACTTTTTTCAAACAAATCATCATCTTCAAACATTTCTTTATGCATTTATAGCTATTTTTAAAAATATAACTTTGAGTTTGGAATTCGTTTTTAAATGTTTTCATTGATTTTATTGATAGTGTATATAAAGTGTATATGAAGTTTTTAGCTTAAAATTACGTTGACCATTTATATTTCTACTTTTGTCGTTTGTTTGTTTAAATCTTTATATTTTTGAAATTGTTTTAAACTTTCTGTTGTTCGGTTTATTTGCTGCTTGTTGTTTGTAATTGATTTTTTATTATAATGATTCTTTTTACAATGTAACTTTTGCATTATACTTATTACAATAAAATTAATTCATATATTTATATATTTATATATATTATATATATATCTACATACATATACGTGCAATACGTATATATAAATATTTATACATATAAGTATGTATGTACTATATTTTATAATTTGAAATTATAATTAAAGTATAATAATAAAAAGGGTACATTTTTGTTGTACTTTTCTTTTTGTTTTCATTTCGTTACAATATTATACACAAAGTTGTATAGCATATAAAATGTTTATTGATATAATAATAATAATTATAATAATATACTCGTATTAATATAATAATAATATTATAATAATAATTTATACGAAATCATTAAACAATTCAATGAGGCCTTCCGTCTGACCCAGTGCAAAGTTGTAGTCAACATCGAGGGGCGGTTCGATTGATAAAAATGGCGTCAAGTCATCGAAGTCTGCACGGAGAAGGAGAAAGATAGACGATAGAAAAAGAGAGTATAATGAATTATTAATGATTTGAAATTAATATATTATATTATAAATTAACTGTCTTATATCGTATTAATATCGTATTAATCTTTGTATAAATCTTAAGTTGGTGAATAATGATAATGATGATGATGGCGAATTTTAGTGGGTTTTGTCTACGATCTACGATTGCTTTTGTATGATTGATTGATTAGTCGAAATTCACGCCAGAGCTGAATCTCATGGTGCTACAAAATTTCAGTTTCAATTATTTGCCCTTCAAATATGCAATGCAGACCCACGAGAATTCAGTTCCAAAATGAATTTTTATTTGCTTTTCTTTTTTTGTTCGGATATCTGTTTTCGATTCGGTTTCTTTTTTGTGTGTTTTTATAATTTGGAGAAGTTTTTTCTTCTTGTTTTCGTGTTTTCTGCGATTAATGAAACGATTAAGAAATTTTCTGCGATTAAGAAAACAAAACAAAAACAAAAGACTTAATTTAATTAATTAGAAAAAAAGTCTGGAATTTTCTACTTTTTATTGTTTTCAATTTTTATCATATTCTATATTTATTTAAAAATGAATTCTTTTATTTTTCTTCATTTTTTACTTTATTCTCTTTATTTTCCTATGTTTTTTAATTTGATTTCTACTTTAAAATGATTATTTTGAATTTTTAATTCAATACATTTGCTTAACTTCAATTTAATGATAAATTTAGTTAAACATTTGTTCATTATTTAATTTTAAACCCAAATTAAGAGAAAAAGAAAACTTTTATTGGTGTAAAGAAAAAATTCGAATTTTTGGAATTAGAAAGTGAAAGAAATTTGCTTGCCAAAAAACTTTATATTGAAATTCGTTAATTTTTATTCAACGGTAAAAGATATCATTCGTGATGCGATCTGAGAATATATGAATTTGGAAAAATCGAAAAACTCCTTCAAATCTGAAGAAAGAAAAAAAGCAAAGGAAAGAATAAAAAAAAATTCTTTGTTACTGAATAAAACCCTAAATTTGAAAAGAAGACCAAAGAAAATATCAGATACATATAAATATCTAATAAAATCAACATTTGAAAAGAAATTATTAAAAAAGAAAAGAAATATTGAAATTGATTTTTATATTTATTTTGATATTTTGAGTTAGGTTTTTTATTTTTAATTTAAATTAGTTGGATTTTTATTTATAATTTAAAGGCATTTATAATAAAATCTTTTATTGTTTCAATAAATGAATTTCTCTTTTCTTTTCTTCACTTTACAAGTAATTTGAAAACTACAATTATTCTTCCTTTTTCTGTTCTATTCCGAAAATATACATAAAAGCATCACTAAACATACGATTCAAAAAGCAACAACAAACAAACAAAGAAGAAAACAAAAAAATTCAAATTTGGACTGAGTTCTCGGTGCAAATGAATACATAGTAAATGTTAATGTGTATCGATTGCTAGAGAGTAGAAAAAGCATGTAAAACAATTTTAACTTAAAATTAAAGCATACATATTTAGTAATTATTAAACAATATGAATGAATTTAATAATCTTTTTAAAGTTTTCACTGTTGTTTTATTATTAATCGGGTTGGTTTTTGCTTTGGATTACGACTACTATTTTGTTGCTGTACTTGTTGTGGTGTGTTGAAAATAACGCTCAGCAAGAACTCAGACTGTGATGCGAATTGCGGAAATAAAGTACGCAATCACAATCGGAGCTCCCGCAGAGAATTATTTCGTATTATGTCCAAGCTGTCGGGGGAAAAAACAACCACAAAATGTGACGACACCAATACAATACTTATGCCATAATTTTATAATAATTATAAAAGAAAATATTGAATTCTTCTCTTCTGAGAAGAGGAACCACTTGAAATTTGTTATTTCTATTTGGAAATACTTACAACTTTGCACGCTCGGCAACGAAGTCGGACTCAAATTCACAGTATTAGAAATGAGAGCGTTCCGGACGCCAGGACTGTTATTCGAATTAATATGCGACAAGTGATGAGAGTCATCTAAGCTGTTGTTGCTGTTGTTGTTGTTGTTGCGACTTGATATTATTGTTGCTGCTGCTGCTGTTGTTGTTGTTGTTGTTGTGTGACCGCCAGCGGACGTATGGACGTATCCCGTTGATGTTGACTGACTGAAGGATGATGACGCCGATGTTGAAGAAGCTGATGTTGATGCTGAACATCCAGCAGTATCAGCAGCATCTGATGTCGACGCACCTATTGTAGGTGTTACTTCTTGTATATGCTGCTGTTGTTGTTGTTGTTGCTGCTGCTGCTGCTCCGACATCGTCGTTATATGCCGATCCATTGCACAATTATTAATCATTGGGACATCATTTGTAAGGCCTGTTTTATCATTATTAGACCTATTAAGCGTATTGTTTGAATCACTGCTTACAATGCCAGCAGCATTGTGTTGCTGCTGTTGCATATTATCGCCACTCTGTACCACATCATCAGCAGATTGCGTTGTTGAGCCCGACGCCGACGCCGACGCCGCCGCCGCCGCCTCAGCAGCAGCAGCCTCCGCAGCCAGTTTTTGTTCTCTGGCTCTGGCAACAACTTGTGTGAGCACAGGTTTCGTTATTGTTGGCATTAGATAATCATCAGCATAGTAACCAGATGCTGATGATGCTGTCGCTGCTGCAACATCTTCAATTGATTTACTTAAGTTGCGTTGGGCTGAACTAATGGGATATGTTGTTTTTGTAGCTGGAAGCGGTGGCAAACCTGAAGAGAAAAAACGAAACAAAGACGAAAATTAAGTTTAAAGCATGACAGAGAAAGAAAGAGACTGTGATTGTTTGTGTGATAGTATGTGGGGGTGGGGGTGTGTGTGTTGTCAAACTTACCCAAACGATAACAATTGGAATTATCGATGACTGGCGTTAAACGATTGATATCATTGAAGAGAGGATCGTAATTTGACTGCTCTTGTTGAGGTTGCTGCGAGTGGTGGTGGTGATGGTGATGGTGGTGATGGTGGTGGTTTTGGTGGTGGTGATGGCGTTGTTGTTGCTGTGCTGCGGCAGCTAATGTCGGCGAATTTTCTGGCGAATTATCGTGGCAAAGAAAGACATTGATTTCGCCGTTGTTTTCAGCTTTAACGTGGATCTCACGTGGATTCAGAGCATCGGGCAGCTAAAATGAAATTTTAAAAAATATATTCGCTAAAGAAAAAATATAAAAAACCAGAGAATATAGCAATAAAATAAGTTAACTAAATCCTACTTTATTATGAGAAGAGATTCAAAAAATAATATTATAAATTAATGAAAAATAGTGAATCGATCTGATTTCGGTTCGTCGGTAAATTTTTAAAGCAATTTAATTTTAAACCAAAAAATTTCAAATAATTTTTGACCGTTTTTTCACACGTCAATCAACCATCGGAGCTCGATTGTTGCAAACTAAATCCGTGGACTCAATATTCTTGCGTCTGTAGCAAAATATTTCCACAAAATTTTGCTCAGTTTCACTTTCTAATTTGGTCTAGACGATGCTTCTAAATTAAAAGAAAATGCAATAAAAACAAACAACAACAACAACTAGTCATGCCGCTGTGTCTCCAACTACATACATATATGTACATATATATAAAGCTATAGGAACGGCGACATCTCGAAATATACCACGATATACAAATCAGACGACGACAAATAAAAATTATTCACGATAAAATAAGAATTATAAATAAAAACACATTAAAACATTATTGTATATAGCATAAAACAGTCAGCGCGAAAGACTAAGAAAGTGTATTTGGCGGCGACACCGCAAACAATTCGACCGATTTGACAAATATATAGAACGTGTTTAAACAAATAAGGAAACAAAGAGAAAAAACCACCGACAAAAAACCATACAAACTTGCAAACATGTATTTTTAGATATTATACTTGATTTTTGAAATATTTTTTTGCGAATTCGCTTCCTCGTTTTAGAAAATATGCATAATAATAAAACCAAAAATAAATATAAGAAATTTTGAAAAAAAGTTTATATAGTTCTCTTAGAGTATTTAAGTTTTTCAATTATTTGTAGAACATTTTTTTATATTATTTTACTATTTAAATTTTTACTATTCTTCGAAAACTAAAGAACTGAGCTAGAGCGGTAAAAACGGCAAAAACAACCACAAAAACGACAGGTTTCCGAATTTATTTTCTAGAATTTACATGATTGCTTAAAGGCAATTAAAATATTTCGTAAATATTAAAAGAGTACTTCATCTTTCCTTTATTTTTACTTTTTCCACACTGTATCATCAATAATTGAAGTTATTTTGTTATTTTGTGTTATTTTAAATATGCAATGAATTCAAATAAACGTTAAAATCACAAATAGGGGTTAAAAAGAATGTTTTTTCTGAATGTTTTAGCCGTAGCCGTAGTTGCTTCTTATCCTTATGGATATACTATATGTGCGTGTGTTTTTGTTTTTTATTTATTTGCATTTGCAGTTAAAATTTCTACTTTTTATCCGAAACTTTTCGTTTCGTTTCAAATAATTTCCTACACATCTGAAGCAAATCGGTGTTTTATTACACCACCCACTATTATTAAGAACCCTACCGACCGACCGACCGACTGAACGACTGCCCGCCGGTCTTCCAAACCCCACCCCTCTTTCAATCCCTCTTTCACTTACCACAAGCTTCGCTTCTGGCGGCGCTTTGATAACAATGATTATCTGATCCTTGAATAAATCGACATTCTTCAAATCGCTGTGCGTTACATAAGCCAGCTGATTGTTTTTGGATATCTCGCCGCTCAGCTCGTCGCGTATCTGATCGATAAGGAAATTCAGCTGATTCTCCTTCTGTTCGAGCCGCTCGCTCTCCAGCTGCATGTCGTTGGACGTGTCGGCGCTGACCAGCGACTTGCCGCACTTCCACTGGATGTTGTTCTTCGACTTCTTCTCGAGAATTCCGATGCCTTCGAGCACATTTGTTATGTCGTAGATGCGACGCTTCTGCACGGACAGCTTGAGCGAAGCATCATTCAGATCCACAACGCCGTCGGGTGACTCTTGCAGCAGATCAACGAATTTCTTCGTTAAAATGCCGAGCGAAGTGTCAGCACGATTGCCATCGGGGGTGCGCTTCGAGGAAGAGGTCACGTTGCTGTGTTGCTGCTGTTGCCGCTGCTGGTGTGGATGGTGAATGTAATTGTGACTTCCGTTTTGGTGTTGTTGTAATGCCTCCTCCGTTGAATTGTTGTATTTCGAGGCAGCAGCTGCGGCACGCGTTGTAGCCGACGTTGTCGAGGAGGAGTTGGAGGTTGTCGAGTCAGGTCGAAAAGGGGTCACAAATGTGCCATGTTGCGCATCAACATGTTGCTGCTGCTGTTGCTGCGGCTGAATGTAGGATGTTTGATGGGAGACACTCTGTTTGGCCTGCTTTTTGGGATGATGACTGTTACCATCTCCACCCCTGACGCTGCTGCTGCTCTCACCGATGGGTATGCGTCGTTTCACTTGCTAAACAAACAAAAGAGGGGACAAACAAACATTGATTAAGTATATGAATAATTATATGGAATTCCGTAGCGAACCTTATAGTAATGTGTTATTGGTTGTGCTTCGCCGGAGTTTCGATTCGTTGCTACGGACGTATATTTCCCTGTGAATTGTTGTTGCTGCTGTGTTGTAATTTCCAGCGTCGCTCCATATCCGTGGTCTAGCAAATGCGTGGCCGTGTTGCTTTTCGCCTGCTGTGCTGTTTGATATACCGGCGACGACGAGGCCGATGAGGATGTGGACGACAAATAAGTTGGCGCTTGATTTTGGAATAATTTGGATGATAGCTTAGAATTCTTGGCTGGCCGACTGCCGTCACCACCGCCACCGCCACCACCACCACCACCGCTAACACTGGTTGTGGCCACCGACTCGTACGAAAGCTTGCGCATGGCGGGTGATGTTGCATGATGCTGCCGATGAGTGCTGCTGCCGCTACTGCTGCTGTGTGTATTGCCATTGCTTGTTGTTGCTGATGCCGTGGTGAAATATTTGGACATTTTCTTTGCAACGCGTCGTGCAGACTCGAATTTGGGACTTTTTACTTAGTATTTCCCTGGATATTGATTTTAAAAATAAGCTCCCGGCTCACATGCGGCTCTCTGTGATTATCTTCCCCCTCTTATTTGCACTTTCATTCGTTAGTCAGTTTTTTGGCGCTTGCTTGGCTCAAGTGGTTGTTTTACTATTTATTTCAAGCTTGAAGTATATGCTAACTTTTGTTTTTTATAGTTTTTGAAACTATACGATGTTTTTTAAACTATATACTTAATATAATATTTGTTACTCTCCGTTTTCTTGCTTTTCTTTTGTTCGCTGAATTGTAGAACCGCTTTACGCTTTGCTTAGTGTTTGCTTTGTGGGCATTTTTAATCAAAGCAAATACAACAAATGGAAACTTTGCAATTTCACTGTTGATGTTGCTGTTGTTGTTGTTGTTGTAACTGTTGTTTTGCGTCTCCTTTCACTTGATATTTAATTGAATTAATAATTAATTAATTCGCATAGTTTGCTTGCTGAAGGCGACGACGCGGTTGTTGTTGTTGTTTCGTTGATTATGGCTGCGTTTCCGGTTATTCTTCTCTTCGATTAGAAAGGTTTTCATTGGAATAGTTTTCTGCCAATTCTTCCGTTCTTCTGTTCTTCCTTTCTTGATTTGTTGTACTTCAATTTAGTAGCTCAGCGTTAACTAAATCTTATTTTCTAAATTAGCACCTATGGATGTTTTCATATCTAGAAGAAGAAGAAGAGAACAATTTTTAAATACTAAATATTAAATAAAAAACAAACAAATTAACAAGTTAAATTCTTGAAATTCTGTGATCTTTTTTAAGCAAAAGAATTTGCTGATGTCATAAATAACTCAAGTTTTTAGAGACCAGAAAGAGAGAGAGAGAGAGCGAGAGACAGAGAAGGAGATAGGGTAGAGCAAAAGAAACCGTAATTTTGTTTTTTTTATTTTAATCAAGTAAAATTTTATGTCAAAAACATTGAAATTTGAGTTTGAAACGGAAATCGTAGGGGGGGGAGAGGGGGGGAGAATATGGGAAAAAACGGTAACTTCAGTGAGTAGAAAACTGAAATCAACTCATGATGTTAAGTGAAGCTGAAGACAGACAGACAGACAGGCAATCGGATGACTCTTCGCAAGATATTCATTCATACGTGCATCGGGTTCATATTAACTAAAAGTCGCTTCAAAAATAAAGCTTCTCTTCAGGAGATTAAATTACGACTTTAAGTTCGGAATTATATCGGATTTCTTTCAATGAATAACAACAACACACACGAACAATTAAAGGTTAAACAAAAAACGTGCCCAACTTTTGTGATTTTTGTGCAGTCAGCATCTCATCGACGTGAACAACAACAACATGTACGAATGCAGTATGTGAATACATATGTACGTACATATACCACATGTATACATATTTTTGTACAATGCCACACATACATAAATATGTCTAAAGTATGCAATAAAATGTTCCATATTCATATTATATACATACATTGTATTATAATTTCATTTGTAAAAAGTGAAAAAGTTGTCCTTTTGATCTTAATTTAAAATTTGAAAGCCGACGAATATGCTTTAAAAATTCTGTTACTATGTATGGATGTATGTATATACTATGTATGTATGTATGTATATACTAGATATGTATGTATGTATATACTAGATACGAGTATGTATGTAGTAAAAGAAATCCATGTTAAATGTACATACATACGTATCAAAGTTAGATACATAAAATAGTTTGTTGATATACACACTTAAAACAGACCAGAAATAATAATAATAATAATAAAAACAACAACTACAATTAGAGAATTTAAATGTGTCTGCCAGAGAGACCGGCGCTTATTCAAGTATATACAAAAACACCAATGAAAACAAAAACAACGAAATGAAAAACGAAAAGCAGTCTGCTAACGATGACGACGGCGAGAGTAAAACAAGCGTATCTACAGAAATGTACGAACAAAAAACATAGAAGCACACACGCTCACATGCATAGACGAGTACAACAACATGGATTCCCGGTACAAAACGGGGGTTCGTATGGTGGCCCTCCACAAACACATGGAAACGCGTTCAATGAGACGCTTCGCAGTCGCTGTTACTGTCTCTGTCACTGCCGCTGCCACAGCCGCTGCTATCAGCTAAGAACTACAGAGCCACAGCATGGGGAAGAAGTACAAAAAAGGGAAGCAGAAAGAATATGAAAAGTCGAATCAAAAAAAAGAGGGGAAGAAATTCTTGTTTGTTGTTTTAAAAGTGGGGTCCGCAATGACGATGACAATGACGCCAGCAACGCCAATGATGACGCTTGGTTTGCCGGCTGTTATATAAATATATATGTATATAGGTATCTATGAATATGTTTATATAGTAAATAATGTGTAAAGTTATAAAAGGTATATGGGAGAATGTGTTTGTGTGTGCGTGTGTTTTAGTGAGCTCTGTTACATATTTAATTCTGCAGCTCATGTTGGTGGTGGTTGACCGGCAATTTTCAAGTAAACAACAGGGTAAATATAGACCATATATTATTCTGCAGCTGATGTTGTGGTGGTGGTTGACCGGCAATTTTCAAGTAAACAACAGGGTAAATATAGACCAACACCAACGACATGAAGAGGTCGTGAGTATGCTGGGGAAGAAGACGGTGAGGGGGCAGCGGTAAGAAGTCGTGCATGCGTCTGACTGGGAGGGCTACAATCGAAAGAAAAAAAAAGAAATTGGCTGGCTCTGTGAAGATTGGTAGAGCAGCATTCTTTGCAACAACAACAACTGGTCGACAAGTGTTCAACTTGTAAAGAGCGTAGTTGGCAACTCTGTGCTCTCGTCGTTTTGTTGTTAGTGCGATGCGACAGATGAGCTTCGTGGGTGTACGTGCGAAGAGGGCGAGAGAATAAAACAACCTACAAATAAATGATGGAAGCAAAATACATTACATAGGTACATACTATACCTTGATAATGATGAATAAAACTCGTATAATGAAAACAACAATATATGTAAATACAGTTCAAGCACGTACCTATCTATGATGGATTGTTTTTTATTCTTAGTTACTAAAAATCAGTTCCAGATAATTTTATCACACATTTTTTTGTCCGCTGCGGCTGTTGCTGGTATATAATATAAAACGAAAACCTCTTTTTTTCGGTGCTTAAAATAATGTTTAAAGTCTCAATGCGACTGAGTGTAGTTTTTCAATGAATGAAGGAATGAGTGAATGAATGAATGCCTGAACGTGATGTTAATCAAGCAATGCATATGCAATATGCGATTACGACGAAACTCCTACGTTTACGTTTACGATTACGAAGAACTGAGTGAGTATCTGCGTTAATCAACGGATTTTTTACTCTCGTGACCTCGAAGGTGTTCTCTTTCGTTTTTATTTTTTTTCTCATTTAGTGTTGATGGCGGCGGTCTTTGAAAATACTTCTGTATCCTGCTTTTTAGTATTCTATCTCAGTTGCTGGTCTCCATCGAGAGAAGTTTCATTTACAACAACAACAACCACAAGATGTACAACATTCCTTGGTGAAAAGAAACTCGTCAATCATCCACGTCAAAAGCAAATAAAAGTGAAACTTCATCGTTGTTGTTGTTGTTGCATTCATGGTTAACAGTTTTTAATGTTAATATTCTGCTGTTGATATTCTTCTGTTGATATTCTTTCGGTTTTCGGCAGCCTGCCGCTTCTGCTTCTGCTATTTGAACCAATTGTAGTCACTTTTGAAGCGATTATTTTCTCGCAACGCAAGCAAAGTTTACGCATGCCTTCAACACGACACGAGCGATTCTTTCGGTGGACGCAAAACCGATTTAAGAGCAAGAACAAGAATAACACAACCACAATACACTTATTTAATAGTTTAACAACGTTAATGAAAACAAAAATTTGGCTTGGAGAATATTTTGCTTTTGATGGGTGCCGCGTCGGGCCGAGCCGCTGTACAGGAAGAGTTTGCAGCCGTCGTATAAGAAAAGCTGTTGCGACGAATGGGAACTAAAAACAAGCAGCAGCGATGGCGATGTCTCTCGATCAAAGACCGCCACCAAACAACAACACAACCATCAAAACGAGAGCCATGGAGAGCACTGAAC
Organism: Myopa testacea; assembly: GCA_949629155.1. Taxonomy (NCBI): domain Eukaryota; kingdom Metazoa; phylum Arthropoda; class Insecta; order Diptera; family Conopidae; genus Myopa; species Myopa testacea. The sequence continues at coordinate 55,188,859 of OX451345.1, read as the reverse complement.
GCACTGAGCGACGTCGGCCGCGAGTCAAGCCGAAAACAGTTGGAGTTGTCGTCAGACAAGAGTGTGGAATGTAATCAGGCAGCAGGACGATGATGAGGAGGAGAAAGAGGGGTAAAAGGAGTTGATGAGGGAACAGTTGAAGAAGGGGAAGGAGAAGGATGAAAAAAGGACGAGGAGAAATGTTGTATTGTATTATTATAGCTCTCTCGCGGGACTCTCTCTCACTCGCTCTCTCTCTTTTCCGCCCCACTCTTTAAGTATTTCCCTATCTCTCTCTTTCTATTTTACTTCGCCAACAAATTCCACAAAATTGTCTGCCACATTTTGCTCTTGAAAAGTTCCTGGTTTGTCGTTCTTTTTCTTCTGTTGTTGTTCTTGTTGTTGTTGTAATGGTAGTGGTTATTGTCCCCTTTTTTTGCTTCTTGTGGAAGGTAGACAGTGTTAAGAGTGTGTGACTGTGTATGTGACTGCGTATGTTGTGTGTCATGCGCTCATTTAAAAACGGAAGTGACGTCGTCGTTAGCTGCTGTTGTTGTTGTTGCTTGTTGGGATTTGCTGTTACCCAACAACAAGAATATGTATATAAGTAAACAAAGAATGATAAAAGTAAACAAAAAGTTTTCCGTGATTGTGCAGAGTTGCCACTTTTTGCAGAAAATAAATGCGAGAGTGAAATTAAAGTGCCTGACATCGACGAGTGGCAAAGAGTGAGCGAGAGCGAGGAAGTGAGGGAGAGAGAGAAAGTGAGTGAAAGAGTCGAAGTCTGCGAGAAAGAGGAAGTGAAGGGGAGAGAGATATAGAAAGAGAGACATAAATAGTGGAGAGCACAGAGAGATAGTTTAACATAAATTTAAATTATTTTCAAGTAAACTGTAAAATTTTCAACACTTTTAAGTAAACTTTTGAAGCTTTTAGAAAATATAGACTTGTATAGACTTTTATAGATTATTAAATTTCGAATGTATTTAATCCATCAAATAGAACAATCAAATCGAAATATTCAAAATGTTGGTTTATAGAATTATAAGATACTTCAAAACTGTTTCCTTCCGACACTCAAATGTGAAGAGAAATAAATTCAACAAACAGACATATAAATAGTCAAGCAGTTAGACAGACAGATAGATCAGTCTAAGAAATCGAACGATGGGAGCCGAGCCTGAAACTCTGCTGTTTGCCAGAGAGAGAGAGAGAGAGAGCGCAAAAAATCACTCCTCACTCCATTTAAAGAACTTTTCATTTCCTTAAACGAATGTTTTTTTTTTGTGGTTGCATTTTTTTCTTCTTCTTCTTTTCTTTCTTCATACTACAATCGAGTCTACGTACGAGTTCATTCTATTGTATTCTATTCTACTCGTATTCTATTCCTTGTCTGGAGACCGGGACCTCTCCCAACCCCATTTGTTTATTTTTTCTCTCTTCTATGCTCTGCTTCGCTGCTGCTTCTTCTTCTGCGTCGTCGTGTTCATTGTGCGAAATTCTGTTTAGTTCAAGTTTTTTTTATGCAGTTATTATTATTAAGTATTAGTTTTTGCGTTGCTGGTTTTTTGTGTCTCTCCCCCCGCCTGTTGTCCCTCTCCCTCTTTCTCTCTCACAGCGCTCTACTCCTCTGCTCTATTAGATGCCTTTCTGCACATCCCTCCCTCGGTAATGATCACATGTGACAGCGTGAGTAAAAGTTTCCTGAGAGTGACAATTTTTTTGTTTATTTTTTTGTGTTTAGGGCTTTTATTTTTCATTTTTAATTTTTTGCGAACATATTTTATGCTTGCCTACAATTATGAGGGGTCGCAGAGCATTTATAGCGTACTGAGAGAGAGTGAAAGAGAGAGAGAGAGAAGAGGAAAAATATAGAAAAACAATAAAACAGAAAAAAACTACAGCACAAATAATAACGAACATCATGTAGAGTCTTGAGTTCTAACTGAACGTTAAATTTGTCGTATTGCTATTGTTGTTGTTGTTGTTGTTATGCCTTTCATTAGTTGCTGTGGTTTATGCTCATCATAATGTCTATCATAGACTCTTGTAATGTTCTTGCTGATGTTGTTGTTGCGGATGATGTTTGAACTTAATGAACTGCGAGAGTGTAGTCTGTCTGTCATGCAGTCTGCTAGTCAGTCAGTCAGTCATCCAGTCACTTAGTCTGCCAGTCAATGGAAGCATTTCAAGTGTGCAGATTTCTCAAAAAACTTCCCACGATCCTTCTTTCGATGGATGCTAATTTCTTGATCTCATGTGTTTAACATCTAGCGATGTACTCGTATGTAGATTTAGGTATGTATGTATATATATATAAGATACAACAGATCTATATGTATGTATATCTATATATGCATAAATGTTTGTGTGTGTGTTTCTTTGAGAATTATTTTTATACACTTCGTAATTAGTTATTTAGTTAAAATTGTTGTATACGGGGTTATCCAAAAGTACCTTTAGAATGTTGAATGAGAATATTTGTCAATGTTTGCTTCTAGACACTGTTATATTTCTAACCTACAATAATAGACGATTATAATGGACGATCTTATACGATTGTAGAACGTGTTAAAGTTATTAAAATATATTTTGAAAGTCAGCGTTCATTAAAAAACACCCATCATAAATTATCGAAGCAAAAAATTCGAAATTGGATTAAAAAATTTGGTGAAACTGGATCTGTTAACGACAAATCAAAGTCTGGCAGACCAAAAAGAGTTTTGGTCGGATGGAAACATTGATGCTGTTCGTGAAAGTGTTGTCAATGACCCATCAACTTCAATTTCACTTCGTTTTTAGGAATTGAACTTTTCTTATGGCAGTTTTTTGGCAAATTTCGCATAAAGATTTGCATTTGCACGCTTTCAAAATTCAATTGACACAAGTATTGAAAGAACCTGACCATTTGCAACGATCGAAATTTAATGGTGGATTCATTTCAAGGAAATAAAGAACATTTTTTAATATAAAAGCGACACTTTGTTGTATATTTTTTGATTTATTTAAGTTCAATGTTCTGACTCTTATTAATAGAGTTTATAAAAAAGTTAGTTTAAGAGATATATTAAGAGAGACCCCCTTACGAAAGAATTTTTTAAACAAAGCCATCAAAGATATTTTAAAAAAGAACGATTGCATACTTTTAGGGAAGTTTTACTATATTATTCAATGAAAGTTATTAAAGTTATTATTTTACAGATCTAGATTCGGGTCTTAATCATGTTTAAGCCCTCAACCGTTACTGAAAACTTTTTAATCATCATTAAAAACAAAGCGACCACAAAACAAAAGAACAACCATTGAAAGCTAGAAAATAATTGAATGCCAAAAGAGAGTATAGCAGAGAGAAAGGAAAAATCAACTAATGCATATTAACACTTTTTTTTATTTATAAAGCTAATAATTTCATGTTGTTGTTCTGTCTGTCAAAAGAGAGTATAGCAGAGAGAAAGGAAAAATCAACTAATGCATATTAACACTTTTTTTTATTTATAAAGCTAATAATTTCATGTTGTTGTTCTGTCTGTTGAATTTGGAGGTCAGAAAAATTCCCGCCATTTTGTGTTAACTGAATTTCGTTTCTTTTTTAACATAGGTTAAAATGAGAGCGTCGCTACCATCGAAGAGAATTAAAAGAACTCAGAGAGAGGGAGAAGCAGAGAGAGGAGTCTAAGCGGTTGTAACTGACTCTCCACAAGCACAGTGGAAAGCTTTAAATGGAAGGAAATTCAGAATTTAAAACGTTGGTTCTTAAATAATATCGTATAAATGACATAAATGAATATAAATAGAATATGAATAGAATATATGTATATTAACATAATATAATATAAACATATATAATATAATACAGTTATTTGTACAGTTCATCATATTATTGAAGAACTCATATTAAATCCTCTTCAAAACCGGTCTGAAAATGATTTCAATCCATTTTAAAACCTAATCACTGGAAGATTTGAAATAAAATTTTGACATAATTGCTATTTAATTCCAGAGTTACTAAATTTTGAATTTATTATTTATTAATTTCAGCTGACTTTTTGGAGCACAATTTGAATGTTTTAAAATGTCGCATTTCAAGTGTCGAAGACCGGGAAATAATCTTGGGGATGTTTAAGAGTCTTCAGATCACTTTTTTTAATACAAACTCAAACTTTCACATTTTGAAAAGTGAAACATGTTGAATGCCGTGTTTTTAATACAAGCCAGTAAAAATTGTCGCTTCACATTTATTGATTTTCCATTTCCAATCACTGTCTTTTATCTATAGTTTTCAAACTTCGTAGTTTATTACTTACATGCTTTTTTTTAGATTCGAATAAAAGAAGTAACATTCGAAAATCGTATACAAAAACGAAACGATTTTTAATCCAAAAATTGTACGGTTTCCAGATAAGCTGTTGTTGTTGCTGTTGCTGCTGATGGTGTTGTTGTTGTTGTCGTTGCAACAACAGTATGCGGTTTTGTTTTGTGGTTAATCGATTGCTAAGCATAACCGATTTATTCATACGTTTTATTAGAATACTGATTTAATTATGAATTTAATATTTTTTATTATTTATTAAAAAAGCAAAAAATGTTTGTAAAATTTTAAAAAAGCGTAAATTTTTAAGAATAGTTTCTTTAGGTACAAAATTTAAAAAGTGAATAATTAATTTTCTTATATTTTTGGTTATTTTTGAAATAAGCGTAAATCGATTACAAATTAAATTGCAAAATTTAAAATTAAGAAAACACTTGAATTATTAAAAACAAAATACAAAAATACAAACTTGAAAATGGCAATGAAAAATTTTTTCGTAGTTTGTCTTTTATTTTGAATAACTACATTTAAAATTAAATATACATTAATTATTTAATAAATATAATAAACAACAATTTTTATGCATTTAGAAAGCAATTTAAAAGGAAATTTAATAAATTAATTATTTTTTTATTTCATTTAACTAAAACATGGAAAAACTAAGAAAAGGATTTCTTTAACGTTTAAAACGATTTTTTTGCGATTTTTTTTTTTTGGTAATTTTTAATAAATTATTTTTTTAGAATTATTTTTTTGATTTTTGGTTTTTCATTTAATAATTGTAATTCTGTTTCTTTAAACGCTTAATTTTTAGTTATTTGAATTTGGTACTATAAAATTTTAGGTTTTTGTATATTTTATTTTTAATCCTTATCTTTATTAATTAACTGGTTATCTTTGCTTGCTATTAGCGCCATTTGCTCCACAGTGATGCCGTTAACAGTGAAGAAGAACAAAAAGCGAACCTATCGAACAACGCTGTTAGATTTAAACGTAACTTCTTTATTACACGTAACAGTTTATTTGAACGTAGCAATTTTTAATTTTAATTTAGAAAATTTTTTAAATTTCGCGTCCTTTTTTTCTCTAAATTGGCCAAATTATTCCGAACATGCTTGGATGTTTTTGATCTCTGCGTATTCTTGGTGCGTTTGTGTGCATTTGTTGCACTTCCTGCGGCGTATGTTTCGTTAATGTTGCGTCCTGCGAACGCGCAGCCAAACTATTTCAATTCTTCGTAATACAAGAAAGCATAACAACATTCGAGAATGTAATGGGAAGAATGCAATTGCAGACGAAGACCGAAACGAAGACGAGCACTACAAAGGAGACGGAGACGACGAACCAGAAGAAACCGTCCGCGAAACGGAGAAAAACTCCAGCAGGCTTAAGTAATAGAAGTGTAGAGCGAGGAGGAAGAAGCAGAACATACGCGAAGAAGAATAAGAAGCCGCAACAGAGGCAGCGACAGAAGCAGAGGCAGTAAAATTTAGTGCAAGGGACTGAGTGCCTTCAGCACCGGCATCTAAATTTTAAGGGAGGATGTTTTGTTCGACAATAAAATAAAATTGCAATGAAGAAAAGACGACTTCGATGACGACGACAACGACAAGCATCACGACGCATACAAAAACAACACCAAGAAAATAATAGCTAAGGTACGGAATCTAAGAAAGATGTAGAAAAAGCAGAAGATGACGATGATGTGGAAGGAACAGCCATAGGGTCTCCATTGCAGCGTTCTGCCTTCAAAATTCAAGGCAAGAAAATTGGCTGGATGAACATCAATAGTAGAACCCATGCCTTCATCCCTTTTTCACTCTTCCGAAAACCCGTGTAGGGAGAGAGAAGAAAGCGAGGACCATACAGCCAAAGAGTGAGAGAGAGAATTGTATTCATTCTTTAACAGTTGCGTTCCAGAGTCAAGCACCGAGTATTTTCGAAGGTAACTGTTTTTTCCCGGATCTGATCGGGAATACTTTGAGCCCTATCATCGCCGAACTGGCTTGTGTGAGTGATCCTTTTCCATGGCTTTCATGAAATCCTATGAATACTCTGAAAGCTTTTAAAAAAAACTTCTCTTTTGAACAAAGCCTTGAAACATAATTTTTTAGCACTTTTTCTGAAAGCCCATTTAAAGATGTCAATGAAAACCCTTATTAATTCATAGCATTTAATAAAGTAGCGAATGTTGTACATAAAGACACCGACAGAGATCGCTGATGAGGGACGTTGGCATGTTCCGAAATAGCTATACGATCTGCAAGTCAAGTTGGTTCAAATCCTGTTGAAAATGAAGCGCTGAGCCGGAAAAATATGGGTGTATGTATATATGTATTCACATTTAATAAAACCTTTTCTAGATCTTCTATTTCTAGGTCTTCAAATTAAATGTTAATTTAATGTTTTTCAGAAGAATTTTTGGTTCTTTAAGATCTTTCATAAACTTCTCCGAAAACTTCGATAAAGTCGTCGCTGATTCCATTGAAGAGTTATAAAGGAATTTTAAAGAATGCAGCCATTTAATAATATTATTCTGATTAATCTTTATTTCTCATTTTCTTTCCTCATTCCTTTCGTTCCCTCTACTTCTAGTTCATTTTTCGGATATTTCTGAAAAAGCGGTTAAAAAAGGTGCCGACACACTTATAAACAAAAGTTATCAACAACCTGAATCTGAAATCCAATATTTTATTCGATCATTAGTAGCAAAATTATTTTGATTCGTCACAGAATCAACCTGATGATGTTCATCATCGTCATCATCAGCCATGAAACAAATCGAATCATAAAAATGAATGAAAACGAATAACGAAGGACTTTCATTGAAAGCAAGAAAATAAAAAATAAAATATTTATAAAATAGCAAAATAAGCAACAAAAGCGATATATGATGAGTTCAGTTGAATCTGTTGTTGTGATTACCATCTGATCAAAGCCTCCAATGATGCGGCGATATGCTGCGGCAACATCATTATCACTGTCAATGGCAGCAACAGCAACAACAAAAGCAACAACATCACTCCATCACATCGACCACAAAAACGAGCAACAATCAATAATCGCTAGTCAGAGGAGTACTAAGATGGAGGGAGGGAGGTGGGTAGGTTGAAAGGAGGTATGAAAAGCTTGCATAAGATTCACAGAGGAAATCGTAAAAATCGAATATATCGGCAAAAAATCATTCTTTATACATATACTTATAATAAACTTAATAGTAATATTCGGTGGCATAAAATTGATATTGTTTTAAAAAACAAAAACAAGAAAAAAACAACAAATTAAACATTAAATGAAACTATAAAATATTCTACTTTGTACATATTCAGAATTGGAGCAAATAAAAAAAAATATAATAAAATACTTTAAAATAAAGAAAAAATGGTGTGTAAAAATCTATTCCAACAATGTAAGAAAAAAATCGTAAATCGCGTAAAAATCTCTTCAAAGAGTTTAAGACTTTTATGAGGCTTCTAAAACTTTTACCTAATATTAAAACATTTCATCTGATTGAAAGAGGGTTAGAAAAGGGACGAAAAGTAAAGAGAGGGAGTTAAAAATACAGTTACGAACAGTGCATTTCAAAAAAGGAATTCAATCTTTTATTAAGCCTCATTTAACGAGACTTTTAGGACGGCCACTTTTATTTTAAAAGTAAGATTTCATTTTAAACATATTCGCAATTTTCAATTTTAGCTTCTTTTTATGGTTTAGCAGACGAAGTAGAAGAGAAAGAGCCTGGGTTTAGGGGGTTAAGAGAATTAAGCCAGGTGATTGTGTAAAGGAGGAAGAGCAAAAAGGTGAAGATTTTTCTAAAACGGAAGAAAGAAAGACAGAATACGGTACTCTTGATTTAATACGGTAAACGGTTTTTACGACAACGTAATCAGAACGTAATTCTCTTGATGTTTTCGTAGAGTTATGCATACAAGTATGATTATGAACAACACCACCGAACAGCACAGTTATTTCATGCCTATTGAGAAACGAACCCTTAAATGAACCCTTCTTCTACAGCTTTATAACGATCGAAATGTTTTGTTGTTGTTTTTCCTTAGTTCAAAACAGCAGCACCTTCTATTTTGCATAATCGTCTGTAGGTCTTTGGTCTTTAAGATGGGATAAGGGTAGTCAGTCAACGAACGAGCTCAGGAAGAACTACTGAAAAACTGTACACAAATACAACAAGAATGTCCTGTTTGAGAATACGTTAATAAAACGGTCATAAGGAATAACGAAGGACGAAGGTTTCAATAGTTTTATTATTATTACAATTTGTTTTTGTTTTCGTTTTTGAAAACTGTACACAACCAAGGAAATCCCACAACAAGAAGGTCAACGAAAGCAAAAACGGAACCAAGTCAAAAACAAAAACCAAACACCAATGGAATAAAGATTGACGTAAGGACTTCTCGCGCTGACGAATGCAATGCGATCGCGAATGTGAACGATGGCAACGGAAAAAATTACAACAATAACAACAACAGTAGAAGCAACACTACCAGCAATGTGAAATAATCGTTTGCAGCTGTTGTTTCGTGCCATGAATGTTGCCTGTACACTGAACTCTCTCGCACAGTCTGTCTATCCGTCTGTCTGATTATTTGTCTGTCTGGCTATTTTGTCGTACATCAAACATTTGCTGCTCAACAGAGCAGAAAGGACGATCCGGGAATGACCAGCAAATGAATGGCCTGAATTACTGAGAGAGCTAATTTTCGATGCCCTCAATAATTTTATGTGACCGACAACAATCACATGATTGTGACTTAATCCAGGTTATAAGCACATAATTCAGCGATAGATGAACGGATTTAAAAGGTTCGATGAATGAAGAGATCGATGGAGTATTTCAATTACAATGTCAAATTAATCCAATTTTCCCCAAAATTGTCTCACAAATTCCATTCAAATCTATTCAAATATAAAGAAAGAAAGACAATCTATAAAAATGATCACTCGTTTTAAAGAATTTATTAGAAAAAAAAACAAATAAACTAAAAAACTTAATAAATTTCAAATAAATCAAATAATCAATATTAAGTTAAGAACAAAATTGGGAATTATTACTATTATTGATTATTAATTAATGTATAAAAACAAATTTTATTTTATGAAAAAATATGAGGGAAGAACAAGCATCTTGAAATGAATCTAAAAATTAATATTTCTTAATACTATAAAGTGTTAAGCGATTTTCGTTTAGAAATCACGATACACGATATTACACGATTTACACGATATTGCGAATCATCGCAATATCGGCATATCGTCATAAATAAATGAAAACAATGAACAACCTTGTACCTTTTCGAAAAAAAACAAATAATTTTCTTAGAATTACACATCACATAAATTAAAATTTATAAATCAAAATTAATTTTGACATTTATGACCGAAGAAAAGTATGTATGTAATAAGTAACAACAAAGGACTTTAAATATCGATAGTTATACAGTCAAAAATCTCAGTCGCAGCCTCACTTAATTCATCCGTTCATTTAGTGTTCAAGGTAGGTAGGCATATAGTATGTATCTAGATACCAGTTTTTGTTTTTTTTTTAATTTCACCAATCTTAAGATTTCCGAAATTCTAAGTAAAGCGCAACCTTACCGTTTTGTGTAACAAAAGATACCAAAAGAAAAAAAAGCACCGGGAATCATAGGAACTGAGAGGGAACACGAATATCGAAGACGAGGATGAGGATGGGAAAAAGATTTAGTGGAGCAAAAACAACATTTTTTCTCTATTTACACATAATTTGTGAGCCTTTGTTGTTAGCTCTTTCCGTTTCTCTTATAGTTCAAAGGTTTTTCGCCTGCTTTTCTTGTTTAGTTGTTGATCGAAGAGTTCCCGGAATTCGGATCGTGAATTTAGAAGTCCAACCAACCGACCGATCGAAATCCAGCATTGTAAGATTAAAATAAAAAAGGACAACAAAGAGAACGCGATGGAGGAATGGAAAGGATGAGAAAGAATCTAGCACTGACGGTGTACGAGTAGATTAAGTCAAATCTGCAGTGTAAACCGAAAAATTTAAACTCAGCTTGAGCAATGAATATGAAACGAAAAGCAAAACGAAACAGTTTTGAAGAATGAGAGATATAAAGTACATCAGAATAAAAAAAACGGATTTCTGCAGAGATTAAATGAAAGTATTAAAGTTACACGATATACAGATGGTTTGTCAGATGATTGAAAATTAGTTAATGAAAATAATACCCGTGAAAAATAAAATAGAAGGCGGGAAAATGAAGGCTGTCCAAGATCAAATCAGATGGAATGGAAGTTTGGGATGGTAACTGTTACATTACTGTAACTTTAGTATATGTGTGTGGTGTAATTATGGAATAACGAGAACCCTTTTAGAAAAGAGGTGTTAGAAAAAGGTTTCGAGTTCAAGGTATTGATTTCGACTAGGTTTCGTAAAGGAAACGGGGATATGAAAAAAGAAAAAGAGACAGGAAACCGAGATTAAAAAAGAAACACATCTTTCGTCCCAATTTAAATTTCAAACGACTGGACGCGAATTTAAATTGAAGATATTAAATATCTTTCCTAAGCAATCCTTTCATAGGAAAAATAATTATAGATTTATAATATATAATGTAAATATAGCTGGATTGCCAAATAATTTAAACGATTTAATGTTTCCAATGCCTAAATAAAATGTAATTCAAAAAGAAACCAGTCGATGGCGCATTCTTTATGATGAGATCAAAAGATGATAATCAATTTTATTCAAATATTTCTCATTGATTGTAATCACTCCAAATTCTTAAGACATACGGTCAACATTCCGCTTAAATTTCTATACATACTAAATCAAGACTTTTCACGTTGCTGTAGAAACCATAAATAGTTAGGAATCTTTTCAGGTCCTCAGTTTTTATGATGATTGCATACGAGTATTTTCCGTATAGTTTCAATCTAAATTTCGAATGAGCCACAATCAATTTAAAGTGTACATTTAAATACGCGGCTCTTGTAACATCTTTGACATGACAAAATTCAGTCCAATCCCTCGGTTATTAAAACTCTGAATATCTTGGATACTTACACAATATCATTTAATCCATTTTCATCTTCATTTCACTGTCAGAAGTATTTAACAAAGTTTTAGTTCGATAGCATTATTCTTATATCTTTCCAACCCTTTATGATGTCAACCGCATCAACTTAACGATCGTGCAAACAAAATTATAGACAGCTTTGGCATGATGACGATAGAAGATGTCCCTTTCCTTAATTTACATAAAATACATCAACTGGTGGGAAATGGAATTGAATGGAGATAATTATGAAGAAGTCTTGAGATTTACTGTTATCAGGCTGTAACCTTTAAAAAGGTCCTTTCTCATGCTATAAAAAAACAACAGAATACCAAAAATTAGAGATTCGAAAGTGACACAGAGGAGTAAAAGTAAAATCAATAAGAAAGTTGAAAGAATCGATTGCTCGTTACTTTGGCGAGTTTATGCATTGTAATTAACGAACTCTTTCAAAAGCAATCTCAAAATTAAATCAGATTAAAGCATAAAATGATTGACGAGCAAAAAGAACAGATGTCCTGAAGGAAAATAATACGAAAAAAAGGACTTCGTTAATTTAAATTTTGCAAATCTAGAGCAATTGCAGCAGGGACACATTCAGCACCTGGATGGATGAAGCGTGGTTTTCTTTGTTACATTTTTTTATTCTTTTTCTGTTTCTTTGTCGTGTGCGACGGACGGATCCTTGTTCTTCTTGGTCTTCTTCTTGTCTTAAGCTGCGACGATGGTAACTCAGCCAGGAAAGTGAGCGGTGAGAAACACACCCCTAAAGAAGTTAAGCCCAACAAACAAAAAAAAAAACTTATTGTACCTATCTACGTATGTATGTATATACATATATAGAAAAAACAACCCAAGAGAAATGGAAGAATGTATTTTAACAACAATAGCAACAATTGTTGGAAAATGTAACGGCAGCAAAGAGCTGTTGCTGTTGCCACTGCTTCGGAAACGTAAATTGTGTAAAAGACGTTCATGCAATAGTATCGTGTGTGTATGTATGTAAACATGTGTGTGTGTGCGTGCCGCTTCCCTTCGTGCTTACAATTATTGCAAAAAAAACAACAAACACATACATAAATTTCGCCTGGATGCAGCTAAATAAATTGACATTAATGGCTGTGCAGCTTGAATCCTTTTGTTGTTGTTGTTGTTGTTACTTAAGGGCGTCGCAAGATTGCAGTGGGGCATTGATGGGTTGGAAAACACAGAGGAGATACAGAGCCACTGACACATAACTAGACATAGATTACACTGTAAAGCAAATAAATGAAATTTTTCTTTAATTCTTCAATACGAAAAAGTTTCAAGAGATGTTCAAAAACCTCAATCAGATATTAAATTTTACCTTCGTAGCTCAATCCGATCAGTTACTATAAAATCCTATTTCGCGCATATAATGCAAAAGTAGGCAAAAAAGTCTTATCTTTTTCAGATATCCCTAACACAGATAGACAGACAGACATATAATTTTAATATCAATAAATATAAATCCTGCATATAAATTTGTATATATAAACTATCAACGTTGTATAATATGTATATATTTGAATATATGTATTTGTTTCAAATTTGATTTAGAATATTCTTTTTTATAAAAATATTAGCATTTCTATTCCACTGTGCAATTAGCTACATTCAAGGTTACTTCGTCTGGTGTTTGTTGTTGTTGAAAAGCACCCCTCTGCCAAACGTGACTGTAGAGAGGAAAAAATAAAAATAACAAAAGCCAAAGAACTGCATCAAATCGATTGACATGTGCCACAAATGCCGATGTAATCAGAGGAAAAAAGGACCGACAGGCGATCGACGGACCATCTGAAGGTCCGTGCGATCAGGAAGCAGACAACAGCAACAGAAATAACAAGAACAATCAACATAAATAGCAACATTTGTGAATGGGACAGAGAAGGATGAGAGGAAAGAAGAAAGGCAGTGAGGAAGGAAGGAAGAAGAGATAGATAGGGGGGATGAAGAGTGCCATTGTAGCTAATAATTAACGGGCAGACCTATTAAATAAAAGCCTACAGAACACGAAATATATAATAACACAAATATTTTAAAAAAAGGATCCATTTTAAGAAAATCTAAGTTAAAAAGTGTAGAAGTGTTAGAAAAGCGTAGTAGCAACAACACTAGTTTTATTGTAATTATAGGAATGTCGCAATACTCGCATAGGGAGTAATTTTTTGTGGATTGTACGAGGGAAGGGGACGGGGAGGGAGCGTCGGTTTCAGAGCGTCGAACTCCTCCATTAATCGGCTGTGAAATAGGTATATTGCACATCCGTAGCAACAGGAGTAGCGTACAGTAGAGTACGAAAGCAGTGAAGAGCAGATGTCTTCGATTCATGATGGGAGAGGGTGCAATTTTCGTACCCAAACACAGGGTAGTCAAATTTGGGTCTACTTTCATGAAAGGTGTGAAAATTGCGTTCGACCCGAATTAAAATCCGATTTTCTTTCGGGAGTCATTCAAATTCCGTAACTGCCAAAGCATGAAAACCAACAGCACATTATCGTTGTTGTTGTAGTCATCTGTTTTTGTTTTTCCAAAAAAACTTGGGATGTGTAGGTAATAAGATAGCATAAAATCATCAGCAGAATAGTTTGTTAAACCGTTTCAAAGGATGCAATTACATGCATGATATTAAAAATGAGAGGAAAAATAAAAAGAAATTTCAGAAAAAAGTTGAAAAAAGGATTAAACCAGGATAAGTTCGGAATAAAATAGGAATTTGGTTGGAATATAGGCGAATATCGAACAAGTCTAAAGCTACGAATAGAGAGAGAGATTGAATTAATCAGGAGAGAAATCAAAATTAATGGAAATTTATTTACTTTACTTTAAAAATTTATTTCAAGCTGTGATAATTGGGTGGACCACGCCTATTAGGCATATCTCTCTAAAGGGCATATAGAGCAAAAGTAGACAGGTCACGCCGATTATGAAGTGAGTGTATTATGAAGACCGGATACCTTCTTCTTAACTTTTCTAGCTCAGGGTCCGTTTGAGTAGCGTTAACTTTCACCTAAGAACATCCAAAAATGTGCCCAATTACATCGGGAATTGCAATTTTATATTTTCGATAGTAAAATCATAAAAAATGGATCTGCTCAAGTCTTCTTATTATGTGAATGAGAGGGAAAACATCACTGTAAATATCTGTAAGTCGAAATTAAAACAAAGGAAGGAAGTGAGACTTCCACTTTAAAAGTGAAACGATTTTATTATTATTATTATAAAGGTTAAAAACAAAGAATGTTTATTATAAGCATAAAATTGTTTCTTAATTGATATTTGGTATACTTTATTCTAGGAGTGTTATTAAAATTATACTTACATTAAAATATAAACCGCATTTAAATCTGAAATAGTAAAAAAACGAAGTATTAAAAAATGTGCAAATTATTTGGATTGGAAAATTCAATAAAAAAGTGAAAAATGGACTACTAGGAATATCTGAAACTAAGCTATCCCATCAATGCTACTTGGATTGCATTCTTAGTAATTCTGTGATGATTTTATACTAAAGAAAGATTGCCAGTGTTTCGGGAATAATTATGGAGTTGTTCACAATGCTCTACTTTGACATTAAAGTACTTTTTTACCGTTATGTTTATCGAGTTTTACTTTATCAATTGAATGTGATGGAAAGTGATGTCACGTTCATCACATTAGAAGTTATCTGAACTAAAATATCACCCGACACAAAATTAACCGATCGCCTTTTGAACCTTTTTATCTTCACTGTTTCATGAAGAGAGAAAAATTTATGGTGTGAGTTCTAAGAATTGTTCGGTATCTACAAAGAATGCCCAAAAAATATTGTAATAATGTATCGAGCCCGTAAAAAATAATAAGTGTTTGACTCAATATTACATTGGAAAAGAAAATTGATTTCCCACAGACTTCAGAAAACAGAAACTACTTAGACTTTGTGACTGTTTCAGGGAGATCATAGAGTTTATCGGAAAGAATCACATTAGTTTTGAATGATTTTAGAAAGAGGAATTTTTTTTACTTTCCAAGATATTTATGACTCTTTTAGTCAAGTCATGAATAATATTAAATACATTTGAAGTAATTTATGATACATAAAAGAGAAAATATATTGAACACTATAAAAAGTAGTTTGCACTACACTTCTGTCAAAGGTTATGTGGGAGAAAAAAATAATCCCAATCACATGATTGGCGATCTTCGTTGTTTTTCTCCTTAGAGAACCTTTGAATCTTGTAGACTATATAATATTTCCAATTAGTTTATAAAATGATTTAAAGTTTTAGAGTATAATTTTTAAATAAAAGTCTGTGTGAAGACGGGATTTACAATGCGTTCAAATGATCAGTGAAGAAATAGATTTTATTATTTTCAGTTCACGTTTCAAAAAATTTGTATCTAAAATATCTTGATGGTTGAAATTTTATTTAAATCTCTCGAAGAATTTTACTTAAATCCCTGAAGATAATCACTGCTCTTGATTGAGTATCTGTTGAGAGTTTCATCGATTCCATACTCAATAATTTCATGTTTCACAAAGTGAAAAAAACAACGAATTCATATCGTTCATGCGTTTTAAGTACCTCTTCCGTCAGAAGGTTGCTAAAAAGCTCAGGGTTTAAAGAACTCCAGCGGCGACAGAGGCCGGGCCGCACCAAGAAATAATCATCAAAAAACAACTGGTTTCATGCGTAACAATGTTGCATACGATGGTGTGTGAAATGAAAATGTAGAAGGTACGACGAGTATAAATAAAATAAATAAATATGCGACACTGAAACAGAATAAAAATTAAAAGGAGAGAAAACAAGACCAAGCCAAAAAAATATATATATTCAACCAGAAACAAAAAAAAAAACGTTTTAAAAAGCCAGCGAACAACTGATCTAAGACAATTTGCCGTCATTCCATAAAAGCAAGGATAATGTGAAGAATACAGGAGAGGTGTGAAGAAGAACCACCGAGAGAAAAAAAAACCCAAGTATAACACCAAGTATAACGAGACTGGATATGAGAGAAGTCCAAAGAATAGAACGGAATGGCAAAACAGACGAAGAACCAGTAGATAGATATTTAGTTGCTGCTGCCTGGATTGCATATTGAAATTCTTAACATTGCCAGCGAGGTAGAAATATTTTTCTAAAAAATATTTGAGCTCGTTTTTTTTTGTTTCCAAGCTCGCTGAAAATGGAAGAAATACGGCACACAAATTAAAGCCGAACAGACGGACAAACAGACGGACAGATAGAACTGTTGATGTATGTACGTATGAATGAGTATGTGTGTATATACGAGTATAAAAACATTTGTCTGTTGAATTCCTTCGCTGATTGAGCAACAAACAAGTGCTTTGAGAAGTGGGAATTTTCTGTAGTTTCTATTTTCAATCGAAAAACTCGACTTCCTAACGAATAAGGAATATAGTAAGAAGGAAATACTTTAAACCGAATATAGATCGATCAAACAGTTTATAAATTATAGCGAATTTAAGAAGTCATGTTCAAGTATAAACGCTATCAATTCAATTTTTAAATAATACATAATTTATACAATAATTTAACACGTATAAGGTTATATTGAGACCGAAAATGGAAAACCTTAGTTGTTGTTGCATTTCTTAAGTCTACTCGTTAATTTACTTTGTTAATAAAGTGTTAATAATAATAATAGTAATATCGAGTTCGAAGAACACATTTTTTTAATTAAAACCTGCTTATAAGATCCTTTAATACTGATCTATTTGAAAATACAAATCTAACAAAAGTTACCAGAAACTTAACCTTAAATCTCTTACATTTAACTTAACTTTAACTTAAACTTAGTTTTTCTCAGATTTGTCATGGACTGACTTATCGGAGACGCCTGGCCCTCATCCGCTACCCTACTTTATATAGCTCTAAGAATAAAATTAATAATAATGCAACTTTTCTCAGAAATGAATTTTATTATTCTTTATCAAGCATCAATTTATATGCTCTTGATTCTCATTTTTCAAACTATTCTCCACAGAATCACTGTATTGAATAGAAAAACCGAAATGTCAACACAAATGTTCAGACATTAATGCAGTAAAAGTATGGTATATAAAATCTCACAACCGCAAGAACACGAAGAGTACTCATCAATGCCGGGAGGTATCTAAAAAGCAAGACCATCGGAATAAATTTGTATCCTTGTTGCTCTGAAAGAGGCGAATTGAAAAGGATTCAACTCACGAGTACCAAACAACCAACCAACACATCACCGCATGCAAAAGGCACACCAGAGCACGCGAATTCCTAGGGCAGAGCACCATGAAGAGAGGAAAGAGAAGAATGAAGTGAAAGAGAGAAATAAGGGAAGAGTAAAGAGATGAAAAGGGAAAGAGCAAAGAGAGGAAAAGGAGAAGAGAGAGACGGTGGAGAGAGAGACACAGGATAGTGTTCTTTGGGTTTCGGTATCGACGAGTTCATGTGTCGTTTGTTCAAATTAATGGAACCAGTCTGGTACCGAAACCGGACAGACTTGCAAACAACGAAGAATAACGTCAGATAGTTTGCGCTGAAGCAATAAAATTGAATTCCTTGAAAACGATTTGATAATAACAGCTACAAAACAAAAAGAAGCAGAGGAATGAGAATGAGAAGAAGCTCCGAGAAGCAAGAAACATGTCCAAAAAACGCGACTTGAATTGGAAAAGATTCCTTCAACCTTTTTAGTTGGTAGCTTTAAAAGTAAGCTGTAAAAACCGTACAATTCTAAAAATTTTAATTTTCGAAAAATTAGAGTTACGTTCATGGCCTAGAAGAATGAAGGGAAAAGGAAAAGAGAGAGAGGGATCAAAAAAATATAGGGAAAGTGGATCTGAGCATAAATTTTTATACGAAGATCTACAATTGGTATTGGCATTGATTTAAACACACTTCCGAGTATTAAAAGGGTTGTAAAATAATTTAATAATAAGCGTTGGTCGAAAATGCCACGCCCACATCATATAAATTGATATACCTTGCTTGAGAGAATTTGTCGATGAGATTTTGAAAGTAAAATTAGCAAGTAAAATAACTGAATTAAGAGTGGCGAGCGAGTTATACTGATAGGAATGCCACGCCCAATCAATTTATATAACATTGATAGAGAGAAGTTCCCGGTCTGAGAGTTTGGAATTACAAAGATTAAAAATTGTGAATTTAAATTATTTATCCAAAGAAAGGGACAGAGGAGAGAAAGACGAAAAAATAGGGAATTTATATAACATATTTATATACAAATTTATGCAACAAAAATGTTACTTTCGATGGTGCAGTGTGACTAAATGTACTGTAAGAACTATTGTGATTATGCTATGTTAATTGCTTCATTAGTAAATAATAATAACAACAACACATTGCAATTGAAAACTAAAGTGAAGAATACCAGAAATGAACAAAGAAAAAAATGGCCACATTAAATAAATAAACTGCAACCACAACAACATAAACAAGTGGTAGCAACAACAAAACAAAATATAAACAAAAATTAAAAACGATTAAAATAGAATAATTAAAACAAAGAAACCCACTCAGAATTTTTACGCAACGGTTTTATGAACAAAGTACGAAATACAAATACAAATATAAGAGGAACCTTCGAAGGTAGACGATAATAACAACAGCCACAAAAAACAACAACAAAAACAGCATATAAATTTTAACCAGCAGAAATTCGTATGAAAAACATAAGTAACGAAAAGGGTTAAAAGGTATAAAAAATAGTATATAAAAAAAAGAAGACGGATGATATGAGAAAAAAAAAAAAGTAATTTAAAGGTTTAAAATACTACAAAGGAGAAGAGAGAGAGAAAGAACAGAGAGTGCAATGTACGCATTAAAAAGTGTGGGCAGGAGAAAAAAAGTTAAAACCAAAGCATGAAAAATAAAACACGCATAATAAACAAAACCTGCTTCCTTGAAAAGTTCAAGAGACGAAACACTGTGGGAACGTATAACTGTAACTACGGCTTTTGTTTTGATTTATTTCATACACTTTCTGAAATTTATCGAAATTTTCAAGCTCGTTTTGAAATATTACTAAATCTTACATATGATATATAAAAATTAATTTACAATATATAAAATACAAATTAAATTAACATAGAAACACATTTTATTTCGGATTTATTTTTTGACATAATGTTTTATTTCATCGTGGTTGGTCCACCATTTGAATCAGCCTTTTTATTCAAAAGGTCCTCTACAATTTTCAATACAAATTCTAGAGATTTGAGTGCAATAAGTACAAAGAATGGGGAAGCATTTTGTACGTAAAGAAAATGTTTAATTATCACAAAGTGACGTTTCACTAGAATTTATTCCTTCTCTTCTTCACTTGTTTTTAAGTCATTAATATTCTCCATTGATCAGGCATCTCCCAGGCATCCTTTCGTGACAGTCAATAAACAAAGCAACTGAAAACTGAACGCGACACTTTGCTAGCTGACTTCGCCTTCTTTATACAAATCCAACTGGTCGAATTATCTGCTTTGACTGCAGTTTAGGCTTCGATAAGTAGTAATCAGTATAGTTTCACATCGATGGTGCCAAAGTGTCACTTAAATTGGGACAGATAGTCTTTTGGGCTCTTTGAAATCGTCAGCTATTCTTGTAAATCATATCAAAAGTCTAAAGTCTAAAGGCTAATTAATCATATAACACATGATGTATACACACATACTAAAAATAATCATAATAACAACAAATATAAGAAGATCCACAACATCCGGCGGTTTGTTTTGTTGTTTAAACGTTGATTGAAGTTGTGTGAACATTTCGCGGTGCATTATAACCTCCTACCATCCTCTGACTTTTATACCCCATCCGAAACACATTACCCCCGTCGCCCACCACCCCACGCTCTACGTTTATCATAACACTGTTTAAGCAAGAGGTATTTATATATTGTACTAGAAGTAAGAATCTTTGCTTTACGCATATTCTTATTATTGTTGTTGTTCAAGGAGAGCAAATGAAAAAATTGAAGAGAGACAGACAGAGAGAGTGGAAGAGAGAGAGACCGAGAGAGAGTGTATGTGTGGGCGCAAAAAATGAGCAAAATAAGTACGACTCCAGATCCAATTGCATGGAGATCCAAACACCATGCAATTCTGGATGAGGTGAAGTACAGGAAGAGAACAAGGGGAGAGGGGGTGATACCTAATCTGCTTAAGGTTTCAGGAGATGTTGATAAGCTGAACGGGAGAGGAAGACGAGAAAGAAGGCGAAGGGCTGCGGCGTTAGAGGAACCGTTTGGCTTGTAGTATGTGAGAAGAGAAAAATTCATGAATGGAATTTGTAAATTTTATTTTCCTTTAATTTATTATGAAGTTTTTGTATTATTTTTATTACTGTTTGTCTTTTTTATTATTGTTGATTTGTTGTTTTTATTCTCGTAGGTGTGCACAAGTGTACCGGCCGGCTTTCGTATCTGTGTTGGGAAGGAACAAGAAAACGCTGATGGATAGAGAACGCAGGATTGAGGTAGGGATGCTAGGGAGAGAAAGGAGGGAGGGAAAGTTGGGAGAGCGCAATGTTTGTGGTTTGTGCATTTGCTTTAGACCCAGATTTTGTAAAGTTTTAACTTCAATTGAATTTTGTTTGCTGGGTTTTGGTTTTCATTTCAGTGTTGTTTGTTACTCCGCTTCATTCCACTGCAAGCAACAACAATAACAACGATATTAGCAACAACAACTGTTGCAACAATTCAGCATGCATTGCATTCATTGCAAACGGCTCTTTCGTAATTCTTCGCCGTGGTTGTTGCTGTGATGCTCTAGAAATTGTATTGAGTTGGGTGCGATTTATTTAGCGTTTCTCACTCTCTCTCTCGCTCTCTCTATATGAGTTCTTCTCCAATTTCTTTCTTATATAAAGTATATATACCATGTACTATGTGTATACTTTGCATTATTTTTTTTTTAATTAGTCACTACTTCCACTTCAGCCAGCTACGTCTAGAAAATCTAGAATTCATCGTGGTACTCATGCGGTTTACAGCTTGTTTTTTCTATGCATTTTTTATTTGTTTAGTTGTAATTATATTCTTTTTTTTATTACTCTCATCTTCGTCTGGGATCCAGACGCTTCAGACGCTATCCAGATCTGGAAGCTGAATGGAATAATTTTATTCATCATCATCGCCATCCTCACCATGTTTATCGTTTTTATATTCAACTCATAGACAAGGTTCGAATACTATAAGCTATTGAGAGTGAATGTGGGTGTGTGTGTGTGTAGTACGTATGTGTTTGTCTTTGTGTAAAGCGAAACAGTTCGAGCAATTTAATTAGGCCAAACTTAACAGTCTACATGCATTCAATTAACATTTCTTAGTGAAGACAGAATTCGTTTGCGGAAATATTTTTTTGGGTTTTCTTAACGCATAAATCATTAAGTCGATAAAATAAATTGTTTCGTTGTTGAACAAATTGACTTTTGTTTAACAAATAGAAGAGATTTTTATAAAGAAAAATGCTTAAGTATGTACAATCTATATATATAAAAATGAGTTGCCCTATGTTCGTGATTTTATAACTCGAGAACCACTCAACCGATTTTCAAACGAGTACATGCGTTGGAAAGGTCTACTTTCACTGATGGTTTATAAAAAAAAAACATAGAAAAATTTCTACGAATACAAGTTTGCGGAATAAATTTAGAATTTCCTGTATTTTCACACGGTCAACTGTATGTTGCATGTTCACGTGTTGGGACGCCGTCGTCTTTATTCATTTTTTGTGAAAATGGCAATACTAAAAATGTCGTTTACCACCAAGCTCTGCAATAAATTTTTTTCTTTTTGATGTTCTCACTTTAAAAAATTTATATTATTTTGCACTTCTTTTTCAGGAAAATGTCTATTCTTTCTAGAAAATTTAATTTTTAATACAAAGACGTAAACGTATGTTATTGTATTGTCCAGCAACGCGGGCAGGGTTACTCTAGTACAATATAAACATTTAGAATCAAAAAAGAGAAACCGAAAAAAGAAACAACAATAATGATTGAAATAAATGTCAAATAAAATCAAATAAATTAAATAGTGCAACGACGATTCCATGAAAATTCAAAGAAAGAACAAGTAGCCAGCAAATGAAATCAATGACAACGAGGCGTTTTATATGAGCTCATCATCAAAGCTGTGATTGTTGAAAAAAAGAAAACATTTTAAAAAAAGATAATACAAAAACTCCCAAGCATTCTGTAGAAAATCCCACTAAAAAATAAAATACCACGAGACGAATACGACGACGATGATATTTGTTTTCGGTAGGAATGCAGTAAAATGTGATTCGAGGAACGAAATCGGATTAGCTACTCGTAGAAAAAACAGAATGTAGAAAATAACACAACACAAAGAACACATTATTACACATACATATGTACGAATACAATACAATATACATAAATGATGTTTACATTATTATAATACATACATATTCTACATCGTGGTTAGACCACGCCTAATACTAGTTTTACACCTCAATTTAACTCACACCAGATCTAAGTACTCTCTTCATTTAATCAATTCCGTTTATACCTCTAATGGAGGTTTATTTGGTCTTATCATATCTCCCACTCCTTGAGTCACCGTGACTCCGATATAAACCGCAATAATTACGCTCCCGAAGACACCACATCAATTTTCGTGACTACCACTAAAGTCAATTTTGATACGAGGCTCTTTCCTCTGGAAAACTAGTTTAATTGAAACTACTGTTTCGTTAGATTATTTACATATATGCTGCATTGTCTCAATCAATCTTTGTGCATCATTCTTTGTAAAGAAAAATGTCAATAAATATTTCCAAATCAACAAATTCAATTCAATTCAACGAGCCCATCTTATATCCTATCACATTCCCGAAGGTTAAATAACTTTAACTAAACTAATATAGCATTTAGGGAGAAGCTTGGAGTATTTCTGACGATGCCATAGATTTGGGCCACTTTAAGCCTCTTCCACTGTCACTCTGCGACGGACAGTAAAAGCGAATTTACCTGGATCTAGGTACCTGGTTACTAACGAAATTGAAATGCAAAGTTATATGAGTCACCGACAGGAAGTTACAGTTTCAATTTAGTACCGTTTCTACTTTATTGAACAATCTTATAAGAAAATAGACCTTAATGTTTCTATGATTTGTTTCTTTGATGAGTGTGTCTAATATAGAGGCTGGACGGAAACCTCAGGCCTGGTGCAATCCAATTTCCTAGAACTACTTAAAATGCATTTTTCACTTTCTTATAAACACTTCTTATCACCTGTTTCACCATGATTCACTTTACAAGAGCACACCACAGTGCCATATGGGACGGGTTCTATATAACAAAAGAGTAGGAAAAGAAAAGCGACTAACATGATGATGGGTTTTTCCTTTAATGATTTTCAAGCGCCGGCTTGAAGACCGTCCGTTACTTGACTTGAAACACGGAACAAATTGAACAGAGAAAATCACCTGTTTTAATGAACAGGAGCCGAGATGAAATCGTTAAAAGTTTTAATTAATTTTAAAACAACACAACGGTTATTTGTTCCAGCCGCAGAAAAAGAGATAAAAAATGCTGAAAAAAATGTGGTGATACTTTTAAAGGTGGTAAAGTAAAAGACGAAGCAAAACGGCAAACAGTAAAGTGGGAAGACTGAAAGAATAGAGAGATAGAGACTCACCTAAAAGGTAACGGCAGATGCTGCAATATTACAGCAGCAACAGATGATAGAATTCTGAGATATCAATCCAAATCGAACGCAGACGCAGATGTCTTTTGTCTGTGAAGACGGTAAGACAACAACATATATAAGGACTACTGCCCAGGGATATCCTAGCCTCAAGGTGCGACGTTTAGACTGTACTTCATAAGGATTCGTAAGGGATAGCAAGAAATGTAGGAGGTGGAGGTCAAAGAATATTCTTTGTAATGCACAGCTGCAGACTTGCAGGTGAGACGAAGCATTGTTGGGAGGTGAAGCAGAATGACGATGGAAAATGAAAACATTGATGACTTGTACATGATTTAATGCTTTCAATAAAAATACTTAAAAATGTAAGCGAAGCGGAGAAACAAATCGTAACGATGTTTAAATTATAAATTTGTTGATAGCACATTAAAAAGTCGAGTTCAATAAATAACGAGTTTATGGGGAATAAAAAATCATCATAAAATATCCTACAATGAAATGAGTTCCTGTTAGTTTTAATTTAAAAAAAAAAAAAAAGAACAACAATAGCAATAAAGATATAAACTAGCAATAAAAGAACTTACAAAATTAACCACAGCTAAAAGCATGAACAACGAACGTACGATAAGAGAAAATCAACTGTTATCACCCACAGTAATTCTGACAGTTCGCAGTTCCCTGAGATCAAATTCCAAAAAATCGTTGTTAAATAAAAGCGATGTATAAACTATAACAGTATCTAGTAATATATACTGTATAAAAATCGGGTGAATTTAGAAGAATATATGAAAAGGGAAAAAATTGAAATCGAACCACGGATCGAGATAATTTGAAAAGGAAGATTAAAAAAAAAGACTAACGAATAAAAATCTGATATATGTACATATATGTATGTATATATAGATATGTGAATACAATAAATATGCAAATAAATATGTACATATACATATATACATACTATATACATTCATATGTTGCATAACATATAAATTTGCACTTCCGCTGACAAAATAACGCAAACGAGGTTCGAAGTTTCTTTATTTATTTTTAAATTCAGTTTCTTGGTGAAGACGGAAAGCAGGAAATATGCGAAGAATTAAGAAAAAAAATACGTTGCTTTTGATTGGATTTCGTACTCGGTGACCCAAATTCAAAAAAATAAAATTAGTCAATTTTTATCAGTTTTTATTTTCATTTGTAGTTTTTATAGCAATAATAAATAATAATTCAGGACTTCGAGATTTTAAAACTAAATTAAATGCATATAAATACGTACAGATTGTAGTATTGTTTGTGTTAATTTGGGGATGTTAAGAGGCGGGGGACGAAAATGGAATTTCATTATATTAAGGGTTTAAGGATTAATATTCTGATAATTCTGAGTTTGTACTGATGGCCAAGGGCATGATTCTGGCGTACAACCGATCATAATATGTTTTAATTTAATTGAGAAAGTGATCTAAACTTGAAATTGATTATAAAAAGTATCTTAAATCACAGTGTCTAAGTTAGTCTCGTAACAGCACTTCAGAGTGGACGATCACCCACGTGAATGGTCCCTCTGGACGTGGTGGCTCATTTGTTGCCACTTAAACTTAACCATCAAGTGGATTTCCGAATTCAGTTAAGATTTAATACAAAATCATTCATTAAGTAACCAATTAATTTAACCATTTAACGGATCGCGTAACGCATGTCATGGAAAGCAAAGATCAAAGAGAAAAATGACAGACTCAAATGACGGCAGCGAGATCCGTTTACTCGACCCGTTTGGCTTGTTGTTGGATTATTTATTGGGTCACTCCGCAGCAGCAGCATTTAAATTGCAAGCCATTAAAATAGAACTAATATAATCTTATTCTATTATTTAACTCGTAAATATTGTACTCGCAGGCATACATACATATATACATACAAATGTAGGTGCAAAAAACATTTTATGCGTTGTGTTGGAATTTATACAAAAAACGCAAATTAAGACGATAATAATGTTAATGCAGAGACTATATTCTGAACCACACAAAAGAGATAAAAATAACAAACTAATCACATAAATGATTAAATTTTGTTCTAATAAACGAGAGAGTGAGAGAAGGAATTCATAGTCAAATTAAAAACTAAAGAATTCGAATATTTTTGCATGCGGACAGATTCTTTAGCTTCTATATTAGGTTAATCAAATTTCAGTCAATGGCTTCTGTAGGTATTATCTTGTCCAATATACTCGTATGTACATACGTAAAAAATGTGCAAAATTCAGCGATAAGAATAAATTCAAAGGAAGTGAATAGGGAGGAATAATATTCATATATTGAGCGTATACATTTTATGGAACTTGTTTCTACAAATTAACAACAGTTAAATCTTTAATCTTTATTTGTCCCAGTTCATCAATGAATATTTTCTTAATTAATTTTAACTTTTTTGTATTTACTTATTAAATAATGCTTAGCTTGTGAACTTACTAATTAGTTATGTAGAAATTAGAAAATTTCTACAAAAAAAACCGAAAAAAACTAGAAAAAAACCGAAGAATTAAAAAACTATTTACTGAAAAAGTACAAAGTCATAAAAGTAAAGATTCTATGAGAAACATTTTAAATAAATGTTACAGGCAGCATTTGAAGTACGTACTCGTATCTACAAACTTAAAGAACCTGATTTCGTTGTTTCAACAACAAACACAAACACACACACACACACACACACCTATAACAACAACAACAACCACTATTGATACCGCAACATCTTGTATATAAACTCTTGCCCATAAAGTGTGAATCTTATCAATCAGTTGAAGTTAAGCGTTTCACATGGAGCTGAATTCAAATAATTCGTGGTTAGAAACAGTTTGAACTTCAATGAATGACAACTCTTGAATGACCGAGTGAAAGACACGGAAATATGTATATACATAACTATTTACATAAGTACGAGTATATAAATATATCACTCTCACTGAAGACAGACAGATAGACCAACCGGCGAAGCTAGAACGAAGCAGAACTTTCAAAAATAAGTAAGGACAACAGTAGAAAGATAGATAAGTTAGAAAGATAAGCAAGAAAAATAGGCAACAGAAAGAAGAAGGACGGAACTAAGAGGACTAAAGAAACAGGAATGACAAATGATTAGAGAAGAACAGAAGAAAAGATCTTCTTCTAACAAAAAAATATAGAAGACAGGAAAAGAAATGAAATCACAATTACACAAAAGAAAATAACTGAAATAACAGGAAGACAAGGAAGAACCAGAAAGACTGCTATCTTCGGAGTATCCGCATTTAATATACGGTACATTCTCGTGACCATGTGGAATAGTGGACTGTGAACTGCTCATCTTTGGTTGAGTATATATGAGTAACATTGATAACAGATCGAAAAAACACTCGCTTAACTTACGGCGAGAGAAAATCTAGTCAAGAACAGCTTTCATAAGGCGAAAAGAAATATGTCATTGTAAATCTATTAAATATGTTGGCGTATATAATTTAAAAGTGGGCAGACCACGCCCATAATCTGCTTATCTGAATGCTTATTACTTATACATATGACCGACATTTATCTAATGTTTTGTTACTCTGTTACACACGTATTAGGAATTATTTTTCGCCTAAATCTTAATGGGACAGGGATAAAAGTGATCCTACACCTTGAAAGTGGGACCCCACCTTCTCAATAAAAGCAAATATGGCAAATGCAGATAAGTGATACGAGAAAACGACGAATAAACAGGACGAAAAGGAGACAAAGCAACAAGTTCGACAATAGACAAGGATAAGACAAGAAGCAAAGTAGTTTC
The DNA here is from genome assembly GCA_949629155.1 of Myopa testacea. Lineage (NCBI taxonomy): Eukaryota > Metazoa > Arthropoda > Insecta > Diptera > Conopidae > Myopa > Myopa testacea. Next base: position 55,161,022 of record OX451345.1, on the reverse strand, counting down.
AGAAGCCCAGCAGCAGGATAAAAAGAAAAAATAATTCGTAAACGAAGATAATAATAATAATGAAGAGAGACAAAGAGAGAAAGGGATATAAACTAAAAAAATAAAAAAGTGTGGACGCACAGATAACAAAGAGAAACATACAAGAAAAAATGTCACAGAAAACGTCAAAAGACAAAGAGATAGGGAAAGGAAACCAATAGATAAACATAGCGAAACAGAGAGATAGAGTAAGACACACACACACAGAGAGAGGGAGGAAGAGGCAAAGATAAAGATAGTGAAATTGAACGAACATGTTAAAACCATTACTTTTCCTAAAAATTCTATTTCTATAGAATTATATCTAAAATTTTTTAAATATATAGTAATACATATACGATATTTAATTTCTAACTAATCAAATTACTCGGGTTTTTTCGTTTTCTTTATTTCCGTTTTAATCCATTTTAACAGCGTAACATTTTTTGTTTCCGTTGGATTTATTTTTATTCTAATTATATTAATTCTGCTAAACCAGAACATGTTACTGTTAGAATTAATTATCGCGTTTAAGGTACCTACGTTTATTTAATAAACGTTTAATTACATTATATTAACTGTAATCGGAATCAAGAACTAAAGAAAAGAATGCGATGGAAAGAAGAAAATAAGAATGAATTCTTATTTCTTAAGTTGCTTTTAAGTTTTATAATTACAAAGATCCCCATATTTATATATGTATTAACGTATGTATGTATGTATGTATATAAATAACTTAGATATTTATTCCTATAGTAAATGCAAAAATATTCAATAAATTAAACTATACATTTAAAATGCAGTTAATAAATCGACTTCAGAGTTCTAATCATGTGTATATGCTTCCGTGTGTACCAATGTAGGGTACCATAACATGAACTCCACAAATTAAGAATCAGAAGTTAACCGAGTGGAAATAAATAAGAACGGACAGATGAGTTCGGTATTCAGTTGTTACTATATTCATGACATGGAAGAAAGTAGGCTACATTAAGACAAATAATTATATACAAGTACATAAACAAGCATTTATCTCTTTGTATGCTGTTTGTACTCTTCGAATAAAACGTTGTTGCGAAGACGATAAACGTGGCTCGAGTCAAAAATGTGTTGGTAAAAAATTGATTCTTTCAATTTCTAAGTTGAATTGATTCATACAAACAAACAATTATAATTGTAGCCCGATCGTGTCGTTAAACTCTGACGTCACTCATCTGAATGGCTGGGAGAGAGAGACAGAGACCGGAGAAAACGAGAAAAAGGGAGAGGCAGAAAACGATAAAAGAGAAACAGATGACGACAGAATTGTATAAACCAACTACTAAAACTTGAAACAAAAGCTGAATAAAAAAAACTACCGAACAATTTGAACAAACAACGTGACACGAAGACAAACAGATTTAATGTCGTGGCGGCTGAAAATAGATTCGATTAAAAGCAAGCGTTAAATAAAATTGACCAAATATTTCGACTAACGGCTTCTGTGGCTTCAAAAAGATGTTTCAATGTATATAGTTCATTGTTAAATAATAAAATTTATTTATACTGTAAATCCAATTCAATGTTCAGTTAATTTGATTATTTTTTTTTTATTTACACACACCCAAAAATATGCAACGTAAATTAAGAAAACGAGAACTTAACCTGTTTCCAAAAATATGTATGTCTGTGTGTGTGTGTTTACATATATTAGCATTTATATTTTCCTATAATAATTTTATAAATATTCAATATTTTTCTTTTATTTACATTTTGTTTAATAATTTTGTGTTAAAAGTTCATTTATTTTAATATTTCATATTCTGGTCAAAAATTGTAATTTTCAACTTAAATTGATTTTAATTTCATTTTAATGTTTCACAAACAAAAAACCATAAAAAGATTTTAACATCTAACATTTTTGTAAATTCTGAATTTCACTTAAATTGTAATTTATTATTAAATTAAATTCTATTCAAATTATATTTATTTCAACTTTAAATTTATTTTAATTTAAATTCTATTTAAATTATATTTATTTCAAATCTGAAAGTACGAGTTGTTGTCTTTTATGGTGGTCCATTTTTGTAAAAAATAAGTTAACAGTCATTTTAGTAAAATATAGATATCCTATTTTTATATTTATAATCATACAATCATACATACATGATTTATTGATAAAGTAATCAAACGAATTTACGCTAGAAAATGTTATCGCAAAAATTGTTGAAAGAATGTTCCCAGGGAAGAATCACGCAAAATTGTTTCCGAAACTAGCATGGAAGAAAATCGCCCATTTCAAGTAATTTTTTTATGTGTAAAACCAATAAATTCTAAACATTTCAGCAAAATTACTATGTTCCCACTGTACATAACTTTAAAACCCAAACCAGGAGAGAAATACGGCGATATTGTGAGTTCCGCCTTAGATATTATTAATATTTTATTATTATTAGTACTACAAATATTATTACCATATACAATTCACTGTGCTAACTGTAAAGTAGAAAAACGTTTTAAATATAAACTTCTTTTATTTTAAGTTATATTTATTATATAATTTTATTTATATATTGTTTTTTAATATAATATATTATTATTACATATTATGTAGATGAAATGAATTATTAATAAACTTGATTGTTCCTTTATATACATACATTAAAAACCATTTCAGTAAAAATATCTGTAAAAAAGGACTTAATTTTCATCTTATTTCTATGTCCTAACTTTAATTCATTCATTCAAACGAAAACTCTTTAACATCTTTCAAAAATTACGGCTTATAAGTATCGACAAATTTTATGTAACATCGAACAAATTTTTAAAGCATAGAAAATATTTTAGAAACACGAGAACTTTATAAAAATTCTGAACATTTTATTTCTAATATGTTAATAACAATAATTTTATAATTAAATTAAATAATTTATAATTTAATTTATATTTTATTTCATAAATGTATTACAATATTTTACAAAAATTTTACAATAAATTTTTTTAAATATCGCTATTTACATCTATTTACAAATTTGAAGTTTTAATTTTTATCCATGATTTTATATTGTTCGTGATTATTTTGTAAACGTTAATTAATTTTAACTGATCCGTAAATTGGTAAAATTTTGTTAAATTAGGAAATTGTAATCATTTTAAATAAATTTCGATTATCATAAAACTTTGGGTTATCTCAAATTTTTTAAAATGTTTGTAATTTAATAAATTTTTCTAAAATTCAATCAATTCTTCCTTGAAATAACGAAAAAATCGATATTCAATAAGGGTGAATTTTAATCATAAGAAATAATGATTTTTATGATGCTTGAACTCTTCTTTTTTGATTTTAGAATAATGTTTAAAATGTAAAATTAACACTAGATATAACCAAATTGATATCTTGTACAAATGATGCCGAAGAGAGATAACATTAATGAAAGACATTTATGTGTTTAATATCTCACAATATTTCACATAATAATTATCTGAAAATATGTGTAATATTGTGTTGCCTTAGTTGAAGATAAGCAGAGCAAGAATTTTATTAGAAAACCACAAAAATTAAAGCATGTTTTTTGTGGTTAATAATAATAGGTTTTTGTTGTTTGTTGTTGTTCTGGTTGGTTTTCTATTGCAGACAATCGTGTATATTTAATTTAATTTATTAAGATAATATATGTCATCATATATTAAAATATTTTATTATATATTATAGGATTTGTCGCCACCTTAGTTATTTTTAGTAAACTTTTTAAATGATGTTATTTATAGAACAACATTTTAGTTAAAGTCCGAAGTAATGGGTTCAATACTTAGGGGTTGAGAGGGGTACTAAAATGTCTTGTATTACTGGATGGAGTTCAATTATTGATCACCAAAACGAGTCACGTTGGAATTTTTCTTAGCATGCTTAAGTTTCGCATATTATTGTTTAAAATACACACACACACACACACACAAACAAACGTTTGCACACAAACACACGCTTACACACACACACACACAAGTAATTATACACACCCGCAAATCAAACTGAAAGCCGAACACGTTGACTTCAGATTTTCTAATAGCAAAAACAACATTATATAAGAAGAAACAAGTACAATGTATGTATGTACCATATACATATGCTTTTTTGCACATAAACTGAATTTATAAAAATTCAATACAATAAACGAATAGAGAAACTACAAAAAATACTTTGTTAAGTACGCGAAAAATTGACAGTAAGAAAATAAAATGGAATTCTAAAAACTGCAGAATGAAATCCAAAAAAAAAACATTCGGTATTTTATAGATTTTTTTCGCTGAATTAACGTCAATGAAAAGTAATTAACAAAAAGTTGACCCTTACTAAAGCTGTTGTTCTGAATGAAGTTGCATTAAGCTGCTGCAGTGGTTTTGTCTGCTTTGTAAATTATATGAAAGATCAAAAAATATATCCAACAATTCTTTCTTTCTTTAGCATTTCTTTTTTAATTGAACACAGAGCATTTGTTACGAGATAAAATCAAATTATTATTATTTTTATATTTATTTATAATTTCATATTTTTCAAATATGTAATAAAAAAATCGATAGCTGCAATTCTCGGAAGAAATCAATTGCAAATATTTTTGCAAGATGTGCAAAAATTGTTGAATTCTCTAAACTTCAACGTTCAGCGAAGAGCGACGTCAGCTGACACAAACAAAAAACAGCTGAGTGGTCTGGCTGCCGCCTGCCAGCTGGCTAAATTGGCTGACTTTTGATTAACTAATTTTGAGTAAAATATTTGTTTAAACAGTTTTGCGTTTCAGCTAGAAGTTCGAAGGATGGCTTAAATATTTTTTTCATCCCGAACTTAACGATTGCGGCGAGCCTCTTGGCCATTAAATTATTAACAACAATAAATAATTAACAACAATAAAGAGGGACGAACAACGACAACGACGACGACGATGATGCTGGGGGTTTTGCTAGTGCTCTTACTCTGATAGTGCTTCAAACAATTTTGTTGCTTCTTTTGCCATTATCATCGTCGTCGACGTCGTCGTTGATTGTCGGCCTCGGGACTGAGCTGTCACTTTTTCCCCCCACACATACACAAATTTTTCTGCTGGTTGCTTAACTTTGAACACGTTTTTCACACATTAAATTTATGCCGATTTTAACGAAATTTGCACAAAAAAGTTGCTGCAATCGTTACCTCTAAAATGATACCAAATTTGTGGCAGACAACCATATGCAAGTTGCTTAATTATGCCTTTTCCCACACGCGTACCTCGTGGTGCTGCATGCGTGCGCCTTTGAATGTATGACTTTAGTAGAAGAAACACTTTTTTTGCAGAATTTCTCAACCCACCATGACTGCTCTACTCTTGGCGAACTGGCGGCAGCAAAGAAGGCGCTTGGCAGCAACATGCTACGACAAATCGACGTTGGACATTGAAATTAACAGCAGAGTTAAAAAAATCAAATATAAGTGTGTGGAGATATATATATCTCTCCATAGGTATGGAAATATGGTATGTCCATATATATATATAAGTATGTATATAGGTATGTAGATATATAGTTTAATGGAAATCGAATCAGATTCTGTTAATTTAAAACGTTGCCTTTACCTTCATCACCCACCCCAAATTCTACAACACGATGTATGACTAGAAATCTTAGCACTTTCTACGCCTTTAATTGAATTCCTTTAAAATTTACTTTTGTACCTTTTTTACTTCAGGATGACCTGCAAAACTTGATTTCTGTAAAAATTATTCTTCAGCTTCAATTCATAGCGCGCCGCTTGCTCGTTCACTTCACCACTTTTTGGCTTGCAGTTCGTCCGGTTCGCTAAATTTTTTTTCGTGGCCGGAAAAATTAGAATTCCACAGGCCACTCTCGAAAATTGGAACGTACGTACTCTACAGCGCAGTGTAGCCCGAAAAAGGTATAAAATTCTTCAACGACGGTGCAAGTCTTGTTCTTGTTTTTGCCTCCTTCTGAGCTATTCTTTTACAATTTTCGAGTTGTAGTCGTTGAACAATTTTCGTTGCTGCTGCCTTCGAATTCGAATCGACGGAAAACAAAAACAATATAATTTTTCAGCGGTTTGTACACATTTCTGACAGCCCTATTTTATATTTGAAGCCCGCCCATACAGCGGCGCAGCTCAAAGCGGTTTGTTTTAAACAGAGTAAAATAAGAATCAAAGTGAAATCATAAATACAGTAATAATGGCTATGATTATTCCCAGGGAAATATTGTAAAACTGTGGTGGTTTTATATTAAATTTTTATTTTGAACTTATTATAATTTAATTACTTTATTAATGATTGTTTTGTTTAAAACTTGGTTAGTTTTATTTTACGAAATTTTAATTTCAAGTTTTAATTTCACCCTTCATAAAATTGTCCCTAAACACATATGACCGAATTGTCAAATAGCAGCTATGCCAAAGAAGCCGCAACAACAAAAATGAGTTTCCTACCGAATGTTTGTTGTTGTTTTCATTAAAATCGACACTGTTGTTGCAGTTTTTGTTGTTGTTTACATTTGACACTTGTCATGGTAAAAAAATGTAAACTTTCTATTCAAACCATGCAGTGCAAATGGAAAAGCTGCTACTACCTCTCTCCATCTCTCTCGCGGACTGGACTTACAATTGAGAAGTTGTTTAGTGTTGCTTGTCGCGCATATATAGGTGAGAACGCGACAGAAACAGCTGATGCTTGCACAATCAGCTGGCATAACTGTCACAGCTGATCTTCGAATAGTAAAAGATGGCGCAAAATTGCTTCGGAGTTTTAGAAAAAATTGTAAGAGTTGTAGTTTTAACGTAGCCAATAAGATTTTAATTTCCGTTTGGTAGGATCTTTTGTAAAATTTACTAAATATACAAATGAATAGTAAATGTATTAAATAAAACCGGTTGATTAAATTGAAATTGCATAAAACCACACAAGAGTTGCCAAATTTTTAAAAAAGTAGGCAAAATGTTGGCTCCAAATTCGACAGTTTTATTATAAAATGTCACAATTTGGTCTATAAAAGCATTCACCAGAAATTTCTTTTTAACATGAGGTGCAACTGGATTTGTTAAAGAACCAATCCTGCAAATCGAAGGTTTGTTGGAATAGTTTAAGTCGATTCTCAGGATTGGAGCTATCAAATTTGTACATTTTCGTTTGGTTACCAGAAGATGAAAAGTAGGATTGCATTTCACCAATATTATATCCATACTATACACATATATATATGTATATATATTATTGGGAGTTTTTCTTACACGTTAAAATAAAATTTTTTGGGTTAAAGAGATAGTTGGCTTAACTGGAAAGAGCTGGCAATAATTGTGGAAAATTGTAAAACATATCAATATTTTTAATTGATATCCATTGCTATTAAAAATATTGATCTACATATCATTATAAAATATGAAACACTAATCCATTGATAGGTTCTGAGAACACTAAAATGGACCTTACTCCACACAAATTGCTTGTGCAAGAGAGCTTATGCACACTTTTCTTCAAGTGTTTGTTGTCTCAGAGTTTGTAGAACGGTTGTGTAATAACACATTCATTTTGATACAAGCCCGTAAAAATTTTCATGTTTCCGAAATATTTTTTGAGACAGTTTTCACAACGTTATTATAGAGATAAATTATTCTGAGAACAATCGGATATAAATTTTAAAAAATTGTTAATAGCAGTATAAGAAAGTGTTAAAATCATTGTAAACGACAGTTCCATTAGTTCTTTATGTTGCTGTTCTTTATATGCTCCGTGTTGTTTGAGTGCTTGGCATGCGATGAGTTCCGCATAGTTTATAACCGCATAGTCGTGATCACACTTCGGTAAAATCACCCCCTGGAAATTTACTGTCACAGAGCGTTTGTCGATTTTTCCCCCGAAGGTGATCACCAGAGAAGGTAATTCCAAGCATTGCCATGGTGGTGCATATTTCGTTGATTATACCGCATATTTTCTGCTTGATGGCTTTTTTCAAAAATTTTAAATTGATAAAATTTAAGGTGGTTAAGGAAAACAAAAGTTTTTAAATATAATTACTTACGAAGGCGGCTTGTAACTTGTCAGTTGCGATTGTCAGTTTGGTAAAACGTAAGGTGACATCGCTATAAAATAAAAATCCATACGTGCAAACTAAATTAAGAAGATCTAGCAATAACGAAATGTCAAAGAAAAAGAAACTATTCCTGGACTGTATTATATAAACCGGAAGAGTGCTTTTCTATATATGGAACTTTTCTCACCGATAGAAACATCCAGGGTTTATACTCGTACTTGGAATGATATGTTCTGTTCATAGAATTATCTTCTCTGGTATTGCAGTTAGTTTTCGATGGGGAAAATTGTGTACTTTTCGTGTACTTTAGTGTTTCCGTTCAGTATTATTTCATTACATCTGCATACCTTTTTGCCATTTTTATAAATTTCGCTTGCGCTCTTATACTAAAAAAACCGTTTGTTGCTCATACGGAACACTGTTCCCCAAGAAATTTTCGGCGGTAAAATTTTACCCATGTATGAACTCATCGTCCTCTCATGAAAACTTACATTTTAGCTTTTAGCTGCGAAACAACAACAAAGTTTTACCCATTTGGGTGACTTTACCGAAGTGTGATCATATGGCATATCGTGTGGCATAAACTCCGATAAATACTCTATTTCCCTATAACCTAAATAAAGATCTGGGTAAAACCTGGCAAGTGTCATTTGTATGGCGAAGAAGAATACAGTTCTTTACAGAAACGCAGCTGGCAAATTATTTTGACGACTGATGTCTTGTAAACTGGCATTCGAAAGTGTTAGGTTATTAATTTTATAAGTTCACAATTTTATATAATAGTAGAAAAGTTTTGGTAAAAAATATTGGTTTTGGTCAGACTTTCAGGCAATAAGATAAAATTATAATACAATCGCGAGAGTAGGCCTAAAAATAACGCCATGGAATCGGCCAAAAGCCACACCTACTTCTCACAAGAACTAAATGTACCTTTTCTGATGACGTATATCATGACACTGAAGTAAGCTTTAAAAAAGGTACGAAATTCAATTTCGATCTACGGTTAGAATCTTGTTTCTGTCCCTGTTCCAAAAATCAATGGCCTTAACTCGTGAGCTATGTTTCATCTACGAGGGCAAAATTTAATATTTATACTCATGATGTTAGTATCATGGATTTCGTAAAAATGGGAGTGGTTCGCCTTCTTTTAATCTAAAAGGGATTGGACGTGAAGAAAATGGATTTCTATATGGACTACAGGCAAAATATTTAGTATTTTGGATCATGATCTCGTATTGTTTTACCATAAGGTCTAGAAATTACACTGCACAGAGTATACTTTATATTGGTTATGAATTACGAGTCAAAATTTCAGGTAGTTGGCTGAAAGAGGTTTGACCTAAGTTAATCCTTTTATAGAAGTTGGGATCACTTGGGGTCTCCTTCTTTTATCGCTTATCGACGAAGTGAATGATTGAAGTAAGAATAAATGAAATTTATTGGATTGTTCGATTGTCCTTCTCTTTTCGAAGCAATTGTAATAGAACGCTTCAGTTTAGTTGAGATAAAAAGGTAGTGACAACACAGTCGGGTATTTAAGTTTTTTATGATTGATTTTCTGAACTTTTCTGAGCATGCTGCTGATCTTTTTCGATTTTTTTTTTTCGATGACGATGTGTTGATTCCATTCCCATGCGGTTTTGAGAGGGAGGATGAAACAAAAGCAAACGAAATAAATTTGTTGTACTTTTGACTTAAGCTTATATAAAACTATTATGATTTATTTTAGTTATAAGGCCTTAGTTATGCTTGCATTTACTGTAATGAAATAGTTATTGTAGAACTTGTTATTTACCTAAAATTTCTAAAAAACTACTTATGGGCTTTATGCTAGATAATACGAAAAGGTCAAAGATGCCCGACAAAAATCAGTCACTCCCCTAATAAGGGGATTGTTTAATAACAGCCTGCATTTGCACAAAAACATAAGTACTGAGTACTTATATGTACTTAATTTAAATGTATAGAAAAATCACCTTATACTTAAATCACCATGTACTTATGTATATATGGTATGTTAAATGTTATAAATCTGGGAAATTTAAATAATACAGATTCACAAAGCATAGCATATGAACAGCATCTCTAGCGAAGCAAAAATTATTGCATTTATAAATTAATATGAATTTCGATCAACGATTAAACGAAGGAGATCCCTTTCTACTCACGCTGGAATTCCAGTTCATGTGTTGTCCCCGATTTCCTCCCTTTTTCTTAGGTGACTGGCCAGGGAATGCTATTGAAATTCTACTGAAATTCTATAGAAATTCTGGCAAATTTTTGTGGTTCCCTTTAATAAAAAATCGGCAATTTCGACAGTTTTTCAAATACATAAGATTTTGTTCTTGCATTCATATACGTGTGAATGAATGGAACGGAGGAAAAGTGACACGTATGCACGTGTAAAAGACTTGTGAGACGAAATTGCATTATAGCTGATATACGGGAGCGTATGGATTGCAGACTGTTTGCACACCTAAAAAATGCATTTATTAATAATGGATTTCTTTCTGGATGGATAATGAATTCTTTTGTATTTCTTCGGCTTTTAGTGAAACCTCTTTTATAAGGGTTGAAAGGGTTGAAATTGTTTGTGCGATTTTTTTTCTGTTGGCATATTAATTACTCTGATGGTTTTCGAAAACAATTTAAATTCAGTTCAAGGACTCCGAGATCATGTCTGATTAATGGAGTTCTTTGGTGAACACTTTTAATGGACGTTTAATGAAAGAGAGCGGATTCTACGAATTCCAAATTCAATTGAATTATTTTAAAAGTTAACGAATTACTTGATAAGGACAGATACGTGAATTCAACAGGAAACGTTACACTTTAATATATTAATCTGTCAGTTTATTTTTGTAATCTATTCATTAAGCTTATTAGTTAATACGAGTTTACCTTTATATACGAGTACCATAGTTTCAACCTTCCCTGGCTTTGATTTAATTTGGACCTTCTTGTCTGTTTTTCAGATTTTCTGCTTAAAATACTGATTATTTATACAGTATTTACTGTTGGTGAGAGGACTATTCATTACGTACTGTAAAAGCTATAGAAAAGTAATCCGAACCACGTCTATTGTATGGGTGTGGTATTGGATACTAAGACATCTGGAATTAATGTATAGTATACAATTTAAATATTGTTATTTGCACTGATAATCAATTTAATTATTTCGCACCCTCTTTAGATAATATAAATTAAATTGGATATCTATACTTCTACTTAATACTGAAATTAGAATAGCTATACAGATATTAAAGCCAGTCAGTGAAACTAAATAACTTTATGCTACAATTATCCGGATTTATTCGTATAACTATTATTACTACCAATATTATATTGTTCATTTGTAATTAATAATCACGTATATGATCTAATCTATTTGCATGGATTCTTTTCATGTGATTGTAAAAGCAAAACAGTCCCAGTAACGTCAATAAAATAATTAATATCTAAATTAAATATTATTACCTAACATAATAAAAAAATACTAATAACCACAAATAAAAACTCCTCGATAAGAATTTCTAAATGTAATCAAATACAAAATAAATACGTCCATAAACATCAAATATTACACTATTATTAGCATAGTGTAAAAAAACAAAACTAGATAATCAGAATTACAAGTACAAGAAATGAAGATTATTTCGTATGCCATTGCTAACGTCTAAAAATTTAAAATAATCGTTTTTATAAATGTTATATATGTAAATATATTTTCAGAATATAAATATATTGAACTTTTGACATAATTGGTAATATTACATAAACAGACAAGAGAATTAAATAATAATTCGCTAAAATAATAATTCTAATTCTTTAAAACAATATGAATAGATTGAATAAAAAATGTTTCACGCGAGAGCATCAAATGTCAATTATAACAAACAGTTCAAAATGATTTCGTTCCGGTTCCTGGATCACTTGCATGGCGGAGTAGGTGATCGCCTTCACCTCTGTCCCCTGAGGATGTTTGCCTATCTCGAAGGGCTCACCATAGCACCGGCACTCAATTTCCAAAGTTTCCATGTCAAATTTGGTGATATCCAATTTTTTACAAATTAAATTCGGCTCCGCAGAGAACAAAAACAGCAGTTCGTCGAGAAAATGAAACAGTAGTCCTTCGATGTCATCGCCCTTAGCTTCGATTTGATAGCAACTCTCTACAGAAACATAATCCAAATCGGTCATGTAGCCGAACATCGCGACACCACATTGCTCAAAGGCCTCGGCAAGTGTGCTTCCCCATGCGTGTAATCTATACAGGATGCGAAAAAAAACATTTTTTAATATGTTTTATGATTTGAAAAGTAAATTTTTCAGTACTTACTGCACATCGGCGGTATGGTCTAAATCTGTGGAATTACAACTAAAATTAAACGTTTGCAATGATGATAAAAATGGGATTTCTTTCGTTCAACTCACATTCATATTTCACCTCCGGCAGCAGAAAGTTTTCTTTGCTGAATTCTACCTCCATCGTGTGTACAGATTCAATGTATGTTACTCAGTAATAATAAAGAACTAAAACAAATTAAATTTCTAATAATATTTCAATTAGATTCTTCAGTTAACGTCCTCGTGCTGTTGCAGGGTTTGTTGATGTATTCTTCTGTTGTTTTGCTGTCTGTCAATGAGCTGTCAAACTGTCTTATCACCAAAATATCCAACAGCTGTTGAAAAATTGTACTAGATTCGCAATAAAATTAATATTTCCAAACAGGAAGGCGTGATTTCGACCGTTATTTTCAAATGTTCTCCCTTTTTCCTGTGAAAACATGTTATTTATCATTAGTTCTTCACTAGTTTTTCACAATTTTCATTATGAATGGTCACAAAATAGAATTCACCAGACTGCCTAAGATAAGAGAAACAAATTTTTCTCACAAAAGAATGTGCAATAAAAAGCTTAAAACGCTTAAAAAGCTAAACGATACAACGCTTCTGTACTAAAGCGCATTTATTTTCTCATCGGGTCCGGTAATTTCAACCTTTCGACCTTTTGGCCTTTTATTTTTAAGACATGAACTAAAGTTGGAGCTCCGAGAATATTTTCAACAAATACCTTGCTTGAAAAGTTGTTGAAAAATTCATCGCAAGGTTATTTGTCTTCTTTATACTTTCCATTTTTAAAGATTGGCATTTTATAGTACAATATGTAGATTTTATAAGCTCCAAATGGGAAAATTTGCTCGGGATGACTCAAATGAAAGTAATTGAAAGGACCCTTAATATCTGGAGATTTTATTTTAATTCTGTTTAAAGTTGAAACTTATTAACGTGCATGATAATCACCCATCCCACACATATTAAAAAATATTCACTCATCGTGGGCAAAATGTTGCGTTGTAAGATGAAATAAAATTAAGGACTCCAAGAGCTATTTAATGAGAATAATTATAAGGAACCTCTATAATTTCACAGGGTGTCACGCTTTGAATTAGAAGAAGCTGATCGCTCTGTTGCTTTTGCCTCAATACCAATGATTAATTTGCTGGAAATGTGTGACTACCGATTACAACATCGTCGTTAGCGATGAGACTCATTTTCAATTGTCTCTACATTAGCTACATAAACGACCGTAATTTGAGGCAAAAAGTCATTTTATTTGGTATGGATTTTGAGTCAGTTTGCCCCCGAACTCCGAACTAAAGCATTTATATTGCATTTATAAAGCATTATATTGAAATAAAAGTGTAATTATGTTTGCACAACTGGCTCTTAGTTTGTAATTTAAATTTGTAACTTTCTCCAATACAAGACTTTTTTTAACTTTCAGTCAAGATTTCGTCACAATTGAGTAAAACAAATATTTTCAGCCATCTACATAAACATCTTTTCTACAGCTAATAACGGTTATTTAAAACTTTACAATTAATTCCAAATCAAGGTTAACATTGTTCGTGTCTAAATTCAAAGCATTGACAACGAACTCCAACGCACACTTCAATTCTTCTCATTAAATGTAAATAAGCGCAGGTGGATTTTTATTACGGTTTATTCTGCGCATACCAAAGTCATAATTAACTTCGTAATTAATTTCAATTAAGTAAAATTTATTTGCCACTTCAATATCATGAACTTGATAACGAAAAAGCGACCAACCGATAAGCTAACATTTGGTATAACTTTCAATGACATCGTGTTATGCGATTATAATTTGCAATAAGAATGTGCAAGAAATAAAATAAGTTATCATATCATATGAAATCTTTTTAATATGAGCATCAAAATAGGTATCCACATTGAAGAAAAGAAATTATCGCGGAAATGTAAACTGAAATAACAATCTCATGGTAGTTAAATAAATTAATAAATAAATTTAATAATAAAAACATAAACAAACAAAAATCAGATTCCAGTTATTTTTCCTGAAGATAAACACCATCCCTCTGTCCCTCTCTCTCTGTCTCTCTCACTCTATCCCTCTCTCTAGGAAACACTTCTGTTTGGCTCTTTAGAAAGAGCTTAAAATAACATTAAAAGCTTTTGATATACGCTCAAAAAACTGTAAATGGATCAGAAGTTTGGTGCTTGTGGATGTTTTCATTTTTCGGTTGGCCAAAGCAAGCAGTTGGTTCGTTTGGCAGCAGCTGATCGGACCATGTAACAAAAGTTTTTCCAAAAGTATTCAAGTAGGAAGCATAACAAGAAAAAACCTATTTGCCGTGATTTTTTATAGTAATTCTTTACCGAAAATTGGTTCATATAATCGTTTATATTCGGCTATATTTTATAATTTTTTAAGTTTTTTTTTAATAAATTGATTGATATAAATGTAGATGACTTGAGTTGTAGTGTAATGAAATGTAAACATCTATTTAAAGTCTTTCAAAGTGAGCACAAATCTGAGATTTCGCAATTTCGCTAAAGAAACCAAAATAAAATCCAACTAAAGTGCATATTCCTAGTGCACGTTTATCTCTTTCATGTCTTCTAATTACAATCACTGCAATTTGTGTTTACAAAAATGGAATCGCAATTAATAATAATAACAATAATATAAATTGTTTAAAAATAACACTTTCCGCTGAACAAAACGAAAGACTTAAGAAAGAAACTCGGTTTGAATGAAGAAATTATTGCAAGTGTGAAAATATGAAATGTTTTCGCTTTTGTTACAATTGGATTATTACCAAAAATATATTCATGTATAAACGACTAGTAAATGTAATTATTTTTTACATTACAAAAGATTTACACATTTTATTAAAATAAAACGTATATAGATATTTTTTCAAATTCAATATTTTGTTTAATTACAATATTATTATTTCTCTTCGTAGTTTTAGTTTGGTTCGAAAAGTAAAGTCTTTGCGATTAAAGCAAAATATTTCGGTTTTTGTTACGTTTTTATTGTTGCACTAAACGAAAAGCTAATATATTCAATTTACTTAAATATATGTTTGTGAACAACAACAAAAACCAAAACAACATCTGTAATAATGCAAAAAGTTTACATTGCATAATACTGTGATTACAAGAAACTGTTTTTTGTGTGTATTTTTTGACTACAGGTATATATATTAATTTATGTACTGGTATCTTTTTATTATCTTTGAATGCTGAATACTTATTTGTAATCATTAATTAAGCTTACAAAAAGAAAATAAATTGATACAACTGAGAGGAAAAAAACTGCAAAATTAAATCGATTTGAGTGCGCAACATCATTTGAGTGCAGCTTTCTTTAAAAGCTGCAAACATACGAGTATTTAGAAAAATCATCAAAAGGATTACATATTTGATTGCATGTAGATTTTATGTTGGCTTCTGTTTATAGTTTCAAAATGAAGGAATATTTTTATTCTAATTTTAATAATACTCAACTATTCTAAATTTTTGTTGTTTTTCCTCTGCTTGAATTTGTATTGCGAATTAGTTTATATCGCGCATTAAATCAATTAACAAACTTCCCCTAATTTTTAAACGTATGGTTTTTTATTAAGGTTTTTTTTTTAATTAGCACATATTTGATGAAGAGAAAAGAAAAAGGAATAAGTAGATGTTTGATAATAATAATGATAAGATATAAACAACAATTAGATAAATGTTTATAAAGTAAATTACAATAAATATCAGTAATAAAATCTTAATAAATTATTACTAATAATAAATATTATTAATAAGTAATAAAAGTGGTTTTTGTTGTGTTAGAAACTAAAAAAAGATACAATTAGTTTGTTTATAGGAATTTAATTAAATGCTTTTGTATTTCCATTGCGAAAGTAAAACAAAAGGAGGAGGTAGAAGAACAAAAATCTTCGTTAACATCAACTCCTCAAAAACTAATTAACGGTTAACAGCAATAAAAAATTAAAAAACTTAATTGAGGTCAGCAAAATGAAATGCTCACTCGGTCGCAGCACCGCAGCGGTGACATTGAAGTCATCAACCACTGCTTATCAGCACACCTTTCTCTGTGTAGTGTTCACAACAATAACAACATTGATATTAACAACCACTACAGTTCTGGCCGAAGGTCAATACTCAACAGACTCAGTCGATGATGACTTCACACATCTTTTGGGAAAATGTCGCATGGACAGCGAAGATTTCGATGGCTGCATTAAAGATGTGTTCAACGATTTGCGTCCTTACTTTACAAAGGGTGAGAAAAGTTTGAATAAATGTTAATAATAAAAAGTAAATTTCAATAATAAAATGTTCAAAACAAAATAAACCGAGAAACACTGTCCTATTTGAAGTTTATACTTCTTCTTAATGCTTAATCTCTTTTCTTGGTAACAAATTCTAAGAACTCTGCTATCGATTCGGAAACAAACATGTTCTGAGGAAGTGTTCAAGGATGTTGAATCTTTTCTTTCAGTACCTGATCCTTTTCTTAATAAGTAGTGTTTCAACTTATTCTTCTTCTTCTTGACAAATATTGAAACTTCTATATGAAGGCTTAATTTGTTCGTTAAGTCGATAGCAAGTTCTGAGAACTGCTTCTTTCAATTGTTGTCGTTGCCGTCGGTACCTTCAGTCTTTCTTCTTGCTCCTAATAATATTATTTGTTTTTATTAAAAAATCCTCCGCATCTTTTCACTGCATCAGGTGTTCCCGCTTATAATATACGCCCTTTCGATCCTCACCGAGCCGCTTTCATCGAACTGCGTCGCGGTAATCGCAACGGCCTCGGCGGCTTTAAATTAATTCTACGGAATGTTTCCGAATATGGTTGGTCACGTTCTGTGGTGACGAAGTACCGCACAGATTTCGATAATAAACGCATGATATACACGCAGTATTTTCCGGAAAAAACTCTTGAAGGTTATTACGAGGTGGCGGGCAAATTGTTGGGCAATCAAATCCGGCGAAACGGCTTCTGGAATATGACGCTATACGATTATAGGTAACATTTTTGGGTTAACGCACTAAATGCATCTAAAATTAATGTGCTTTGGTACCTTCGTTTGTTTTCTTATCTTCAGCCAAACTACGAGTGTGCGTCGTCTCGGTGATTCTGGCTCCGTGCTCAAAGTCCACGTGGAAGTCGATCATTTGGGCGGCCTCAAGATGCACATCTCGGATTTCTTAGTTGAGGGCAGACAACGTATCGATAACTTCACCGATGGAGTCATCAACATGATGTGGCCCATCGGATTTCCATTTATAAAGCCGATTATAAACGAACTGGTCAGCACCGCATTTACAGATATATTTAATGAATCGTTTAGATATTTTCCAGTGCAAAACTTCTTTAGATGAAGAGGCGGACGGGAGAGGATGGGGATGATAGAATCCAGTCCTATGATTGCATTGCTCACAGTTGAATTAAGTTTTGTAAAATAATTGTAGAGTTATAGATATTGTATATAAACATTTAATTGTATTCTATTCAGTTAATAATAAGCATTATAATAAAGATTATATATTACTTATTGTTGTTGTTGTTATACTAGAAGCTCAGTTCTGAGTTCGGTTTTTTTTTCTTTCAGTAAAATATATCATTAAATAATTTAAACAATTCTTTCTTTAGAGTGTGAAAGTTCAAAGCATTAATTACTCTTCGATTTTTTCTTTCTTCGCTTTATCCTGTCTTCTCTGTCCTATTTTATTTCATAATATAATTAAAAGTGGCAATTTTATATAACATCTTATGATTTAGAATAAAAAATGCTTTAGTTAAACACTTTAATATAGAGTAAAAATATTTGCAGAAAATTATTTACTTGCATATTTAAATAAAAACAACAAAAAAGGATTTAGTGAAATGAACCAAATAATACAGAAATTGTACTCGTTTAAAAGCACAAATTAAGACTAAGAAAAAACTTTTTCCCAATTAAAGTTTAAGCTAATTATCATTTAAAGTTAGAGCAACTGGTACATTAAAGACATCAATTTTGGAGTGAACTACTTCGTCGCTCTTTTGAAGTGGTTTAAAATGAGCGAATAATTTTACCATCGAAATGGTGCTGTAAGCAGATTTTTCCAGTTGTTGATCGACAGTTTCGCGGAGCACCTGATACGCCATCTCCATTTCCGGCACGAGAGCCACATCTGTATTGAAGCGAAGAAAATTGGGATTTCAAATTGGATCAATCCATTAAGTTCTATACATTATATGATATACAACCCACTTTTTAGATGATATTTGCTTAGATCAAAGATGTACTGAAAATAGCACAATTGACTGTACAGATCGCGCTCCGAATACTGCCGCACCAATGAGCCGTTCTTGCAGAACATACACACCGGACGATTGCCTGCGGTGACGTGGGTGTACGTGCGTGTATTTTGATTGCAAGCCGGATCATCGCAGACGAGCCAATTCTGGTAGAAACGTTTGATGTGGCGGCGCATCGTCAGAACCAGTTGGTTTCTTATGGCGACGACATAAGTGTAGGGTGCCATGCTGCAGTCAGAGTTAGAGCATTTCTGCAAGACAGGTTCGTGGTTGCGATTGGCGGTGGGTTTAAAAGCAGATGCAACGATGTTTTCTGTTTTGCAAGCGATGCAAATAAATTTGAATTTCTCGCAGAGACGAAATTTTTGAAGCGTTGATTTGGTTAGAGATTCGCCAATCGAGTCTTCTGAACGTTCCTCCATAGCTCTGCAATAAATAATAAATAAAATAAATAGCATCGAATGAAAATAACACGACTTCCGTAGCATAAATAATAATCATTTTGTCATTTTAATATCAATGACAACAACAACCAACATTACAATTAAACCACATAATGCCAACCTTTGCACAGCAGCTCTAAATTTAGTTGGATCCAGTCCCAAACACTCAGCAATACGACTGGCATCAGTGCCGTCGAGTACCTCAACCATGCGCGTAACTACCGGATGTATTTGATGGGCCAAATAGTAGTTTTTATCCAACTTCAACGTCTCGCTCGCTTTCACTTCATCCAAGTGATAAGCACGCTGCGTGGCCGCATTTGTGGTGCCATCTTCACAGATCAAGAAGTCCACCATATCGCCGCGTTTATAGCGACGATTGCGTGTCGAATTCATACGTAAAGCAACTTGAACATGTGATTGAGCAGCGGAAGCGTTACTGAATTCCGAAGGAGCTTTTGAAAGCTGTTTAGTTATTAAAAACATGGGCAATGGTACGGAATCATCAAGAATTTGCGTTCTTATCTTTTCGAGATGAGAATGCACAGCATCGATTTTATCATCCAATTGCTTGTCGGATAAAATTTCATCCAGCACCACTTTGCCAACCATAATTGCGAGTTGGGACCAATCGCGGCGAACGATATCGAGACCTTTGTGCTCCTGCTCCTTCTTCAGCTCTCCTAAATTTTACATGTATATAATTGCATTAATGTGTTGTGGGTTTTGTCATTTTTACCAACCTTTCGCCGTTTTATATACCTTAACGGCAGCGTATTTCTTTTTCTTCAACAGCAACAAGCAACTGAAAACTCCATCGATATCTAACTCTAGTTGTTTGTACATTTTATTTACACTCTGCTTAATGTTGTGGCCAATCTTAAAGACTTGGTCGTAGTCTGTGATGTTTGTGTTGACCATAATGGAGTCGGTGTCGCCGTAAACGACATCATAGTGGAGCTTCTGCACGAGACTCTTAGTGTTCATGAGTATTTCCCGACCTTTGTGGGTGACCAGCGCGGCCAAATGCTGTGCAAAGAAACGTGAGTGAGCGAAACCCAAGCAGCCGTACATGGAGTTGGCGGTTAGCTTCAATGCCATCTGTCGAATATGGTATTGCATTTGCAATTCCGGCGGCAAATCTGGAGCAGCCATGAGCTTCTTCACTTCACGTCGTGATTCGACTAGACGGCGCAGCTGCTGCGGCAGGATGCCCTGAACTTGCTGAGCATCGGGATCAGGTAGTTTGGGCAGGTCTTCCACGTTGTAAGGTTGTTGAACGGTGGTGAAGCATATGTTATACTCTTGGATAATGCTCGGGTAGAGAGAATTGAAATCCATTAGAAGAATGTATTTGTCGTATAGACCGCGAATGGGATCGAGCACAAGACCACCAGAGTAAGCAGCCTTCTTGCGTGCCCCTGGAGCTGTCATCGAAGTTGCACCAGTATCGTTTTCAAAGCCAGACTCATTGGAAGCAACAGCAAGAGTGCTCCAATCGCGTTTCTTTTTATCGGGCACTATGTAATTTTTTTCCACGAAAGCATGTAGCAAGAGGAACTCGTTACGTTCAGAGCGTCCACTTTGCAGAGTACGTGTCATAGTGTTGCCACAAATGTTGGTGATCTGTAGAGCAAGAGGCATAATATTCAACTCACACATGAGACGCAGTGTATAAGAAGCATCCTGCATCGTGAGTGTAATGAGTTTCAAGACGCCATCACCTAAGAAAACAGGAATTTAATGGATGAATGAGCACGAGTTAAGAAGGATGAATTCTTCGTACCTGTCTCGTACATTTCCACCAGATCTTCATCATTAACATCCATGCGTTCGTTTTCTTTTATTTTCAGCACCGTTTGACACAGCGTTTGTAAATCATACGAACGCGAGCGTATGCATTCCTCTGCCGAACGTTTAACATCGCAAACCATGCGTCCAACAAAAAAATCTAACATCTTCTTGCCAAAGTACTGAGTCATTCGTAGGCGGCCCAAGCGTGACCATTGTGGAATTTTGCAGAAAACAATACGATCCGCAATTACATCTAGCTGACAGTCTAGAGCATCGTTCGTCACAATCAGATCTGCATCAATCTGTTGATATTGTGCCAGAAACCAGCTGAGGAGCGCTCGCTCCGAGTCGTGTTTGAAGAGACGTGTCGCCTTAAAATTAGCCAAGCGTGCATTCAAATCCAAGGGCCAATTGCGATTGATAGGTCGTGTTAACCCGCACATGTGCCGATTGAAAGCCGGCTGTGGTGCAGGTTTATCAATGTGAAAGCGGTTGTGGGTCAGCATGGAAATCATGACGACTTCATTTCTTAAAGTTTGTGAATTGAGAGCTGTGCGTACATGCAACGCGAGCAACGTGAGTGGCGGTGGTGGAACTGGCTTAGAATCTTCAGCGAGTACGACTTGCTTGGGCCCGCTAACGTTGATATCCATCTTACACCAACTCATGGGCGCCGGATTCACTTTGAACTGCTTCAAGATAAGCCAACAGGGTCCTTTGATTTTACGATCAAGTAAAAAACACTCCAAGGATGTAGTGTTGCTGCCAAAGATGTGAGCAATCGAGTTGTATTTTATCTTTGGATTTGGAGGCGGTTTCTTGCCATTGTAATGAACCTAATAGGATTTTTTGGTAAAAAATAAATTAATATTATTAAAGTTTTATTACATTTTATCAACTTACCTCCATGTAATCGCAAACCTGTGGAACGTCGATGCCAATTGAATGATAAGCAAAGTTTTTTGTCACCTTGCGTGAGCGGAAACTATCCAACTTTAAATTGATGGCAATATCTTCATCGAATTCTTTATACAAATCGGCCAAGGTGACCTTCTGTTTCGTTGGTTCCTTGGAGATGGGATCCAGCATCTAAAAATATTTACACTCTTTACAAAATATACTCCAAATTATGAAACAGTAAATATTACGTATTCTCGCGGCAATAAATACAGGGCTCGTTCAATATTTTGGACTCGCACGCATACTGATTTACCTTCAGCAGTACGACCGAATAGAAACACTTCTCCAGGAAGTTTGGAAGCGTCCTCCCAAGCTTCCCAGTACCAGAACCTGAAGCTGTCTTCCAGAGCTACGCTTTCATCTGTGTCATTGGCAGCATTTATTTCATCCTCAAAGTTGTCTACTTGACATATGCTTTCCCAGTTACTGAGAAGCTTTGAAATATCGTCCTCTTGACTAATTGTAGTTTTACTTTCAACTGGCGAAGTTGGCTTCGGTTTTAATTCATTTGTCTCCTCCTTTGGCAACTTGAGCTCAATTTCATTTTCATCACTCTGCAGACAACTAAAATCCATATCTGCCAGCGCTGCCGCCTCCTCAGCAGATTCTAGGTGCTGCTTAGACACCAGATCTTTTATATTTTCTTTAACTGAATTTGAGGCTGTTGGCTGTGATGGTGTACTGTTCACTCTAAATGGTAATATATCTTTTTTCTTCTGCTCCATTTCAGTAGCCTTTTCAACTGGTTTTGGCTTCATTATACGTTCCAACAACTCATCATCGCTTGAGTCCGCTGCGTTAGTGTCATCCTTTTTAGATTTGATGTTGTTTATAAAGTTCTTCATGTATTCTTTAGCCAAGGCAGCATCGGATTTTCTGGACGAACTGCTGCCATTGCGTTTATCCGCTGTGTTAGCAGCAGCAACTGCACCAGATGATGTATTGTTGCCGCTGGTTGATGGTTTACTTTCCAATTCACCCAGGATGTCTGCCAGCACTGTATCATCTTCCAATTTTAATGTTGTCGCTTTCTTTGGAACCGCGTTGCTAAAAAGTTTACGTATTGAACCTTTGCCCTTCACTGGTTGATCACTGTCGCGTGCACGTTTCTTTCCACCCCTCTTGTTTTTCTTTGACGACTCTTCATCAGAAAAATCCTCATCTTCGAAGAAGTCGCGCCCATCCTCAGTGTAACCGGTGCCATCTGTAGGTGTTTACAATATTATTGTGTGAATTTTTTTGTAACCCGTCTTTTAAGTTCCATGTTGACTCACCATCTTCAATCCAATCTTCGCCGTAAATCTCCTTCGCTTTTTTCGCATACTCACGCTCATCTACGATTTCGTACACGTTGTCCACCTGATCCTCCACATCGCATTTGTTTTTACTGCCTTTTAGTTTCTTTAACTTCTCCAAGGCAGCGAAGCGTCCTGCTTTATCCACGCGCTGACGCTTTGCTCGTGGCTCACCTGCACATGGAGGCGTACATTATATCAAAGTGTTTCATTATTATATTATTACCTTTGCTTCAACTTACATGGTGAATCTGCCATTGACTGTTTCTATTTCCTGTTTATAAAAATGTTTTAATATTTATTTAATGGGCACTTTGTAATTACCGGAGATTACAGAAATTACAGAGGTAGAAAACGTAGAACAAAACAACTGGTGATAAAAATAGCCGCGTGTTGTTATATGCGTAAACAATGCTTTGTTTATCCTTTTGGCGGGTGAGTTTGGAAACTCAATTGTAAACGGTGAGTTTCAATACAACTCTTACAAAAACAAATTCAACGATTGAACGGTTGCATTACAATATACTAAAAGAGCCATATTTTTGTTTTTACAAAATTTGCTATAATCTCATAAATGGTTTGAATTTCGAGCGCTATAAAGATAAAAAACTAAAAAGATATAAAACTACTCGTAAAATGTTTACAAATTTATATTTAAACTTATTTAAAAATTAGTCCGTCGAAAATTGCAATTTTTACTGATATATCTCCTAAACTGTTAAATATATCTGGATAAGACCGTTATAAAGGAGTTTAAA
This sequence comes from Myopa testacea, assembly GCA_949629155.1. Classification (NCBI taxonomy): domain Eukaryota; kingdom Metazoa; phylum Arthropoda; class Insecta; order Diptera; family Conopidae; genus Myopa; species Myopa testacea. The sequence goes on along the minus strand of OX451345.1, from coordinate 55,137,069 downwards.
ATACCTTTTATTTATATAAAATAAAATTTTCTCGAAAAACTAGAAAAACTTTGGAGATTAACTATGCGAGAATGTTCCTGTAATAGCGCCAAAGATTAGAGCAACAACAAGCAAATTGGAGAGAGTTCCTAGCGGTAAAGGTATGCTAAGAAACCTTAGAACAACTTTGGAAATTGAAGATAATTTATTAAAAATCCAAAGTCGGAAAATTAACAGTAAAGCTCCCTATTGGGGATCCGAACACTCTAAAAATCGGTAACGCGCCCTGATGCTTATCTCTTGGTGGAAATTATACAATACTTTAATAACAGTTTTACCAACACTACAAAATACCCACTGAAAATCAATTTATGCCCACCTTAGAACACGGAATTATTAGGGTGGCAGCAGCTTGGAAAAAGTTTGGTGAATTCGAACATTAAAGATATTGTGGCTTGCTATCTCTTTCTGGCACCAAAAGAAGTACAACAAAAGTGAACCGTGCATTAAAACTGTTCTTTCATCTTTATCTGCAGATAAAAGTCGAAACATTTAAATACAATTATGTAAATTTTTGTAAATAAAAATCCAACACCTTTATTTTACATTGTTATTTATTTATTTTGGTTATGTTAGTTACTTTTTTATAAATGTCAATTTAAAGCCCAATTAGTCTTAACTGTGCAAAGAGCTTTATAATTAAAGATTATCATCAATTTTAAGGCTTCTTTGCATCTAATTATAATTAATTGTAATTTAAATCGAACATCTTAGGTTATTTTAAACATTATTAATAATGTTGCTTTTGAATTTATACTAAAGAATACGTTGGCTATTAATTTAGTTCCAGGAGTTAAGTCGAAAATTGTGTGATCTGCTATGAAGTTGTTTTTGTTCGTAATTAATTTGAAGTCAACTGCTTTATTTTTGATCCTCAGAATTTTTTGAGTTGGCGCATTTGACAGGCCTTCAGTTCCAGCTCCTTTTCGAAGAGTATTTGTTCGCGCAGCATTTCGTCACGTTCGCGCGCTAGTTTCATCTCTAACACCTCGAGACGTTTCTGCTCGACCTCAATTCGATGGCGATGCAGTTCCAGTTGGCGTTGCTTGTACGAACTCAATGGCGTCTTCTTAATTTTCAACAGATCCGGGGAGCTGTTCTCTCCTGCAACAGCTATTCTCTTTACAGGCTCAGACAGAGTGACTTTGATTTTTAAGTTCTCCTCAATGGTTTCCATGCTGTCGACGGGAATAATTTTATCGTCCACGAATTGGTGACTGGTTGAGGTGGCTTTTGTTTGGCTGGAATATTTTTCAAGTTTTAAAGGATTTTCTGGAATCGCTGTTACTTGAGTTTCTTTGTTTTGGACTTCGTTATCTTCTTCATCATCGCTAATGATGATGATCTCGGCATCATCGTAATTGGCAACAGCTAGAGTCTTGGGAACAGCTAGATCCTGTCTTACTTCCTCCACTTTAATTCCCTTCTCCTTCGAGGCTATTTTAGGAATTTCTTCTTTCGGTAATTCTATGAAAGTTAGAGTCTTAGGAAAAGCTACACACTCTCTTACTTCCTCCACTTTAATTTCCTTCTCATTCGAGGCTATTTTAGGAATTTCTTTTTCTTCTTTCGGTAATTCTGTGAAGGTTTTTAGTGTAAGACTCAGAACTGCTGCATTACCTTTGTTTTCAGTTTTTTCTTCTATGACGCAGTCTCTTAATTCTTGCATTGAATCTCCATATAATTGACGTAAATTTAGCTCGGAGCCGAATTCAAATGCTGAGGTCCGAACGAGTTCTTCATTGCTAGCGGCTTTGCCGATGTTGTTCGGGCTTATTTTCGCCAGTTCTTCCCTCCACGTGCAGCGCTGCCTGTTGTTGCATTTTATGGGCCCTGGAATTCTAGAATTGCCTGCTAAATCAGTCTGCTGACTGCTCTTCTCCTGGCCGATCTTATAGTTAATCACAACGGTGCGAAAGGTTTCCTTTTCCGGGCTTGCCGTCCAGTTGACGTTGCGCACGCGTCGAAATTCGCTTGTAGAAGTCGAAGAATCGCATTTACCAAAATTTTCGTCTACGTAAGAGATAAAATGAGGCGATATATTATCATTTCTTTAGATCTGTTCCATTAAAATTCGCATGCTTACTTGATGTAGTTTTATCCATACTTATATTGTGGTTGCAGCTTTTTTAAAAATGCCCCAAAAATGCAAACAACTGCAAATATTAAGCCACAGATTTGTTTAACTTTTGATTTTGGATTGGGAAAGCCTCTCGATGATTATGTAATAAAATTGGTTTTAATAGAAAATTTTAAAAATTTATATTTTCACTTCATAGCAGTATCAAAAATGTATAGGAATAAAGTTACGGAAAATTTTTCTCGAAACATAGAAAAACGGGTTACTTTGAAATAACAGCGCAAAGTGTTTAAGTCACAAAGTATTTTATTGAGTCGGGTGAGTAACAAGTACATTGTTTACTATAATATTCAATCTAATTATAAGATTTATTTGTATAAATTTTAAGGTAACAAATCTGATAAATATTAAAAGGCTAAATCATAATCTTTATTAATATATACTTGTATTTACTCAATTCAATCACAAATTTAATAACAACGTCAATAATAAATTAAAAATGCATTTTTATTTGCATGACTTTAAATCGAAACTAAAGTGAATCAGAACTGAATCAATGAATCAATTTATCTTTAGTGAAGAGATCTCTAAAGTAAATTACGTCATTGACTGCATCTTAAGTTCTTAAGTTGATCTCTTCTAAGCATGGTTAATCAATAAAATTACCCATAAATTATGTAACATTTAAGGCGATTTTATATTTGTTGTGTCTGAATCACCTACAATTCATTTATTCGATTCCATGTAAGCTTAAGTGAGATAAAAATTATCTTCAGTTAATTACTTAATTTTATTAAATCGAATTCAAATTTTTTATATACTTAAACAATGCATGTATATTGAGCTCATTTTCACACATTTATTTATATAGCTATATTCTACATAGTTAGTTACACAATTTATTTGAAATCTATTCATACACATAAATATTATTTTTTGTTTATAATTAGTATATGTATGTTTGTCCATACTTATATATGATGTATGTATATATTTGTAATTTGTAGTTGCATATGTATGTATATAAAACATAAGTATAAATTCTTCTAATAAATATTTCCGAAAGCTTGTGCTATAATTTTTAAAATATGTATACTTTTAATTATACATCGATACAATGTGTATAAAAGTAAACATAAATTATCTATATACAATATTATTTTTATTATTTCAATGTAAAAATATGCAGGTTGTTAAATCAATTACAAGTACACCATATATACATATATGTTATTTTTCCTATTTTGGTTTTATTATATCCTTAAGTTTAAGTGTTTTCCTCTCTTACGTAACTATGGTATAAACTTGTATGTACTATATATAGTACTTATATAGTTAATTTCTTTAATAATTAATTTCTTCTAATATTATTAATTTTTTTCATATTTTCTCAATTTCATTTATATTGGATTGGTTTCAATATAGATTTGTATTTTAGTACTTTTAAAAAACTATTTGCATTTCTAGTGTAGTTAATTCAATTTCAATTCAATTCCACTTAATTTTAGTTCAATTCAATTCCAGTTCAATTGCATTCCCATCCAAATTCAATTTCAATTACAATTAAATTCCAATTAAATTTTAATTCAATTTCAGTTCACTTTTTATGATTTCTCTTGGAGTTGTGTGTCTAATCGTATCTCACCGGACGACATGTTGAGAATACGAATAGAATAGCATACCACACTTCTGTCAGATACAATCCCAACAACAAGGTGCAAAGTACGTATTCTAATCGCAATTTATAGGCCTGTAGAAGTAGAATATAGGAAACGCCAAGGAAGCATGGAGCTGTGAGAAACACCGATAGAATAGCTTGCCAGCCTGCGGACGAGAAAGGAAGATGATTAATTAAAACTTAATGATGAGTTCAAACTACATTATTATCAATACTAAATTAGATTACTATATTAAAAGAATATATCAATTGTAGAAATTATTTAATTAAGAAATATATTAACTTAAAATCTAAATAGAAAAAAAGGTGTTGCACGAAAGAATAACATTATTCTTAAAGAAAATTCTTTGCCATGTATAATGAAAGAAAGAGCTTTCATTCATAAGGACATTCGTAGAACTTCTCTTCAGTAACTCTTGTAGTTCTTTCAGTAATGGACCCATTCTTCAATCAAACACGATTACTTAAAAAGCAACGATTTGCTTTTTTCTTCTCTTCGCTTCTCTTGTCTTTTCTCATTCCACTCTTTCGAAAGTAGAAGACAATAATAAAAATAAAAGCTTTGCGGTAATTTGTCACATTCATAAAGTGGAATTTTCACGATGAGGTTAAAAATAAATCACATGTCTGCTAGAAACTGTCGAAGTTCTGAGAACGATATCGGAAAACTCGAGTATTGTCTATTGTATTAAGTTTTTCTATATACATACATACATACATACATTCTAAACATTATATTTAAAATAGCTTTATATTTTTTAGGAGCTACAATTTCAATTAAGTTAACGTTTTTTATAAAAACTCCACAATTAAAAATATGCGTTTGCTATGTAAATAAATTAAATATTTAAATATTTTTAAAACAACGTAAATAAAAGTTACGAAAATATTATATTAAAATGATCACAGATCTTTTATATTTAAAATTCAAATGCAAAATGTTGAAAAAAGTAATATAAAGCTATATATTATTACAGATTTAAAAATTGTAAATATATAAAAAATCAATAAGAAAAAATATCCACAATTTCAATATTTCAATTAAAACATATAATATAAAACAAATAAAATTGCAAAAGTTCATATAATTTATAAAATCAACCTAAAAATTATCGTCATCATCGACTTCAAAGACTTTCCAAAAAGTATTTGAAAACTTTACAATATAGACGTATAACGGCAATTTTAGAAAAATTGGCAAACTTTTCGAAGACACACACACACACACCTCTATCCGCCAGCGATCCCTTGCGGCCCAATACAATGCGAATCGTCTCCAAAATACACAGACCAATCAACATGCATGAATCCTGCGCCAGGATGTTTTCTTTGTAGCTCAAATTAATGGCCTTCAGCAGTCCCATTCCGAGCTCACAGCAGGCGAACATCCCGAAATAGAAGGAATTCAGATAGATGAGCACCTGGTAGTTAACACTGGGATTCGATTTTCTGGGCACAACTACGACTTGTTTTTTCGGTGGAGGCATTTTTGTGAGCTTCTTTCTTTTCTTAAATTAGTTTATCCACAAAACCGTAATCGTAATCAGGGTTTTTTAGTTGTAATTATTGCATTGATATTGATTCCGATTTGGGTTTTCTTGGGACCCCGTCCCGTTTCACTTTTATAAGGACTTTTGATCTTACAAGAAAGGACAGCTTTTTATTTTTGACTTTCCGATTCCTTTCTTTTTTTCTGTTAATGTAGTGTACAATATTTGCAGTACGCAGCCAGCTGCGCAAGACGTTGCACAAAGCCTACCGAGTTCTTAGTTTGTCGTTCTACTCTGGTCGAGCGTATTTTTAGACTGGTAGCCACTGTTGCATTTTCCACGTTGTTAGAAGCGGCTCGTCTCTAACTTGTCGTCGACTAACAAAAACAACAAACCAACAACACAAATAGAAATTTGGCACAAAAACAATGCGTGTTTTTATGTTTTGTGGAAAGCTTTAGAAAAAGTTATGGTGACATACTACGAGGGCAATTAAATAAGTCTCGAGACTGGCATAATTCTTAGATACATACTTGTATTTCAAGGATTTTCTTTCTTGATATAATTTCCTCAAAGCTTATTGAAACTTACTCGATTGATATATTGATTTCGAAAAAACCATATTTTCTTTAATGGTACTTAAAAGAGGTGTTTCCCATCTCTTAAAGGAAACAATATAACGTCATTGATTTACTTTGACCATATAAAGCAAATATTGATACAGTGGAAAACAAAATCAAGAGTGACAACGACTCTAATATCGAGAATATTATTTGAAAATAGAAAATTTTTACTACCTTTTTACGAAATCTGTTCTACGTAAAATTACAATTGTAATTTGCTTAAAACAACTTTGTTGTTGTATTTATTTTCTTTTTAGCATAATATACCTGCAGCTGAATCTTATTTTTAATGTTGCTGTTCTTCTTTTCCTTAGTTTAGTTGTTATTCTTTGTTGTTGTACTTGTTAATGTTTCGGTTCTTGTCGTTGTTGTTATTATTTTATCCAAAATGCCTTTTCTTATTATTTTGCATTGGTTCTTTTTCTCTTAGCTAATTATGAATATTTAAATCATCTATTTTTAAATCATCTGAGTAAAAGTAGAGGCTGGTTTAAAAAATGTCTGCATCGCAGTGCACAAGTTATTCGAGCAGCATTTATTTAAGTTTTGGCTGTCGACTAACAAGTGGCCAGCACCGCCAACGCTCGTTGTTTGCGTGCGATTGTGTGTGAATCAGAGAGAAAAGTGACAGAAAAGCATTGCATCGAGGAAAAGTTAAAAAGTTCTACGCAAGCAAACATATTTTTAAAAGATAGTAGCGTGCAAGTGATAAAAAAGTGTTATTCTAATGAAATGGATGAAATTGAAATATCTACCATTCATTTTTGGCTGCTAGGCTTTAGATTAAATGATATCAGCTCATCATCATCCTCATCTCCATCATTATTATCGGCATCTCATCAACTTTATTTCTTCTAATAATACGTCACTGGTTGGCACATCGTGCAGACGAAGACGCTGGCCGACACCAGCTCAGCGCCCTGCAGCGCTAGCATTAAGCCACTCAGGATAACTTCGAGCTTAAGAATGTAAGCTTGAAAACAACATAAATAGACGACGATTAGTAGACTGGGCAGTGTGAGGACAACGGATGCTATCGCTTGCCAGGCTGTTGAGAAGACGAAAGGGAAAAAGAAACAAAAATATATTATAATCATCCAAGAGATTTGATAAAGACTTATTTTTTGAAAGAAATAGAGCACCAATAGCAGTTAAAATTAAATAAGGTATAATATTTTATATAATTTGAGCTAATTTTAGTTTCCAACTTTAATGGAGTTCAGTGGTTCTTTGGACTTCCGACAGAACTACTTTCTAGAACTCTTGATCGTTACTTTGGGCATAAATGAGGTCGGTGCAGAAGAACAATATTGATATCTGAATAAGCGAATATTCCTGTGTATATGTATATTTATACATAGTACTTGAATTCGGTTATCAGAATCCTTCAAGTAAATAAATATGTTGTCTATGAATGGCTTCAATAAGAATAACATGAGTATAATAGTTAAGTATTTATATTTATCAAATTATACATACATACATATGTTTCCTCTCTAATCCCCTCCCTTGACAAAATAGATGAAACTATATTTTGAATTATTGATTGCATTGCTTTGCCTATATTTTCTATTTTATACTTTGCATTTCAAAATAGATTTAGATAGATATGTACATATATACATGTGCATGTAATATAAATAAAAACATAATTTTACGTGTATTCGAAAAATAATGAGCTGTACAATGTACAAAATAAATCTGAAATACGCAAAATCAATTTTTTTCTAATCACAGAAACAAAAACATATTTTAAAGATGAAAATTAGACAATCTTCTGGAATGTATGGAAAATATAAGTATGAAGCCAAACCCTGCTTATTCTATCTTTTGGGATATACTATACATATCTATATCTAGATCCACAAATCAAATCCGCGTAATTCGAGTTACAACGAAAGTGTATTATTACCGCTAATTGATTGAGCTTATTCGAATCTAATATAATATTATATCCCAATATCAATACTTTTATATTTGTAGATGTTTTACCACGAGCTCAGATATGAGTATATTATATACATACATACATATATATATATATATATGTATTTATATCGGTGTATATGGGTATGTACATACATACATACATAGATACATAATATACATATGGTTGTGTGCTTTTAGACATGAGCTCAGCAAATATGCTCTTGTAATGTTCTGGTCTATGTTAATGTCCAAATCTCACTGCCACTCTGCCATCGTTCTCTCTCATTCTCCCGATCTCTTTATCATTTCCTTCTTTTTATCCATTTGTATAAAATAAATAATGTAAGTTGGAAAGTTTTTAGTCGCTACTTATATTTTCTTCTTCTGAAGCAGTAATTTTAATAAACTATAAAAAACATGAAAATAAATTGTTTATAAATAAAAATTAATGCTTGTATTGTATTATGTATTTTATGTATGTTTGTACATATGTATATTATGTAAAATGTATTTTTGTTATCTAAAGATAAATGTAGATACTTATGTACATAGGTATTTAAAAATATAGGTTTATTTATAGAATAATATACCAAAAGAAAGCATTTTGGAAAATTTAGGGTTTTCTTGATCGCAGATACTAGAATACAACATTATAAACAACACACATACATAGATACGTATGTATATATTTGATTGTCAGTTTCGTTATCACGAATATGAGGTACATATGTTTGTACATCGATACGTATGTATGTATGTCGCATATCCATATGTACTGTTATGTATGTACTAGGAAGCAGTTTTCATATGTTCTCTGATACATACCACGATCGCTTAAACTACTCTTCCGCCCCAGCACGATGCGTATTATCTCAACAATATAGAAGGATAGAAGAATACTCATCTCCCGGGGCAGGATGTTCTCGCCATAATTGAGATTGATTGACTTCAGGACAACAACGCCGAGCTCGAATGAGGCATACATCCCAAAATAGAATGAATTCAAATACATGAGGATCTCGTAGATCAGGCTGGCGTTCATTTTTAATGAACGACGTTACCGCGCTGGATAAATAATTATTACGTAATTTTATGGTTTTTCGGTTCGCTTTTTCGCTTTTCTGGTACTTTTGTGACCATGAAACTAATCCAAATCGGTTGTGGTTGTTGTATAATAAACTAAGCTAATAGAGTTGCTAAGAAACGTTAAAATATCATCACAACTTAAATAACATAAAAACACAAATCTTACGAACGAATCTTAGAGTAATTGTTGTGGTTGGTTTTTTTCGATAATTTTTTCACTGCTGTTTTGTAACATTTTTTCCTTTAGAAAGTTTTTAATTAACGAAGATTAAGTAATTTGTTCTCTTTAATTTATCGGGTTTGCTTATGCAGCAAATGTTAAGTTATTGTTGCTGTTATTGTATTTGTTATTCAATTAGTTCAATAAATTTCGTTGGCTTCTAGTTTTTCGAACTAGCAATTTTACGTCTGTTCAACGGCTTTTTCAAATTATGTTATGAATTTGCTATTAATATTTAATTGTTATCGTACTATTTTTATTATTATAAGTAAATTTGTTGTTTAATGAATTTAAATAGATTTCACTTGAATTTTCTTCGGGTTTTTGATATTCACATGGAACGCTCGTTTATCTTGAAATGAAACATTTTGCAAAAAAACATAAAATTCCATACAGCTGCCGTTTACCACAACCCGCCCCACAACCACCGTCCCGATCCACTAAAATCATCTCTTCCGCTATGTGTATTCTGTGGAAAATGCTGTGTTAAATTTTCAAATTGAACATAAGTTTTTTACGTTTGTTTTATATTTTAATTTGATTTTGTTCTACTTCTTCTACTGTATGATGTATTCGAGTGTATTGCTTTTCCTATTTTACTGATTGGTTCACTTTGCGTTTCCGTCATTTTCGTTTGTGGCTTCCTCCAACATTTCGTATCGATGGTGAACTAATGCGCATTCGCACGAAAACGTCCAGCAGATGGAATCGTTAAATCGTCAGTTTTTTCTCCTTGTTTTTGGTTTTGTTTTCTTGAGTTGAGGTGAGTTTTGTAATCGATTTATTGTTTTAAAATTTAAATTGATATGCTTAAAAAACGCTATAACTTATTATTACAAAATAAATATAAATGTAATAATCTCTGTAATATTCTACGAAAATATTAAACACGCTACTCAACCAAATAAACATAATCATTTCTAAAATTGTTATTATAAAGACACAAACTTTTTATTAATTAAATTGATTTAACATTTAAGGAATTGTTTAAATCAGCGAATTTTCGGTGAAGTAATGTAATTGGGACTTTTGACTTTCCATTTTATAAAAAGTTTGATATTTTAGACATTAGATGTCAAACACCAGTAATAAGAAACGTTGAGTTTGAATTTATTAAAAATTGAGTTCATTATCAATTACGGTGATATTTATTTGCAGTTTTTAATTAAATGTTTAAATTAAAATTTGTTTTCAATAGTAGGAACTAGCATATGATGCTCAAATTAAATTATATTAAAATTTCAATATTAATTTGTTGTTGAACGTTGACTATCTTATAAATTTCAGTTTTACCATTCAGCTGGAAAAATGTGTGCCAATCAAAAAATAGCAACCAAAATTACAACAAAGTATTACACCGGCACCAAGAACACCAAAGACCGGCATTTTCCATAACTTTCATGGAGTTAAGTGATACTTGTATATTTTAAATATATTGTATTTACAACAAAACTATTTTGAATGAAACAGGACTTTTGTTGGAACTAAAATCGATTAAAAATGGCAACTGATCCAAAAATGACAGAAAACAGATTATACCAATCAAAAAACAAAATACAAAAAAATTTTTCCTTTCTGCGTATACACTGGCGTAATCCTCGTGTTTACACTACGCGAAATTTCGATTTAGTTCGTTCGGAACAGATATTGATCTTCCCGAATTTCCAATAGTGTTGCTTTTATTGTTGTTGCTTGTGATGGAGACCACAACAAAAACATCTTCTGCCCCTCCTGGTTCTTGACTATAGCCCTTTAAAATTAGTTTCCCTATATCTCCTTAACTATAGAATATATCCGGTATAGATATATATACCGTTAGTTAAGGTAAGTTCATTAATTTCAACTAAGATTTTACCGAAAAATGCATATTTTTGGAGAAAACGATTTATGGGACGGAAAGTGTAATAAAAATATTAAAATATAAAAATTTCAAAGGGCTATAACTGAGAAACCAGGGGGGCAGAATCTGGGAAGATGTCTGTTTAAGCCGAAAAAGGAAATTTTATATTTTAAGTAACATTTTTTTGAATTCATTAATATTTTTAAAGTAAAATCTGTAAACTCGGTTGTTCTCGGCATGCTATGTATCTAACGGAGATTTTCTAAAACTTGGATGGATTAGTAGTTAGTGGATCGTGGTGGTTAAAACCAATTCTACTCAAATTTGGCAGCATTGATTTCCAAATTCCAATGTTGTGTTCCTTTTTGAAACATCATCGTTGACATTGCTGAATTCTCAACAATTGTTGCGGTATCATATAATTTCGATTTCGAGACGCGAAAGTAGTAAAGATCTACACTGTTTTGTTTGTTTGAATCGACTTTCATTTCAACTATATTGATTTTCTTAAAAATACTGTAGTTAATATATTAAAAATGCCAGCTAATACTTAGTAAAATACAATGATGCCATCTACGAATACGATTGTACTCAAATTTGGCAGCATTGATTTCAACATTCCAATGTTCAGTGTGCGTTTTCCAACATCATCGTTGACATTTCTGGATTCTCACCGATTGTTAGGAAATTATAGAATTTCGTTCGATGCCGAGACGACGCGAGAGTAGTAAATATTTACACTGTTTTGTTTGTTTGATTAGAGTTTCATTTTCACTATATTGATTTTCTTAAAAATACTATAGTTAATATATTAAAAATGCCAGCCGAAGAGATCCAATACTCAGAAAAATACTTTGATGCTATCTACGAATACAGGTGCGCAACATGCATAAATGCATCATATTTTAGACGCTTGTAACACATGCTCTTTTCTTTCCCCTCAATCTAAATAGACATGTAATTCTTCCCCCTGATCTGACAAAACTTGTTCCTAAATCGCATTTGATGACTGAGACAGAATGGCGTAATCTAGGAGTGCAGCAGTCTCCAGGTTGGGTCCATTACATGATGCATGCTCCGGAGCCCCATGTTATTCTATTCCGACGACCGCGCACCGACTTGAAAGCACCAAATACAGTGACTTCAGCGGCAGCACTGACCACAACCACAGAACAGCCGACGTCGCAGCAACAGCAAAATGCAGCCAACAACAATGTGTCCGTACATGGTTGAACGCTTTGTTGAAGGAGGATGTGAAAGGGGGAAGGTGGTCTGTCTCCTGGTCGCCAAATAATTGCTCAACCGAATTTTGTACCTCAAACGAACAGTATAACGTTTTTTTTCCAATAATGTAATATTTAATATAGTATAGAAACCCATTGGGTAGAAAATCATGACAACCCAAAATTAACCAAAAGATGCGATATGAATCAAAAAACTTGATGTAAAAGAATTAATTTGTTTTAAGAATTCCTGAAAATCTTGTGTTTTGTGAAGTTTATTAAATCACCTAATATGTAAAGTAACTTTTAAATAATATAACTTTTATTATTTAATAAATGATATATATGTTATTTATATGTATAAAGAAGCTTTTTTTATTTAAAATATAGTTTTAATTGTTCGAATCGAATAGTTTTTGTAAATTATTAATTTATATACATACATTTTATTTAAAAATATTCAAAACTTGGTTAATAACATATTTATTATTAGAGATTTTTTTCCAAAGTAACAAAAATTATTTATTAATTTTAATTGGTTTTCAGCCTTCCTCTGAATTTTCATAAATCTGATATGTTTTTTTTGAAAATTCATTTTAATGGGCCTTTTGTCTATTTTTGGCGCCAACTTTTTATTTTAGCTATTTAATTCATTCGAACAATGAAATTGCAATATAATCTAAAATTTGAAATAGTTGTATGGAGGTTGACAAAGTGTATGGAAAGATTGAATGGAATGTCGTCCGTTGGTGAAAGTGTTCTTTCAATATGTACATATATGTTTTTATACGTATTTATAGTATTAGTAGTCTTACTACTCCAATGACTACTTTTCATAGTAATAGCTTACACTTTCATGTCGAAAACACTTCATAGCCTTAAAAAGAGTGATCGACTGTCCTCAAACTGTGAGGGCAAAAGGGTACAATTGATAATCGTATCTTAAAATTACGAGTTGAGAATTGTTAGCCCGTGGTTATGCTATCGAGCAAAACTTGGTGGGAAATTACTCTCATTTTTGTGATCGGAGTCCGTGCAAAAAGAGTGGTTACGCTTGTGCTTGACCCACGCTTGCTTTCTTCAAAAATTTATATTTTTTCTCACCTTCAACAGCAACCCGTCTACTACACAAATGAGAAAACGTATTATTTTAGATGTTGTTTTCGACGCGATGGAAGACCAAATGTTTATATTAATTGAAATGTGTTTAACATATATTAAGTCGTAATATTTTGGAACGATAATCACAGGAATATAATTGATAGATTTATCAGTTAATTCCATTTTTTCACTCCACTCCATTTTTTAATACTCTTGTGAATATTGAGACTAAGCAACACCGGTTTGCTTGGTGTCCTCGGTGTACGCTAGACCGAGTTTTCGTGCTCGGTGTGAGAGAGTGATGTTGAGAACAGAAAAATATCCCATTCTCTCTTTTACACACAAAACAACAAAAAAAAAGTCCTACTTGCCAAGCAAAACTCGATAGCATAACCACGGGCTTAGAGAAATTTTTGACACGATGGGGGAATTATATTAACATCACCTGGCAACACTGCAAAAAAATGACATCTCACATTTTCAGTTAAATTCACGAAGAAGGATTTTTCTATTTTTCTGTCCTGTTAAAATTAAAAACCACAAGAACTGAAATAATTGCGGAAGCATCCGGGTGAGTGATTTAAATTCGTTATTCTTAATAGTTTTGTAGATACCATGTATTACTTTCAAGTAGAAAAAGACTAATTTATGGGTAATAAAGTGACAGCAATGGCAGCGTGCGCAGCAAAATTTTCCATCCTTAAATTTCCATAAATTTATTTTCAATTGGTTTCAATCACATTGCAGATTAGTTTCTAATTGAATGATATTAATTAAGCCTTGGTATGGAATACGATAGAACCACCAAGTTGTTGGGTACTCCATGTTTTCAAAATTCCTAAATGATTCGTGTGTGTGTGTGTGTGTGTGTGTTATTTCGAAGGCGACAAAGATTCAGTGGGCCATTGTAATTTAGAAGATTGCATGGCAACAGTATAAAATATTAGGACGGAGCGAATTTTATAATTTTAGTCTTGAGCTTTTGAAAATATTTCTGGGCTGAGATTTCGAAATTTCATTATTGTGTATTTGCATATGCTTATACATATTTGCAAATGGGAACAGATTACTGTCTTCCCGAAAAGGCCCATCGAATTGTTATTTTTGTTGTTGTTGTTGTTTGTGATGGAGACACCAAAAACATCCGTCGCTCTCCCCTACTTTCAAAGTTATAGCCCTTTGAAATTTGAAATTAGTATCCCTATATCTTTTAAACTATAGAAGATATCCGGTATGGATATATACCGTTAGAAACGCAAGTTAAATACCTTTCATTTATGTAAAGTAAGATTTTACAAACAAATACATATTTTTGGAGAAAACGCGATTTTAATATTTGTACTATTTCCGGCCCATTAAACAAGTCATTAACCCAAATAATTGTTCGGAAAATAACGAAGTAGAGGTCAGTAGGTTTATTTTAGGGCGTGTATGCGTCCTCCGGCCTTCGGCCTACGGCCGCGCTTTTTGATTATAACCCTCAGTATGTCAAACACCGGCTACGCAACAGAATAGTGTTTTTCATAACAATATTTCATTTTCTTAGCTTTCTCCTAAAATGCTGATGTCTCCAAAAATATGGATTTCTCGGTAAAATTTTACTTTACATAAATGAAAGGTATTTAACTTACGTTTCTAACGGTATATATCTATACCGGATATCTTCTATAGTTTAGAAGATATAGGGATACTAATTTCAAATTTCAAAGGGTTATAACTTTGAAAGTAGGGGAGAGCGACAGATGTTTTTGGTGTCTCCATCACAAACAACAACAAAAACAACAATTCGCTGGGCCTTTTCGGGAAGACAGTAATTTAAGCCTGCAAATGTGTAAAATCTTAAATTAAATGGGTGACAAAAACCCATCTTTCCTAAAGTACAAGAATTACGCAAAAGAAATATATTACAAATAATTAGTATATACATATACAATATAAATATTAGTATGTATTTTGGTATATAAATTATTTACTCTCAGATTTTTTGAGTAATTTTAATTTTTCTTTGGTTATTCATCTCGAATAATGAGGTCAAATATAAAAGTATCCAAGTTAAAGTTCAAGAGCACTTGAGAATAAAAAAGATATTGATTTATATTTATTAGTCTTTAAGATCTTCAACTCGAGAGTTTCGTTTCCACATTTATATTTATAATGAAGTGATAGTTTGAATTTTAGATATAAGTGTATGTGTTCTGAACGTATTTAATATGTTTGAGAAAATCTTAAAAAGAAATAAATAAGCAAATGTTTTTGCCAAAATCGATTTAATAGAAAAAAAATCACAAACCAGTTTTTTAAGATTTTCTAAAGTCCAAATAAATACAGACATGTTTATGTTTATATATAAATGTAATGAGATAAAATGAATAATATATTTATACATATAAGTCGACTATATAAGTGGAATAAACCTAAGAATCTTAAGTACTAGAAAAAGTACAAAGTTTAAAAGTATAATCAGCATTATTAGCCTGTGTATATCAATCGAATTTATTTTAATCCTATGTACTTTTACTCCTACTTCGTACAATGAACTTAGTTTTATATATGTACTAGTATAAATATAATATATTGTGCTTTTATGATTATTTGAACTCATTTTGAAATTAGTATATTTTTATTCAAGTTACTATAAAATATAATTATTGATTTCCCATTTCTATGATGCTCCCATAGACACTTGTAGACATATATTAGGTTTTATGTATGTTTGTATGTATGTGTGATGTATTTACTTATTTATATCTTACTTAGAACAAGTGTATGTAACACATAATCAAATATTACATAATCCACTACTGTACATATAATGAATGGCTTTCGGTTCAGTTTTGATATTAATCATTAGCAAATGAAATCAGTGTTAAGATTATCAGGTGTCAAGTCTGTATTACATAATATTTAGATGATAAAATTTGTTGTGATATAATATATATGTACAGTATCGGCCAAAACCTAAGCACCCCTCAGTACATTTTTTTAAAATGATAATTTTTTTAAGAAAACAAAGTTATTAAAATTTATTTTTTTTATTTTTTTATTTATTTATATCTTTATTATTGAAAAACACAAACTTAAGGAATTCAGAATTTAATAAAAAAAAGTTAAAATTCAAAAAACATTTTAAGTCGCAAATATAAGCGGACTAAACTAAAGCACCCCCTAATATTGTGTTTGGAAATTTTACTACGCTACTGCGACATTACTGTATTAGTTAACGGTACACTCCAAAAATGCAGCAGCTATTAAGCTGCAGTGTTAAGAAAAAGAACTTGTTAGAATTTATGCGAAAATTGTCATTGTTTTAAAGTTTTCGTTGAGATAAGAGTAATGGCACGCAATAAGTACTCAAGTGAATTTAAAATTAGAATTCTTGATGATTGGAGAGCCGGCTTATCAAGACATCAATTGAGTGCAAAATATTCGATCAACAGATCAATTATTTCTAGGCTAATTAAAAAGTTTTTGCAGACTGGTCGCACATCTCCTACTCATTCTGGAGGAAGGCCACGTGAAACTTCGCGACACGAAGACTCCTTAATTAAAAGGACAATCCAAAATGATCCTACAGCATCTTCTAGTCACATACGAAACCGCTTAGATTTAAAAATTAGCGAAAGAACGATTCGCAGAAGGGCGGTAGAGGCCGGATTATTCAGTCGACGACCAGCAAAAAACCTTTCATATCGTCAAAAAATAAAAAAGCCAGACTTGAATTCGCCAAGGCCCATCTCAACTGGAGTGTCCAAAAATGGAGGACTGTGCTGTTTTCTGATGAATCTAAGTTTAATTTAAAGGATTCTGATGGCATAAGGCGTGTACGCAGACCAAATGGACAACGGTTGAATCCTAAATATTGCAAAAGCATGGAGGCGGCAACATAATGGTCTGGGGTTGTTTCTCTGGGCAAGGGATTGGGCCAATTCATAAGATTAAAGGAATTATGGATCGTTTCATGTATCGTAACATATTAGAAGACGTGATGTTGCCTTATGCTGAAGAAGAGATGCCACTTAAATGGCACAACATAAACATACGTCGAAAGTGGTTAAGGAGTGGTTCCAGAACAATTTGATAGAAGTTCTCCGTTGGCCTGCCCAATCCCCCGATCTTAACCCAATCGAGAACTTGTGGGAGATCGTTAACTTAAAAATCAACCGAGAAAATTGCAAAACCAAAGAAAATTTATTTGAAGCCGCAAAAATAGCCTGGGAAGCAATATCACCTGATATAATTAATAATTTAATATCCTCTATGCCTAAAAGATGTGCGTGTGTCATCCAGAATAAAGGATTCGCAACGAAATATTGATTTCAATAGTTTTTTTTTGTACCTGAAATTAGGGGTGCTTTAGTTTAGTCCGCTTATATTTGCGACTTAAAATGTTTTTTGAATTTTAACTTTTTTTTATTAAATTCTGAATTCCTTAAGTTTGTGTTTTTCAATAATAAAGATATATATAAATAAAAAAATAAAAAAAATAAATTTTAATAACTTCGTTTTCTTAAAAAAATTATCATTTTAAAATAATGTACTGTGGGGGTGCTTAGGTTTTGGCCGATACTGTATGTATTGCAATATTTCATTCCTGATTTCGGTTAACAAAGTTTTTGATGTGGATTATCTTCCTTTTTATACCCTACACCTTGAGGTTAAGGGTATATTCCCTTTGTCACGAAATGTGTAAGGCATAGAAATACACAAGATAGATATAGAAAAGTATACACCGGCCAAAAATGAAAAATTTCGACTAATTCTGTGCATTGCACCATACAAAAGTACAAGGATTATCGAACTCTTGAGGACCTTCCGCGTTCCGGAAGGCCAAGATCGACAACAAATCGTGAAGGTAGAGCAATGACAATATCAAGCAGACGGAACAGAAGAAAAAGGGCTCCAGAAATACAATCCGAGATCAATAACAGTCGATCAAACCCGGTGTCACTAACAACTGTAAAAGGCGGCTTAAGATGCTGATCTTTGTGGAAGGATTGCTACAAAAAAGCCTTACTTCGACCAAGAAATAAAAACAGAAGTCTTTAATGGGCTGTAACCTATAAGGAATGGACCGAAGAGGACTTCAAAAATGTTTTTTGGACCGACGAATCAAAGTTCGAGCTGTTTGGGTCAAATCGAAGAATTTTCGTCAGGCGTAGTGCCCAAGAGAAGATGCTGCCGGAGTGTGTAATACCAACAGCGAAGCACGGCGGCGGATCCGTTATGGTCTGGGGATGCTTCTCAAGCAATGGAGTAGGCGATTTAATTCGAATCGATGGAATTATGCGAAAGGAGGAGTATAGAAAGATACTGCAGCACAATGCCATACCATCAGGCCTACGATTGATCGGCGATGGTTTCGTGATGCAACAAGATAACGATCCCAAACACAGTTCCAAATTGTGCAGAGGCTATTTAGAGAACAAACAAACATCTGGAATATTAACAAATATGATTTGGCCTGCCTAGTCACCCGATATGAATCCAATAGAGCTTCTATGGGTTGGCCCAACAGGTGCGAGAAACAGAGACTGGACCAACAGGTGCGAGAAACAGAGACTATGTCGACACAGGAAATGTGGAATGCATTGTTGGAATCATGGAACAATATACAACAGGAAACCATAAAGAAATTAATCGCCAGAATACCAAAAATTGTAGCAAAAGATATCTATTGTTAAGATTTGTAGAGATTTCAAGGGTGCTTCGAAACTTTTGGCCGGTAGTGTATATATTCTTGATCAGCGTCACCTCATGAGTCGATTTAGCCATGTCCGTCCGCCTGCAGAAATTTGCAGAAATATTCTTTGTTATGGTGTGCAGGTTGAAAAATCTAAATAAATTAAGAAGCTAAATAAATAAAACTATTTCGTTCAATTAAATTTTTCAAAACTTTTAGGTGTAGGATATCTAGGATTCGGCCAGGCCGAATATAGCACTCTTACTGGTTTTTGTATGGTTTCTGTTGGGAAGCTTTTAAGTAGCAGCTGTTGAATTTTCTCCTCTACGTTCGTGAGATCTCGCACGATCGAATAAGAAGTTATAATAGGTTGACCAATAACAGCTTGTACGATTTTTGCATTTTATTTACTATACTATCTTTAAGCTTGACCCTAACACATACATGCGGTAAATATATTGTGTTATATTTAGCATTGTAATAGTTTATAAAAATAAACTATAACAATTTATTGTTACAGCAAGCAGCTGTTGTTGGAGGCAGCACTCAATTTATTTTATATTCATTTCCATGAGACAAAATTTACATCAAGCTTCAATTTACATTTCAGTCAAAATAAAGTCTAATGGGAGTCACGTAGTGTTGTTTGTGCTTTAAGAACAACAAGTAAATGCAAACGAGAAAATAACATTGGCATTTACTAGTAACGAACTTGAACTTTTAAGTAGCATTATAGTAGTAAGTAGGAATTTTATGCATGTATACTGCAGTTACTACCCATTACTGCTTTAAGGTATTTTTATTAAAGTAGTGTATATTCATTGCCTCTTTTTATCTTTGTCTAAACCCCATGATTTAATTCAACTTGACCTAAATATGTTTGTTTTCTTTCTGATTGCGTATTGATTGCTATTAAACAATTATTCTATAGTTCTTCAATAGAATTCAGTACCTTTTTCATAAGAATTAGCTAAATTAAGCAATCATCCGTGAAATTCATCACTACACAACGTATTACTTCCCAGTTCACTTCGTCGCTTGTTACGCTCTTTAATTGTTCGCTTTTCCAATACAAACGAGATATTTTTAAAGCACGATCTTAACTCAGGATTGCAGAAAAGAACGAAATGAACAGTTTGAACAAACAGTCTAGAACACGATCTGAAATGTAAACAAAAGAATTAATTCGTTAAAACCAAAGAAAGTTCTTTCGAAAACTTTATTTTGACTCACATGTAAATCGCATCCAAGTAAAATACTGAATATAATTTTCGGAGTAGAAAACAGCAGAAAATACAGTTACATTTTCTTCAAATACATATTAGAGCAATGGAACAACTGCGTAGTTAGTTAGTTAGTGTAAGTGTCCTAAATAAAAGCCTAAAGCTAAACAATATTTGGTTTTCACAATCATTCCGCATACAACTCATATGAATGGAATGAAATGGAAAAAGTCTGATATATTTACTTGGGAGAGAGGAACAACAAAAAATGTATGTAGAGTTAACTATACGAACATATTAAATATTCCCGAACGTAAAAATTATATTCTAAAAAAGACAAATTTCTGAGCTCTTGTGTTTTCCATATTTTCATAACATAATTACTTTCATTTACAAGTGATATTTTTTTTTTGTTTTTCTTTTGTATTCTTATAGAGTAATAGTTTAGAAGATGTAGAAGTAAGAATTTTAATTTGCGTTAGCTGTAATTCGAGAACTATACGAGATCCAAAGCTTTGTTTTTGTAATCCGCATAAAAAAAAACTACAAAACCAAAAATGGAGTGATTGTCTTACTGTAAATTTCTTCCCTTATTTTATAGTTATACATTTTTTACTTCTAAATTGCTGAGTAATTTTGTCAATTTGAATGATTCAGTTGATATCTCTAATGTGTAGTATACTAAAATCTGTGGCAGCCATATTGGTTTTATTATCAATGTATTCCTAAGCAACATCTGCACAAGTGAGACAGACGTAAAATGTAATGAAATTGAAACAGCAACACATATGCAAAAGCAGCTGGTGCAGACACAAATTTTCACTAATTTCGACCGATTTAACATATACACAACAAACCGAGTTTATTACTTCATTCACTGTCCGTTTCGACCTAACGTCGGTTACAGTAGATTTCGATTGCTCAGTTAAAGTTTAGCAACAACTGAGAAAAGAAGCAAATTTTTTTAACTGTGTCGTCATTCTATTTTATTTGTTAGTACATACTGTACATTTTTTTATAAAACATGAGCAATTAAAATGTTTTAGTAAAGTTGTTCTTATGAACAATTTTTATATGCCATAGTCCAAGCTTAAAAGTTAACAGAAAAAAAAAATGTTGTATATCTAAAAATCATCTTTAAGCAAATGAACAAACAAAGTTACAAGAAATAAAGATGTTTGCTTAAATAATAAGAGATCAACAACAACTGTTAAGTTGAACAAAAAAAAAAAACAGCTCGACTATTTTTTCTAAATGGAAATCTAAATTAGTTTCCATAAACTTGTGATCTTTTTACACTTTTTACAAAGTACAAATTAAACATACATACAACACCTAGCCTCTAAATGGCATAAACAAATTTATAGTAAATAATTTATTTTATACAAAACTTTATAAATAAGTGCAATAATAATAACACAACCAACGTAAAAGTTAAAACATTCCTGCGAAAAAATGGCTGTCAAAATGTAAGCATTAAATAAAATTTGTTTTCTATACCCATTTATATATACTATGTACATGTACATAAATAATCGATATTACAAGAAGAAAAAATTTCGTTTTGCCAAAAAGTTGCATTTTGATGCGATGAATATATAAATAAAAATTTGATTTGTTTGATTTAGAGAAAGTTTAAAATGCAGTTCATTTCAGTTACAAATGAAATTCTATATTCCTGGGTGGATAAGATTTTTAATATACATTTTTCAGTTACGTACCTACGTACATATCTGAAGTCTGTACGAAGCGTATATACATTGTGTGGATGTATATATTGTATATTCTTATCATATCAACTATTTACATGTAACCATGTACTATATAAATCATTGAACAGTAAATATTTTGTAGTATAGTTTAAAACAAATGTTCGCATTTCTTTATTAAATTTGTTTGTTTTAGCTGTTCTAGATTTTTGTTCAGTTTCCATATCGAAATTTTATGGGAATTGAGAGATTAATTTCAATTCCATTGCGTTCCAGAGCTGAAAATTGGTTTTGTCTAGAAAGGCAGAAAGTAGTTGAATAAAATAATACATACTTGTAGTAGATATAGCATATAGCAGATATAACAGTAACAAAATTATTTTTACTATTTGATTCATAGAAAAAAAATTGATATTTCAAGAATTTAAATGAACTAATATAAAAAAAAACAATATGTTAAGATTCTGGTATCCGAAAAGAGCGTTAAAAAAACTATTCATTAATCATAATTATTTAATTTTCTGATATAACCGCGATAAACGCAATTGTCAACATTAATGTTCATTACGTAATTTTCACTTATTTTTAAATAAAAAATAATACGTTTTGGAGTTCGAAAAAATATACCATGTTGTGTTAAATCATGTTTAAATAAACTTAAAATTTACATTGTCTCTTTAACTTAACTAAATTTAGTTTTTTAAAGATTTAAATTTTAAAATCCTAAATTTTGTATTTTTCAAAAATTTTTATAAAATTTTAAATTTGTGATTAATTCGAATTCTATGAGAATCGCCATAAATTCAAATATTCATAAATGTAAATTAAATTTTTTGGATACATCCCAAGATTCTTCATTTCTTATTATCTTATTTTAATTATTATTATTTGTTATTGTAAGTTGTATATATATACATATATATTGTAAATGATATATGTATATACAATATGTTGTATATTAAGAACTTCAAGAACTGTACTTTGGCTCAATATATTAGTAATAATTTTCTTATCATTCCAACCATACGAATTTCTCATTAAATAAAGCGTTACTATTAAAAAAAAACACATACATACATACATACATCTGAAAAGAAAATAAAAAAATAACGTACAATACATATGAAACTCGCGCTAACATGAGACTTAAAGGAAACTTTTTTCAATACTTTTAAACATGTTTAAGCATGTTTTAATATTAAGCAGGTTTCTGTAGAAGTTGCGTCAGACAATTTTTGCGTTGCTCTCTAAAAATATCTTTATCTAGACTGACTCCATTCGGTTCTCCTAAGAGCAAATACATAAATCTGCTAGACAAATAAAGTTTCATCGACATCGCTCTCGCCTTAATTTATATACATAGTAAGAAAAATCTTTGTTTTTATTTATTCTCTTTTATAAAAATAAAGATAATCATATTTCTTAACATCTTAAAAGAATCTTTTTAGGTTCCCAAATTAAAGTTCTAATTTATAGTTAAAAGTTTTTTACAGTATAATTTTCTTTATTTTCAGTAGAATTTTTAATTTTCTTTATTTTTAGTATAACTTTTTTCCTTATGTAAGTGTTTTTTTTACAAAATAATTGGGTGCTCCAGATTTCTGATTTATAATGAATTTGACTGTTTAACTTTGATAACCTTCAGGCGTGCTCGTGCTGTTTATATAGAAATTTTAATTAATTTTAATAATTTAATTAATTTAATAATATTTTTCCAAGACACGCTTCTTTAATTTACTCACAATCGGCAAATATTTTAGTCACCTCGAATGTGGCTTTATTATATTATTTAATTGATTAATATTAAATTATTTAAAAAAGAATGTAATTGTATGATTATTATATAAACAATTTTTATATATTTTTACAATTTTACTCATTTTATTCTGAATAGGAATAGTTTTATATTTTAATTAACCGGAAGCTCATCCATTGTTCACTAACAAAAGCAAAGGTCAAGGGTTATCATTCTCAGATATCACAGGTGTGAAGGTCGTCATCTTTGAACTTGATAATTCAAGCGTTTGCGGTGAAAGCTGACAGGTGCTTGTGACTAAAATACAACAAAATCTGAACGAATTTGGGAATTAGCATGAGTCATGATTATTTCTATGGTTTTCAAAGTTTCGTTTTTCCAGTATTTGCTCTTATCTACGTTTTCATAGCATCTATTCCAACGTTTCTGCCTTTGATATTGATTCATTATCATCATCATACAATCATAATATAAGTCATTGTTTTGTTTGTGTGTATTTATCTTCCGTTTATCAGTTGTTAGTTTCTTTCTTTCTTCCACGTTAGATTTAAAGGCCGGGATGGGTTTTATTATTTATTTTTATTTGCAACTAAAGACGTGCTGTTTTAAATTTCATAAAATGCTTATATAGCTTTGTGAATTAAACGATAACAGAGATGGCAACAACTCTCACAGTTATTTTGTCTGATTTTTGCTGTTCGCGTGATATTTAGATGGGGTTGGATTTTTCTTCATTTTTATATGAAGTGAAATTCGAGTAAGTTACTAAAAACAGAAATTGATCACTAAGTTAAACAAGGAATTGAGAAATGAAAACAAGTAAAAAAAAAAAAAGACATTCAGGGTGTCACTGAGCGAAAAAGAGGGACAGAGTGAGATTGTATGGTAGAGAAGAAGTTTATTTTTGCGGGTCTTTTGTAAGGTTTTCAACTGCAATTAATTATTTTTATAGTTAAAAAGAAAAACAATCATATCTCATTTTTATTTATTTGTATGTCTGCACGAGCTTTAGATGGTCCCACAGAAACAACAAACACTTTATTTTGCACTCGTTTGACTGATTACGATTGACGATGACACTCTGTTCGATATTTTATTCCTTTTTTCATCGTTAGTATTTCAAGCATCATCACGTTTCTATGAAGTTGCAGTTTCTATACATTTTCAACCCTAGTTCTTCAATAATCATTTTACAGTATTTTGCAGGCTTCATTTATGCATGCAAAACGAACACCTTTGTGAACTATTAATAGAATTTTTTCATCCCTTCGAAAGTTGAATTTTATTCACCCTTTTGTTAAACGAAAAACTTGTTAATAAAAAAAAATGAATGATGTAAAGGAAGCTACATATATTAATTTATCGTATGTGTAAAGGACAAACTGCAAAAAATTCCATTGTATTAGTTGAGCAATTATTAACACCAATAAGCAGCAGAATATTGAAAATATTAGCTTTTTCTATATGGTACAATACAAATATAAAAAAATATATGCATCATTAAGCTTTTTATTCTTGAAGCTTTAATTTTATTCAGTCTCTAAAAAAACATGAAGACAACTTTCACTTCATGTAATCATATATGAGTATATGCTACATGTGCATCACTTGTTTTATTTGTAAAATAAATATGATTTTCAGTTCAAAACTACGTACGATTTCTTTCCTCTAGCATTTAATATATGTATGTATGATTTAGAAATGTTTGTATTTACTACTTCCATTGTTTCTTTTACTACGAACCTTTACTAAAGCGGGAAACAAAACAAATCTGATGCGTGCTTCAAATTTGCTTGCGACAGTCGTCATGCGCCACGCAGTTGGAACACCGTTTTTCATCAGCTTCATTTCCATTAAATTAAGTCAGCCAGCACGTCCGACCGACCAACAAACCAATCCATTTGTACCCGTAACGTCAGACAGGGCAACTGTTTTAACAACGCAGTTATCCATCCGTTAACAAGCTCGCCTGCCACTCAGCCAGCTGTTTCAAGGGTGCAAATTTTAGTTTTGGTGTTTTTAGCTGATGCTTCCTTTTCAGCGGAACCGTATTGTGAACCCCATTTTGAATCATATTTTGAACCCTATTAAATAACATCACATTGAGGAGTAAAGAGCAACGAGACAACAACAAAGTGGAAATGCATTTTTCGGGGAGAGGAGAAAAACGAATTGTCTTTTTTTCTTTCTTCTGTAGATTTTTTGGGGGTTGTTTTTAATTTTTGTAATTTTTTTAGAGAGTGGAATTATTAACCTGTTTCTTGTGTCTTTTGCTTAGTTTTGGAATTGAAGTCATTGTTTTGTCATTGAACCTCGGTATCGATTTCCTTACTTGTGCAGCTTCAAAATTTATTATTCACACAGTTCGAATCACGATCGAAGTTCAACGAGGGTTGGTAAATACAAGTTTCAAGTTTCCTTCTCATTTGTGGTTTTGCGTTCATCTCTTCGCAAGAAGAGTTTGTTTCTGTTTCGAATGTGTTTGTTTAATCGATTGACTTTTATTTTGGTTCATTATTTAAACAATAAATTTTTATAGTCTACATTCCTAGTACTTAAAGGGAGCCATTTAAAACCATTTTCGAGTATATGACAATAATAACAGAACAGATGATAATAACTTCACAGCTGCTGTAATTGTTTATCATTTCAGAAGAAAAGGAATTGAAGGAATTGAAAAAACAAAATTAGTTTTGTTATTTTGAATGTGAATATTTAGTGTATATGTATGTGGTATAACATGGCTAATTCTCTAAATTAAAAATCCTTAATTAAAATTAAAATTCCTCAACCTGCGAATGCGAGCATCTCAAAACTTTTAACCACGAGTAAACGTACAAATTTCGGAAGATTTTAAAACTACTGACAAACTAACAGCGTTAAAATAAAGAAATAGTGAGAGTTCGTTTATGTATTTCGTGGATACTCTGAGTGGCTGTTGTGAAATCTTTTAAGCTGATGCAATATATACTTCAGAAAAATAAGCAATCAAAAAGTCTCACTGCAAAAATGCTCTATGAAGACGAAGACCAAATTTATTCTTGTTGTTCGTTTGTGGTGGCGTTTCTCTTATCATCTTCATAAGTATATCTTGACTTAATTTCGTACAGTGACTAATAATGATAATAAACGAAGAATAATAATGATAATAATCAACAAAAAATACAGAAATAATATCAACAATAAAATGTTATATTTTTAATTTTAATGATTTAACTTTTAATTCTATTATTCAATTTTTTAATTTATATATGTAAGTATTATATTTATAATTATATGCATGTACACACATACATACATATGTACATATAAATGTACATACATGTAATATATGTATATATTTTTAAAAGTATAAAGTATACAATTTTTTCTCTTTTGGTTTAAATAATGTTTACTGTAGAAAATTCTTCAAAGACACGATATAACGTTATATTGTATTTGTTTTAATATTAACCTTGAGTAAATATTCACTAAATAATTTTTCATTATTTTAGTTGAGTTGACAGTTTTGTACAGTTTGTAAAGCGGATCTTTACAACAAAACAAAAAAAAAAAAACAACAAAAGGCAAAAAAGTCCAGTGCTAGTGCTGAGGTGCCAGAAACTTATTTTTCACATCTTTTTTGCTAATTTTTGAGACAAATGCTTGAAAAACCATGTAAATTGTTGTTTTGTATACAGTTGTTTTTTTTTCCAAGTGTAGAAAATAATTTTGAGAATTATATGATTTTATAGAAATTATATTTTATATTGTAGTATTTCTATATATTTTTATATTTTGTTTCTATGTTTATATATTTTTTATATATTTTTATATTTCTATATGTTTTTATATATTCTTTTTGTATTTGTACATACATATATATTATTATATATTTTTGTATATTTTATATATCATATTTTTTTTGGTTTACTTAGTTTGCTTTGCTTTATTTTACTTATCTTTACGCTGTTTGTCAATTTCTTGCTTAAACTATTTCAAAAGGAAATTTTATTTTCTCTTTTTTTCTTTCGTCTCTCCGAAAATGGTTTTCTTTCGTTGTTGTTGTTATTGACATAACGCCAAGAAATGCATAAAAACAAAAATGGATTTTTATGTTTTTAATTGTATACTAAATAGTTCATTAAAATTTTTCAACAATAATAAATTTATTTTAATAATTCCTATATTTATATATTTTATTCCTGTATAATGTATTTATACAGCTCTTATATTTAAAATTTGTGTGTATAATTTTGACGTTTTCTTGGTAAAAATAAGGGAAAACAATGTATATTTGTATCTATGTTTTGTCTTTAATTAATATTTATTTATATACCTATAATTATAATTTAATATACATTATAAAATATGTAGGGCTTTAAATAGTGTATAGTACATACATACATAGGTCTATGAATTAATCTAATAGGATTTAAATGTAATTTTTCAATTTGTTGAATTTCTGTGCTTTAATTCTTTTATATGATCTTTGAACTTTAAGGTATACTTTAAATTTTTTTTACGTCTAAAATCTATAATAACATTAAAAAGATAATTAATAGATTTTTATAGAAGATATATTTTTATAGAATAAATTAATTTTTAAAGAATGGACAGGTAAAAGGTTGTATAAATAATAGAGAACTATATTTTTAGATGAGGACTAAATGAATAATAAAGTCAATTAAGAAAAACATCTGTCATACTTTTTAACAAAAGAAAAACAACAACAACGCAACACAATAGTGTTGAAAAATATTATTTAAATTTTCATTAAAATATTTTTAGTGCTCGTTGAAGCTTTCTGCCAGTCTGCCTGACCTTCAATATTCTTGTTCTTTTAGTGCTTAAATGTTTCATGTTAAAGTTTATTTAAGCGTTGTGTATTGCTTTGGATTTTTAAAATTCTATCGGTTCTTGGTTTTTAATTATAAACATTTCCTGTTAAATTACTGAATTGATGAATCAATCAATTAATCAATCATATTTGCTACTCTTTTACATCCCAGATTTACAGATTTTAGAAACACACTGGAGTTGAGTAACTTTTTTTTATTCTACGCATTTATTCTATTAATTTTTATTTTATTGTTTAAGATTTGTTTGTTCCGATTTGTTTTTAGGTAATTGAAAGTAAATACAAAATATTTTGGATTTAATTATTTTGTTTATTTTATTTTTTGTTTTTGGTTAATTCCTGTGTTGTTAACCTTGTTGTCGATGACGGACGGGGAGAGGTTTTTGACGTTTGCATTTAAGACCTAAAAGTAGATAATTAAATTCTATACAGGTTCATTGGATGTACCTCGTATATTTGTTTTTGTTTTTAAATTAAATGCACTCCTATTGAGTGAAGTTGTTGTTGTGAGGTTGATGTTTTAATTTTGGTTTCGTTTGTTTTTGGTTTTTGGTCTAATTAACCTTGTTCGCGATTAGCTTTGAGTTTTTACAGTTTTTGTTTTCTTTATGCTTCATTTTGGTTCGATATACTGTTTTATATTTTCGTTATCTACTTTTTTGAAGGTTTTAAAATATAAAAAACAACAGCAAAAACTTTAGCTATTCACAAAGCAGTAAAGCGCAGTAGCTGCTGAAACTAAACTTCGTAAAAAAACAATGACCATGCAAAAAATATAACAATAAACATATAACAATGATAACAATAACAATAAAAGCATAACAATAACATACAACAGCAGTGAAATGTTGAAAAATTGTGTTTAACGTACAAAAATACTATAATTTTTTTATTTTAAAAATGTGTAATATTCTCATAATTTAATTTGCAACTCAATTTGAAAACTTTAACTATAAAATGCATCTCCTGCTTTATATGAGATGCCATTCACACTGCCATTGAAATCAATTATAAATTCAATTAAATTCATGATTACGAATAGGAAAATTATTCAGTTATGCAGATGCAGAGTTCATTTAAATACACTGCACACACAAATGCACATACATACACCTGCTTATTTTAACCTATTTCCTTGTACGTGACGATCGCTCCAAATACACGCATTTTCTTGTCCGTCCATCTTTCATTAAATTGAAGTCTTCATGGGATATCTATATAGAGAAGCTGGCTGTTTGGCGGCTGTCTGTATCAGCTATGATATGAAACGTACGAAGTAAGTGCAGCTATTTTTGTTACTTTATACGATGGAAATCTGCATGAGTGAATGAATGAGTGAATTCCTCCTCACCAACTAACTACAATGTTAGTTACTGTAGAGATAAGTACATATAATATTTTAAATTTATATGCGTTTTTCTTCTCTATCTTTGTTTACGTGCAACTATAACTATATACAAGAAATAGTTGTTGTCTGTCGCTGCTGCAACTTTAAGATTTTGCCGGTTATGAAATGCAGTTCTTGAGCATTGCGTGTTGCCACCGATTTTGTTGATTCGATTTTTATTGTTTCCTTGTTTTTCTTTATGTGTTAATTTTGTATAATCCATTATTCAATTTCTCTGTATTATTTAAAAGTTCCTGGTGTTTTAACATTTTTAAAAGCTACAAAGTCTTAGATGCAAATGAAAAGATAAACAAATAAATATTGATATTACATTGTTTGATGATGTTGATACATAAACAATTCATTCATTCAAACAAACATTCCTCTAGATGAACAGTAAAACAGCCAAATAAATAGATCCACATACCAGTCAACAGTCAATTAATAAGACGACTAAACAGCCGAACCAAAGGATGTAAGCTATCAATAGATTCATATCTAAACACTACATAGTTGCAGTTTATACGTGTTGTTGTTATTATTGATAAAATTTCGTGTAATCTTGCTGGCGTATTCTTTGTTTTTCTTCGGAATTCGAATATTTGTTGTATTGTTTCTTTTTACTATGCATGTTTACTTGAATTTTTTCCTTTTTCTTAGGATTTTATGAAGTTTTAATTTTCAAAAAAAAAAGATTGTGTTTCGAATAAACAAAAAACAAAGAAAGAAGAAAACAAAAAATGGGGTTGATATTTTATTAACTCCAAACTACATCTAGAGTAGAATCGTATTCATTTAAAATCTCCGCCTGAAGTGGTTTAATTGATTAATTCTTCGTAATCACTTTCAGAGTTTTTGAAACAGAGGAAACGAATATTTGTGTATCTCTAATTATAATCACCTTTTATACCGTTTGAAGAGCCTTTAGAATAACTTTAAATCTTTATCATCTTTAAGTGTTTTAACTCCTTCATAACATCATAAAATATTTGGTTATTCTTCTACTTTATGGCATATTTTTTGTTTCCAGGTCGTTCCAAATAAGTCCAAATTATTGCCCATAAAAAAGTCTTTTATTATGTATTTTGTACCTAGTTTTATATATTATTAAATGTGCAAACTTTCAAATTTCTTATTCAAAGCTTGTTATTTCTTTAATATGTAGTTTAAATAATATTCAGCTAAATTAAGGTTTTTCTTTAAAATGCTCAAATACTTGAACTTATAATATTTTGTAATTTATTTTATAATTAAATTTTTTTATTTTATAAGTTTTTCTTTCTTTTATATATTTTTTTATGACTTTTGAGTTTAGTAATAGTAATTTAATTGAATTAGTTTTTTAATTATTTAAATTTATAGTATCTTATATTTAAATCAATTATTATTTGTAATTTTTCATATATTTATATTAATTTTATCATTAAGATTGTACAATTTATTGCAGTGGAATTGATTGGAATTGGAACTCTCATTACTGTCCTTAGTTCATTAATGATTTTACAATAATATATTTTTCACGACATTATTTTCATCCGTTTTTTACTTTTTGGCTTCATATTACTTTTCGCAATTTTACAAAAATTTGTGTGAATTTTTTATTTCTGCATTTTTATAAAGAAAAATTTATAAAAACTCAATTCATTAATTTTTTGTATAATTTCATAATTTCATTTATTTTTTCTAATCAAAATTTTCCCTTTTCACAGACTGTAAGTTTTTTTCGTATACATAGAAAAGGATTTCCTAATTTAGAGCACACTAATTTTGACTACAACAACCAGCAGCTTTTCCTAAAACTGCTACAAATTTTTATAAAAGCACGATTTCAATAAAATTTCCAT
Organism: Myopa testacea; assembly: GCA_949629155.1. Classification (NCBI taxonomy): domain Eukaryota; kingdom Metazoa; phylum Arthropoda; class Insecta; order Diptera; family Conopidae; genus Myopa; species Myopa testacea. Next base: position 55,105,321 of record OX451345.1, on the reverse strand, counting down.
TCAAGAACGTAAACCGAGAAATCGTTTTCCAAATTTGTAGAAACTTGGAACTGCAATAATTAAAAAAAAGCGACAAAATAACTACACTGTAGAAACTTTTAGTTTGTAGTTATTAAAGAAAAGTGCAAGCGTTTATTATCGTAAAATAGCAAAGAGCTCACATAATAAACCAAACTGTACTTTTTTGCGAAAAGAGATAAAAAAATATATCATCTTTTCACCATTAAAAAAAAGGGGAAAACTGTTTTTTTTTTCTTAAAAATTAACAGTTTAATAAGTTGAGGGTTTTGTTTGTTGTTTGCAAATTGTTTTTTCGTGAAACACGAAAAAAATAGTACGAAGGTTGTTAAAGTTAAAAAACCATACTCAGGTTTTCACGCAGTTTTCTTGGTCAACCAGAAACTCCGTTTTAACGACCAGTGTGTACAACACAAGTAGCAAACAATAATTTTTATTTTCGGTCCACTTCTTTTCAACAAAGTTCAAAAGAATAACTAATTTGCTCCACCTTGCAAAATTGGCACAACAACACTTAAACCTTTGCAAGGAGAACTTTTTTCCACTTCCCCTAGGAAAACAAATCGAAAGTTTTAAAGCGCAATTTAGTTTCTTTTAGAAGTAAACGATTTTTAAGCGAAAGATTGAGAAAGCCTTTAAAATAAATATAATAACGTATATGAGACAAAGTTTCCGCAAAAATTGAAGGCTTTCGCTGATATCTGAATACATTAAGAAAAGTTGCTTGAAAATTGTGGCTGAAAATAAAATCAAACAAATTTCGGCCTAGCCTGGGTATAAAAAGAGATTATTAATAATACATTTGATCCAATTCTTCGCATTCATATAAAACGAAATTTTTGACTCTTGCTCAATCTTGAAATCATTTGTTTCATAACCAACCACAAAACCCATCTTGCAAAAACCATAGGTACTAGGCCAGCCCTCACAATGTCTGTCCCTGTACGCTACCCTGCTGCCGCCAATTACGCCGTCGCTGATGAAAGTGGTTTGTCGGAGAGTGATTTGTATCAGGAGCAATATCGCCTGCACCACCAGCAACAGCTGTTCAACACTTTGTTGAGTAATAACGCGAACAACAACAGCTACTACAACAGCAAAAACGATTTGGAGCAACATCACCTTCAACAGCAGCAGCAGCAGCAGCAGTTTATGCAGCATCAGTGGCCGATGTCATCGCCAACGGGAGCAACAACATCCGCAGCAGCAGCAGCAACTGCAGCAGCTTCACCCTTGAATATGGATGCAAAACCTTCAACCTCGGCGATGGCGGCGGCAGCAGCGGCGGCTAACAGCAGCAGCGGCGACAAGGCAGAGTGGATGCGGATGTCGAACGAGGGCCGGTATGGGACACCGGGTGCTGCTGGCTTAGAATATCAGAGACATGAGCTAGCACAAGAGACATCTACCACGAACAACAACAATGACGACCACAAACCTATGGAGCCTTCGTTAACGGACAATGACAAGATTAGGATTATGAATAACATACATGTGCAGACTCTGGAAGATCTCCACGCCCTGTCATCAGATCAGCTTTTCAACACTCTGAAGGAATACGATGAGCTACAGAACAAATATCACACCGTATTGTTGATGCCGAAGGAGTCAAGGGTAAGTCGGTTAAATCATTAATTAAAAAAGTAACTATTTACATAATATGTTAGGATATATACTCACTAAAATTGTATTTAATTCATTAAATGAAAATATGTATTAATTTTCCACAACAGCGTGAAGTAACAGCTGGTGGTCGTGACGGCTCTGCGTATGTTTTGCGCTGCTTGAAAATGTGGTACGAGCTGCCCTCCGATGTGCTCTTCTCCGCCATGAGCTTGGTTGATCGCCTCCTCGACAGCATGACCGTAAAGCCCAAGCATATGGCATGTCTGAGCGTGGCCTCTTTTAATCTAGCCATCAAACAGTTGGATCTGAAGCCAATACCTCCAGAAGATCTGGTTACAATATCTCAGGTACGAAATTCATGAAGCTTATTAATTTATCTTATCAATATATGGTTGGTTATCAGATATATTAACCAATCAAGTGCTAACTGCTGTTATTATTATTATTACTAACTTGTCGTTTATTTTGATTGTTTTTCCGTTCTCCCCGCAGTGTGGTTGTACCGCTCGCGATCTGGAGCGCATGACCAACGTAATTGCCAACAAGTTGGGCGTACAAATGGGTCACGCACCCATCACCTCCGTCTGCTTTTTGCGCATTTACTACGCGCTCTTTCGCAACCTAGCCAAGGATATTGGTGGGCCCTTCTTTGAATTCTATCAGAAATACATTATCTTGCAAGAGATGGAGTATCGCTTGGAGAACCTTCTGTGCGACGTAAAGACAACCGTCGTTGCACCATCAACCTTGGCTCTGGTATTGATTTGCTTGCATTTGGATTTCCATATCAAGGCATCGTATCCCAAAGGACAGCCCGAGTTGAAGGTTGCTTTCGAGTACATACTATTTTTGCAACAATTTTTGCAGGTGAGTAAAAGTATTAATTGAGTAAAATATCACCAACTAATCGTCATCATCACTATCACTAGATTCCCGATAGTGTTTTCACCTGCGGTTTCAGCGTCGTTTCTGGCATTTTGTCGCATTACAATGGCCAGAATAAGCAGCCCTACAAGCAGCGTTTGGTCTGGAAATTGTCGAGTCGCACTCTGCGCGTCTTGCGCCCAACCAAACGTTATCGTTCCGATTTACCCACCATTGATGAAGGCATATCACAACCGATGGACGATGGCTGTCGATCGCGGTTAGTAAGATTTATAACATTTATTTATTGTAGTTATTCATTTATTTGAAGTAATTTAATTTTGAAAATTAATAAGCAACATTAAGGGAGCAAGTTGTTCGATAGAGTAATTAGAAACACATGCACATTAACGTATATGAATGTAATAATAATGGAATTAATATGAATAACCAAGTTGATAAGATTGTTTTTATCCATGTTAATTGTTTTTTGTTTTGATTAAACAAGTTTTCTTTCCTGTCATTTTTATCTTGTTTTTTATCAGTTTCTCTTGTGTATTATCGTTTTTATTATTGACTTTTATTTTGTGTTTTATAATACAGTGTTCTTTTTTATTTTATTTGCTTCAAACTGGTGATATTTTTATACATATATGCACGTATGTATAAAAAAACATTTCCAATTTCAGCTTTCTGTTGTTTTTGTTATTCAATTAAAAAAAGTAGATTTTTACTTATTAATTATTGATTATTTGTTTGGTATTATATTAAGCAGCAATTAAAACTCTTTAGCTTTGAAAAAATATGAAATTATAAATATAAGGTTGTGTACATAAATATGTATACATATATCACGCACAGGAACAGGCTTACACACGCACTCACAGCTATTTTTGTGTTTGATGTTGCTGTCTACGTTTCAATGTCAACAGAATCATATATAATTTCTTTATTTTAAAATTTAATTTAAATTATTTATTTTCATTTCTTTCACTTTTTTTTGTCATCTTAGATATAATAAATATATATATAGTTTAGCTATAACAAAGTTGAATGCACTTGTTTGTCCTCCACAAAATCGCCTTCAGCACATAACAACAACGAAAATCACTTATCATTCATACTCATACCATACAATTTCAAATCAGTTTGACGTATTTTCTTATGTCTGTGTGTATTTTAGAAAAAAAGTTTTATTGGTTTCTTATTTACGTCATCCGAGCAGCTGATTATTATAATAATAAAAACACACGGATTCTCTTCATCCTCCTGTCTTCTTCATCATTGAGTTCACCAAATCAGTTCAACCTACACAGCGTCTAAATCGCTGGATGATGAATGTATATTTTTTACTGTTGATGATTTTCACATGTTCTTAATTAAAATGTTTTAGTTATTCACATGATTTTAATTATATTTCTATAGTTCTTAATTGTTTTTAATTATGTTAGTAGAGAAAAAGTAGAGAGTAAAGAGAGTATAACATATACATACAAAATTATTTGCCATAATACTTTTCGAACTAATTCAACGTATGCTTTATCCTTGCAGAACCGAAAGTATTAGTTCAGAAGAAGAAGAAGAGGACTGGCCGACTTCACCAATAATTCCAATTTTCGAACAATGTTAGTAGAACTACACGCATTCAGGATAATAGTAAATTTCCACAAGCAGAGAAACGTTGCAATTAATAGTAGGATAAGAAGAAGCAGAAGAAAACGAAGAAACTGGAGGAAAAGAAGATGAAGAACGGGTGGAATTGAAGAAGATCTCAAATCTGAAACCCATTGAACAACAATTGAAGACTCGAACAACAAAAACAAAAAAAACTCATCTGCAGAAAAAGACTTCAAAGCATTTATTTAGATGGATTGGAAGAAGCAGCAGCGGCATCAGTAATTTCAACGATTGATTGATTCATTTTCAGTATAAATGGTAATAGTAATGGTAATGGTAAAGAAAATGTCAAAAACAGCAGCCCTTCCTTGAATGTGAGAGACTTCCAAGCAGAGATCCTTTTTGATGTGAGAGAAAAAGACAGAGCAACATATCCTTCAAACTGCAAATGCAACCGCTTCTTTTTATTATATAATTTTACTACTCTGCGGTGTGTGTATATTTTGCTCTGCATCATCATAATAATAATTTACTATGTACACTTTTTGTTCGAAGAAAAGTTTAAGTAAGATAAGTGCGAAATTAAACAAACACGAAGATGCAGTTAGAGATCATAGCAACGATAGAAAGCGAGAGAGAAACAGAGAAACAGAGAAAAAGATAAGTTTTTCATAATCAAAACAAACAAAAAAAAAAAAATATTTAAAACAAAAAATTCAAAAAAAAATATTAAAATCTTTAAAAATGCCGCGGACCATCATTGAAAGGATTGATGTAGATCTAAAACATTTTCAAAAGAAGTAACGTAGAAATGTTACAATACATGTAACACATCAACGATATTAATTGATAAAAACTATAACATCTAGTTTTTCAAATGTTGAACTTGAGCGTGTATGTGTGTGTAAAAATTTAAAAAAACACCACTTATTTGGGTTCGCTCAGTATAAAAAAAATTATATGTAAAAATCTGTTCTAAACCAAAAAATTCAACAAAAAACACTTTAACAAAAAAAAAAAAAAAAAAAAAAAAATTAAAATTAAATTGTAATAGTTGCGTGTTGTTAATGTGTATTATTATTATTTTTGTTTTTCCTTTTTTTTTGTCCAACTTCTCTACACTATGACGAACAGTAATCAATACAAGAAAACAAACAATAAACAACAATAATTACTAGTTTACATTAAATATCAATCAATATTATTAAATTTAGCAGCAAAAATTATAATTGTGCAAAGAAAAATTGTTAGATTCTCAACACTAAAAATTCTCAAAGAAAAAACCAAAATTTTTAAAAAATTATATACATATAATAATAATAAATATAAAAAAAGTACAAAAAATTTTGTTATCTACATATAAAGTGAATATTCTCTTTTTATTTGATAAGAGCAACTTTTTTATCTCATTTTAAAACTCAGCTTAACTCTTCAACTTAAAACCAGTCTAAGCGATCCGATTTGTTGTAGCGTTCATTCTTAATGACTGATTCAATATTCAGTGCTAAGGTGTAACCAAAGCGCAATCTTTAGAGGTTTGATGTTTAGTGTTGTGCAGATGTTTAGATCAATGAATACGTGGAAACTGAATATTGAAATAACTATTCAATTTTTGATTAGTATTGAAATAAAATTATGTTTTTACTTACGACTGGCGACGTAAAACTTTTGAGTTCAAACAAGAGTCAAGCGATTACAGTTAAGCTGAATAAGAGTGAAGTTATTTTATTTCATTCATCAAAACCATTCAAACATCTTCAAAAAGAAAGGAAGGAGAAAAAAAAGGAAAGAGAACGAGAGATTGAAAGATAACGAGAAATAGAAACAGACAGTGTAAGATAGTGTAATGTGTAAGAGTTTAAAGGTTGATCTGCTGTAGTATTTAATTTTGCTTTTCGAAATTTAGTGTACGATTATAAATTTATACTATTGTAGGTTGTGGACGTGCGCGGGGATGTGTGTGGTCCGAGTCCGTGTGATAATATTACAACTTTCGGCTTTGTAATGTTCCAAGCCTACGTTGGTGTCAAAAGTGGTCCATAAAAGTATTATGGAACCCGCCCAACAACGTTTTTTTTAAGTTCGTAAAACATTTAACTGAAATTAGTTTTTTAAATTTTATGCAAGAGCCAATTCCCTAAAATAAGGTTATATCCATTCATCTGTGTATAAAATTTTAAATCACTCTTTTATTTCAAAAGCCGACGTTTTTATAGAGATTTGAATTATAGAGAATTTTTTTATTTGAATTTTGATTTAAAGCTTAATCTTTGTTATTCATTCATAAGCAATTCCTTGGTAAGAGATTTCATGATTCACTTTACTGATTTCCATCCCTTGCCACGCCTACATAAATCTTGCTTACATATGTACGTATATACGTACACATACCTGCTTAAATAATGCTCTCATTCTCTTTACACATGTAAAGCTTTTTTTGTAGATGCGTAGAATGTAGAATTCCCCAGCCGTAGCTCTTTTAAACCATCCCCGCCCACGTGCATTTTTTATATTCGGTAGAAATGAATTATTTTTTATTTTACAACATTTTTCTTAGTTTGTTACTATTTTTTTATTATTTAAGCAATATTTTCTCTCTTTGTTATTTTAATATTAATATGCATATAAACATGTTTCAATTTACATTAATTACACTCACACAATATGTACATTTATACATTATATATTTGTTCATATACTAAAACAACATAAAAAGAAATTTATTGATATTATAACATTACACATTTTTTGTAATCTTTTTATTTTGCTTTGTATTATAAATTTTTGTTACTTAATATAATCAAATCAAAATGATTCAAAATAAAAAAACCTATTTTTTTTAGGATTTCTTAATTTAAAAAAAAACTTCTTATAATTTAATCATTTACATACATATACTCATACACATTCTTTATACACATACTTTTTACACTTTATACATATATATTTCCTAAATTTTTTCCTATATTTGTATTTAACAATATTTAAATATAAGTGAATAGTTTAATAGATTTATCTCTGTTTCCAAGACGATGATTATGATGCATATAGACGCAAAATTATACATCAGATGAAAAAGCTTCGCACACAAATACATACGTAGAAACAATAAATATACAAATAATTGAAATTAAATGAAAAAATTAAACGACGAGAAAACGTATTCAGTTAAGAAATTGAACAGAAAAGCAAACCTTTATTTATGTACATGTTAAGTATTTCTTCTTTATTGCATATAATGATATTGGAATTTTTTTAAGCTTAAATGTGAAGATTGATATAAGAATGAAAGAAAATAAAGCTAAAGCATTTCATGCTTACTTTTCTAATGCTAATGAATATAAAGTTTGAAAGGTCAACCAACAAAAAGCAACAGAAAAACAAAACTAAAAATAAAACATTCAAGATTTGCTTTCATTAAATTGGGTGCGAATTGTGGATTTAAATTATTGGTGAATTGTTATTGAATTATATCGAATAGTTGAGGAAATAGAATTCAATAATTGTAGAATTTTTATGAAGATCATTCACCACACTTTCATTTCATGCAAATTTCTTTATCGATCCTTCAAGCGAACCGTGAAATGCAATCAGATCTCGTATCTCTTGCTACGAAAAGTTGTGTGAGTATTTTGTGGAATTAAATACATTTTTACGTTACGAAATTTACTTTATATGTTTTAGCAGAGTTTGTTTTGTGATGCAGCAGTCTGGAAGTCGAGCTCTTTTGTGGCTGATGTTTGAAGGTCGCGCCTTTAGGAAGATTTTGATTCCTTCGAAAATCATTATTCACCTTCACAGGAAGGTTTCAAGTCGTCATTAATTTCATGAGATTGTAAGATTGGTTAATTTGAGGTTTAGAACACCCATACAGTCGTTGGTTAAAGCTTTGTTCTAATGACAAAGGCTGGAACGTTTCTACTGCTCATTCCGTCGCAGCTGTAGGGATGCCACTGAGGAGGAGACGGTGGAGCACTATAGCTGCAAATGTCTAGCTTTGTCTCGAAGTAGACTGGCCTTCCTTGGAAAATCCGTGAACACTCCTACTTGAACAGTCTGAGTAATCTTTCGAAAAAGCAAGCTTGACAGCCTTCTCCTGTTTCTCAATAGGACACACTTGTAGTAGATCGAGAACTGACTCAGAAACATTCATTTCAATGAAGCCAAAGAATGCTTTAATCTTGCGGAAGACTGCATCACTTAACAACAAAATTGAGATGGTAAACATTAGGAGTTTGTACATGATTTGTGCAAACATTGGAAAACTGTTCGCCTCTCTTGCTTGCGAAATGTTGCTTTTATTTATTATTAGCTCACAGTTTAAAATAGAAAATTCCAATCCATTTTAAAATCTACGAGTACTTTGAGACCCAAAATAAATGGTTGCGATGTGTTTTTAAATAGTTGGTAAAAGTAAAATTTAATCGCTGCATCAGTGCTGCAGCACAAACATTTTTAAAGTAGGATTAACGTAGCATACTTTTAGGCTGTATACTTTTACGTAGCTTCAGAGCTCAGAAACATGCTACATTACGTCATTTCTTTGATTGTTACTTTCGGCCTAAAACTAGGTCATATTTTTTGTAAAATTGTGACTTAAAATTGAAACAAAAAGGAAAGAAGGGCAACACCATTCATCTGATAAATCAATCATTTTAAAAATATATTAAGCAAAAAAAAAAAAGAAAAGAAACTTTTGTACTGTCGCATTGCATTAAAATAAACATTTAACATAATAACTAAAATTTTTTGATGATGCTACGTTAGAGAGCTGCGATGAAAACTGAAAAATTGTAACAACAACAACAAATAACTACATAATCTCTAGTTTCCAAAAAACAAATGAAATGAAAATGAAAATGAAAGAAAGTGAAAATTAATCGCAGTAAACAGTGTTTAATACAATCCATTTGATGTACGAGTAGTCTTAAAAACATGCATACATACAATATAATAGTTTGTAATTAGTTGAAATATTTTTACTCCATTGCATAACAGAAAACACAAAACAGAACCTACCATATATAATATATGTACGTATAAAAAAAAACTAAACATAAAAGTGTCTATTATCAAATTACTCTTAAACTATTACGGTTCGATTGATCGTTCCTTCATATCAAAGTACACTTTTCTTAAAGTTTTTGCTTCCGTTTTCAGTCTACGAATATTAACGCCTGAGTTATGGCATGGTTGTGGCACGGTATCGATGCGGAATTCAATATACCGCAACATTTAACATTTAAACGACGGGCTGCGATACGGTAGCACATGGATATCGGATCGCTGCCGGCAATGCTACCGTACCGCATTATGTATGTATTTATATCTATGTTTTTATACTTTATTTGCAACAGCTTGATATACAAGTATATACAATGTAAGAACATTATTGAAATTACGTAAAATTTTAAGAGAAGCACATATTTTTTACAATACTCGTACTTATATATTAATAAATATTATGCTATTATATATTTTAGATATTATTATATATTGTATTTATTATATTTTGTATATTATTATATATATGTATTTTATATTTTATATCTTGGTCTATAGTATATTATATGATATATTTTTGCAATTATTCAAATTAATGTTATTGGTATTCGAATTGTCAACTATTTATTTATATGTATGTATTATGTAATGTATATTAAAATGAAATTATTAAATAATTGTTTGTCCAACAAAGTTTAATTATAAACTATGTGAAATTTTATGGTAAAAATGATTTTATATCGTTTCTACTTTACATAAAGGGTGGGCCATCGGCTGGGTTCGTTTTGAAATACATGTTATTTGAACATTGGCGATACTGATTCGTTTAAAATATTTGACCGTAATTTGATGTCAAACCCCGTGCTGTGAAATTAATCGATTTACACGTGAACAACAGTGGGAAATAATCGAAATAATAATACAATATAATAATCGTGTAATCATCCGTTTAAGTGATGTTGCTTGGAGCTGTTATGCTGAACGATGATACGGAGACAATTCTTTAACGATTCAGGTACTTAAGCACAATATTGATAGAGCTAATCCTGAAATAGGGTCCAAATCATCGAAAATGTACAATGAAAAAAATTAAGTTGACTGGATGCGGTACTGCATGGCCAGCCGAGGCAGACATTGGAATGAAATTAGAGTCTACAACTAATCGGAAGGTTTACTTTTTTCAATAAAACATTAAACTTTGAAAAACCTTGAACGGTGGTTTTTTAAATCTTAAAAAGGAACAGGCCGATGGCGCACGCTAAATTATTCAAAATTTAACAACAAGCAGAGGCTTGAGATTTTAGAAGTGCAAATAATTTCTATACACAACAGTTACAGTTTAAGATACATGAAAAGGATTGATTAAATAAAATCCTGGTTTTGTATTTTATTCTTTTAGTTTCGAGATCATTAAAGATTTTTTATTGTGCTGATAAACAAAAAAATGCATGCAGCAGTAATTCAATGATTGTGCTTTTTAAATTTGTCTTTTTCAGCTCTTAAAAAGGTTTCCTGTGACTTTTATTTAAAAACATTTCGTTTCTATAACCTCAAGTCTTAAATAAAAAAACTTTCATTGTTTCTATTTCTCAGATTTATATTTTATACATACATATATGTATATCGATTGTGTCTACAACACTTCTTACAAAATACATATTTAAACACATACCTACATTCGTATTCAAATACGGCATTTTATTTACATGTTCACACACACAGACCAATATTTTCTAATTATTTTATTCTTATTACGTACAACTTATAATAGATATTTACGAAAATACTAAATTATTTCACTAAATCACGCAGAGTGCGTAATTTATAATTGTGATTAAAACAACTAAATTGCAAAAAAAAAAAAAAAATATACGTAAAGAATTTTTATCTTTACATTAATAGTAATAATAAAAGAGAAAAAATTTATTAAAATTATATTACTTATAATAAAAATGATGGAAAAAATAGTTTTAACGTTTATTGTCTGAATATCCAAGGAAGAAACTTAAAGACACGACAAGAAGTTTGTTCGGTGAGTTCACTGAGGAGAGGGAGGGAATGAGCCCACAAGAGCGTCATCATAGAATCTTTATTATTGTAATTCATACAATGAAGAAAGAAAAGAAGTATTATATTTTGTGAATTTGATTATTTTACTAATTTTACTAAGTTTTTTATGAATGAGTATTGAAATGACAACAATTATATCATGAATTGTTTATTAAATAAATAAAAACATTATAAGTACTCGTACATATATAAAAGAATACGGAAATAAACGTGATTATTATCGGAAAAATTGTGTTGATTTTTCATTTTAGAAAGAGTTTTTGTATTTTATTTCATTATAAAACCTAGTATGGTTGTGGCCAGTCTCACGCTGGATTGATCGGCTCTTCAGCCAACCTAAGCTAACCGTACTATAGACAATTGTCATAGCTATGAGTCAACTATTTAAGGGCTTTTGATCCTGATTCAGGAGAATCACCAGCGGCCAACGAAGATTGAAGTATCATCGTTACACTTCCAGGGAGTGTTCATTGTTTATTAAATAAGATGTACAGGAAGTGGCTCCGACCTCTGACAGCAGCGTGAAAGGTGTGCATCGCTCCGAATATTAACACATAATTATAATATATAGTTTAGTAATTATATCTGCCACACCCTGCAGCTACTTCACATCCATACTAATAATCTATGAATGGCTATATGCAAATATTGCCAAATACTCGTGTTAACTAAGAAAATTGAGCGCACCTTCAAAATGAACCGTTTTGAACTGTGACAAATTTGTGTTCAATGTTTCAATGTTGTCTCAATTTGATTGTTCGATTTGTTTGCTTTTGTAATGAACTGTTTACGTGTGGAGTAAACAACGACGATTTCCAGAGCAATATTTATTTAATGCTCGTCGGTAAACTCATACTTTTGTAGGTCAAAATAAGAGTGCGAAGTAAAGACTCGATAGTGTTTTCGTAGTGTTGATAATTGAATCATCCTTTTAAACTTTGTTTGGGGTAAAACCAACTTTAGGCATAAAGCTTTCGTTAAACTTCAGTGTAAAACCAACATAAAACTTAACTTAACTTGATTCGACCCGAGTTGAATTGAATTCGTTGTACTTGACTTGATTCCTGATACAAGAAAGAGGCTAAAAACCGAACAGAAAATAAATAAATAAGGAAATCTTAATCATGATCAACGGTTTTCTGGTTTTTCTATGCTGTTGTTCAATATTGTGTTGAATTCACATGATTTAAATACAAGGGCACATTCGTGGAATTTCGATGTTGTTGCTGACTTGTGGGGAATTTTATTGATTTAATTTTGTTTAAAATCATTTAAAAAAAATGGTTTATGAATAATTTTTGATTTCTATCATCATTATTAATATAATAATGAGTGAGATTTCGATGTGGGTTTTACTTCGAGGCCTCGAATAGTCTTTGACTGTTCGATATTGTGGTATTACTATTAATTAATATTGTGGTATTAATTAATGAGAATAAAAGCATGTGACTCAAATATTTTATGACTCTTTTACATGCGAGTATGAATGATGTATGTAACTAAAACTATGTAATTACTACAAATTAACTATTGTTTTGCAGAGACAACAGAAGAAACAACAAATTCGATGTCTGAGGTAAGGAACAAAATGTCTTGCGCTAAAGAAACAATGCAAATAATAATAACTATAATAAGGGAAAAGATGATGAACAAGAAGAAGCTGATGATGAAGAAAAACCATCCAACAGTCCCACATTTAATTTCGTTAAAAAGAAAATATGTCACAAAAAATATGAATTAAAGCAAAATACATTGCCAAAAAAAAAAAACAACACAAAGGTTATGAAAGCAGAAATCATAAAAAGCAATCAAAGAAACAAAAAAATAACCAGCTCAAGCTTTTTTTCGTGCTAAAATGAAAGCAAAAGCAAAATCGAAAACTTATGAAGAGCAAGAAAACAAACAGAAGCAAATACAAAAAAATTACTTACAGATGTGTAAGCAAATAAAACTGAAGGAAAAGAAAGAAAACTTTTTAGGACTCAAGACTAAACTTTTGAAGACATTTAAAATTAGCGCGCGTGGCTTGTTTTCTTAAAGCTGTTTAGTGAGCAAGCGAAAAGCTCGCAGACGCAGCTGTTGCTAAAGCCAGCTACATTTTGCCGTTTCAGTTGGCGACGGGAGACAGTAACAGTAACAGCAACATCAGCAGCAACATCAGCAGCTGCTTAAACAAAATTGAAATTAAACAGTAACAGTTGCACAACGATTGCATATTAAAATTGAAAGAAGTAAATGAAAATAATTAAAGTTCAAGTGTAGTTTGTTGCAATACAAGTATAGTACTTTAATAAATGAAAATTTCCCATATGATTGAAAGTGAACATGATAACGTTGAATTAATCAATTCAATTAATTGCGAAAAGATTTCAAACATTTTCGGAATAATAAAAATCGGTTCAAGAGTTTATGAAACTTTGGAAAAGTGAAATTTATTAAAAAAATATACACTGGAGCTGTTAAAAACAAATTCCATGCACTGCTTAAATCGTTTTTAATTTGAAGTTTAATATAAAACAAAAATTTCGTGTGACTACAAGAAATAATAATTAAAAAAAAGGAATTACGAACTGAAGGCGAGTCGGTACAAATATTAATTAAATATCACTTATTCGACCCGTGACAAGTAATAACGACACCAAAAACAACAACAACGGAACCTCTTCTGCACTCTTTTGAATGTGTGCATCTTAAAAGAAACTGTTAACTTTTCGACTCAAGAAAACCTTTTGATTTAAACTCAAGAGAAGTTTTCCAATAGACCAAGAAAATTGACAAATTGATGTGAATAACAGCAGCAAAAAATGCGGTTAACTGAATTTTTTCTTTGCTTGTGTGAGTATTTTTCTTAAATTATTTGTAATAATAATGAGATCAATAAAATATTGATTAAGTTTTTGAAAGAATGGAAGAAAATAATATATAAATTATTTTATTAAACAGAAATAGGTGGAGTTTTTCCGACTTTTCGACTTTATGAAATTTGCGAACGGAGTGAAACGAGTAGTTAATACTAAAGACTTAAGACACAAACTTGCTCCGAAAATCCATGCATCCATGCAAAGCATTTACATAAAATACAATGAATTGTTTTTGATGATTATTTATAATCATTGTTTTTATATTTCTTGATAAAAATAAATTCGAAAAATACCGCAATTTCTCTAAATACTTAATAAGTTTACCATGTAAATATTAAATATATTAACTATTATTAAAAAAAAGAATCTTTTAACATTTTTTACTTTGAAAAAAAAAAACAAATAAAAGGCTTAAAACTCACTTCAAAATTGTGCATAATTTTTTATTGTTTTTACGCTTTTGCGTGGCTTAAAACAGGTTTTCAATGAAGGTAATCAAATGAATACTTTAATAACGATTAATATATATATAAAGGTACGATAATAATAATAATCAAAAAATGCAAAGAGAAAAACACGTTCTGCGAAGAGTTGCTGACGGTGAAGCCTCTACGAATGCTGTTGTTGTTGTTGCTTTTGTGGCTGATGTTTCTCGTCGTTATGAAAGGAAAGTGAAAAGCTTACAAACGATCATTATAGATAATTATCCTAAATTTTGTCTGCTATTTCATGGAATTTGATATAAGAAAAAACAAAAAAAAATTAATGTTAGCTATTAAAGGAGCAGCAAAGAGCAGCGAAGATGCAACTACAACCACAACGTTGACGAAATTATGATTCAGTTAAAAGAAACCTCACGATGAAGCTTCCTCGTTTCGCTGTGACGTCATATTCAGAGGCATTAACCAGCAAAACAGCACACCAGCAGCAGCAGTAGCAGCAACAGCAACAGCAACAGCAGTAGCAACAACAACAACGCGATGATTTATCATTTCATAAATTCATAAAATGTGTGGTGTATAGTTTCTTGTTGCACGACGGCGTGGGCAACGCAGAGACGCTCCGCAGCGCAACGTAGCTTAAACCTGACCACATCCAATAAAATGTTGGGAAATTCGAAGCCGCCGCATGTGCTGCGTGCCGAGCCAAACAAGTCCGGCGCCAGTGTCTGCTGGAGCGTCTTGTCGCGGCTCGAGTTAACTAAGAAACCCAGCAAACAGACAGCCAACCAGTCGGCCGAGTGGTCCGCTCAGTTATGCAACATTTGAAGACAGCAACAACGGATGGCAATAAAATGTTGTTGCGAGGAAAAGAAACCGCGTTTTACGTGAAACGTAAAGTTGACGGATGGAGTAATAATTACAAAAGCAACACCAACACAACAGAGAAGGAAGAAGAAAAAAGAAAAGAAGAAGAAGAAGAGTGCAGAGATATTTTAGTCGCGATATCGTCGCCGGCAATAATTTTCACTTTCATTTGAATAAACTTCGTTTAATATTCGAGGTTACCAGATGTTAGTTTTGTTTTTTTTTTTCGATTGCTAGTAGAAGATTTTCGATACTGAGATGTTAACTAACGGTTTTCACTTTATAATTATAGCGTAAAGGACTTTTTAAAGATTTGCTTATTCTTTTTGATTTCGTCTTTTATTTTCCTATGAAGAAATGATATCAGTCCTCAAATCAAAGAAGAGGTTATAATACAACAATATTTCTTCAAACTTAAAAGATTATCAATTTTGTTCATAGTTACGTTCATCACGTAAAATCACATTTAAAGCGACGACGGCGCATGACATACTTTCCGAAAAAAAGACCATTGAAAGAAGACAACAAAACCAAACAAATAACAGCCACTCTTAAAAGAGCTTTCCTTAAGGTTATTTTACAGCAATAAAAACAAGCTCCAGAAAAACGAAAAAAAAATTGCAAGTGTGTTTGTGTGATACGTTTACGTTTTAAGTGATGATTCCACTTTTAGTACGTGATTACTTAAGATATATTTTTATTTTTGTTGTTAGTGAAGTGAATCCATTATAAATAAATACCAGAGAAAAAAACAAATACTTTTCAAAGGAACCTCTTCACGTTGCTGGGTTATTTTTAAGATTACGTTGTTGGTTTATGTAAAAGATAAAAGATATCTTCACGTTATTTGTTGACACTTAATGAGCATATGATTCACGATAATTCGAATAAGGTTATAAAGAACGTGGTCAAGCCAAACTTTTACTCTAAGCTACTATAATATAAGGAACTGGAAGTCAAAACACATTGCTTAAGTTTTATGAACCTGATGAAGTTTCCTCTGAACGAAAGCAGGTGAATAATTGATTACCTTTTTTCGATTAAAAATAAGAGCCTGAAACCTCCTCGAGAGGCCAATCTAAATATTTCAAGGACTTCCTTTCGTTTACAACTGCTATATGTTTTTAATAAATCCATTACATAGACGTGTTGATGTTATCGCATAATTTATACAGTATATAGTGGACAGTATTGAATGATGGACAATCATTTGATGGATGATTCTTTGATAGATGATTCTTTGATAGATGATTCAGTGATACACGATTCTTTGATGAAGGATTCTTTAATGGATGATGGTTTGATAGACGATTCTTTGATGGACGATTTTCGATAATCGACTAATTGCATTTGAAGCTTGAGTATATTTTTTTCATGTTATCAAAGTATGTATTTGGGAGAATAATCGATGGGAAAATGTTATCTTTTACTCATAAATAATGGACAATGTGCAAATGGTTGTAAATAAGATTTTATTGGATTGCACACACATAATATTTCCACTGCAACGCATATCTTATATTCTAATCCAAATGTTTGTGGAATTATTAATTAGTAATTGTGATAAGATAGTGTTTCCATGAGTTTAGTTATCGGAGCTCATTTCTGTTCACTTAAGTGAATATCTGTTATATAAGTGCTTTGAATGGTACATGTGTGTCTTAAGTGCGATGTAGTGCAAACATGCGGATGTGACAGTTTGTGTTTACGTTACTTTAACTTTGTCATTTTTGGCAGTTTTAAGGAGCAGTGTCTGAATCTCGATCACTTTCCTTGACACTCTTTTTACTCCTGTGTATAACTTTCTCTTGAAACGACAATAAAATGTAGTTATTTTATGACGTGCGGCTAAAAGAAATTCGAATTTAATGATACAGCATTTTATAAAATTATTCGCTCTTCCGTGGTTGATACAACAGCCTGAGGTTGAAATAAAAAATACAAAAATCAGCTTTGCGAAAACATTAAAGAATAAATATTTGAGTCTACTTCAAAGAAATTAAATTTTTATTGACTTAATTTTATTGAGGTGGATAAACTTTCACTATTTTGCTGACTTCTTTTACGCATACAACGTGTTATAATTGCCTTCGTTGGAATTAAAATAAAGCCCTAAAGAATTAAAATACTGTAAAATAAATAAATCAAATCATAAAACGAACCTTAAATTGGACAAATTTTTCACAAAATAAACACAGGATCTCCTGTGAAATCCTGTATATTATATGTATATATATATAAATATTTATTGGGACTTTATTTATTGTTGGACGATTTTATAAAAAATATTGTAGAAAAACGCTAATGCTTTTTTTTTCTTTAAATTTTTAGCTCTCTTCGGTGGCACTTCAATCCTGCGAACCGTCAGCTGCCGAAATGAAGAGGACTCCGAGGACGACACACCGCGCCATCTGACCAATATACCAGGTAGGTGTGAACTCGCTGGTCACTGGCTGTCCACTCTTAGTCTAGTCCAGTTGGATTCATACCAACTTTTAAGGCAGCGTCTTTCTTTCAGTCCAACCTGGAGTCGCCATTTTCGCGCGATGACTTGGCGAATGTGGACGAAATCGTACGACGCATAGCGCGCGTTGACCCCGCTTTCGCCAAACTGAAGCAGCAGCGACTGCAGCAACTGGAGAATAGTACCGAGAATTCCTCCGCCGTTGATGAGGATGATAACGATTCAAGCGATGACAATGATTCCGATGATTATTACGACGGTAATGACGACGAGAGTATTAGCGAGAGCAGCATGGGCACCAGCGATAGTGGAAGCCGAAGCACAGAATCCGTACCGAGACTTCTTTCACAATCCGCCTTCCATCGCATCTCCGAAACTTTGGGCGCTTTGAATACTGTTGGCCACATGTTGGTCGATATGACGCGAGGCGGACAGGTTGATCCCAAACCTGACTCAGTTGAGACACAGGCTGGCGGCGACACCACCGCGCTATCGGACGAGACCACAGTCGGTCCAACGTCACCGTCAACGCCAAAGCTACTCACTTCTTTGCCAGCCAATGCAAATAGTTTGACATCCAGCGGCAAGGACGGCTTGCAGACGGCAACGAAACGTTTCGGCCAGGAGCTGGACAGCCGCAAAGAGGTGGCTCCAATGTTCGTTGAGACCAAAGATACCAAGAAGAAGAAACGGAAGAAGAACAAGAATAAAGTAAAGAAGCCCAATGCAAATGCTGCTGCAACAACATCGAGACCAGCCAGCATCAATCGGCCATTCGTGCAGCTGGCGCCGACTTCAGATGAATCCACGCCCAAGGATGTGGAGAATCGTTGCAAAACGCCGAATGGACGTCCGGGGCGCTGCGAGGACTTAAGCAGCTGTCCGGCTCTGTTGCTTAATCTGAGCAGTCTGCGAGAATCGCTCTGCTTTAAGAGCCTCTTTGTGCCCGGTGTGTGTTGCCCCATAGCGGAGAGCTCAACGGTGCTCACTACACAGCGCCCGCTGAGGCTGACGACTCGATCCACATCTACGACCTTCACACCAACAACAACGACTACGAGAAAGCCGTCTACGCAGCGTCCGAACTTGGTTCTGATACCTCAGATTAAGCCTGGCACCACTACGACGAGCACCACAACAACCACGGAGAGTTCGCTGGAATCCATTCCGAATGAGCTCGACAATAACATCATCGATCCGGAAGAATGCGGTCAACAAGAGCACTCGACGGGTCGGATTGTGGGCGGCGTTGAGTCACCGAACGGACAGTGGCCCTGGATGGCGGCCATCTTCTTGCATGGTCCGAAACGCACCGAGTTCTGGTGCGGTGGTTCGTTGATTGGTTCGAAATATATTCTCACAGCGGCGCATTGCACCCGCGACTCCCGACAGAAACCGTAAGTTTGGAGAGAAGGCTCACAACTCCGGGTAGTTATAGTGATCTATGTTCTTCTCCTTAGATTTGCTGCCCGTCAATTTACTGTGCGTTTGGGTGACATTGATCTATCAACCGATGCGGAGCCGTCGGCCCCGGTTACGTTTGGGGTCAAAGAAGTGAGAGCGCATGAAAGGTGAGTGAACAGTGAATGATGCTCATAATTCATAGAACGAGGTACTGACTGATTGGGCAATTTTACGGAGTAGATTCTCGCGGATCGGATTCTACAATGACATAGCAATTCTGGTGCTGGATAAGCCAGTGCGCAAATCCAAGTACGTCATACCTGTGTGTCTGCCGCGTGTGGGACGATCGCCGCCAGCAGAGCGATTGCCGGGCCGCAGAGCTACGGTAGTGGGATGGGGCACAACCTACTACGGCGGCAAGGAGTCCACGACACAGCGTCAGGCCGAGTTGCCGGTGTGGCGAACTGAGGACTGTGATCGGTCGTATTTCCAGCCGATTAACGAGAACTTCATTTGCGCCGGCTACTCTGATGGCGGCGTAGATGCGTGTCAGGTCAGTTGGTCGGGTGGATTCATTAAAGTAAAGCTTAAAGTTGAATAAACGAATTTTGATGGATTGCAGGGTGATTCCGGTGGTCCTCTTATGATGCGTTACGATTCACGCTGGCTGCAACTGGGTGTGGTTTCGTTCGGCAATAAGTGCGGAGAACCCGGTTATCCTGGCGTTTATACACGCATATCGCAGTATTCGGACTGGATAAAGGATCACACACGAGACTAGCTCAGATATTAATGGATACGTTTGACAATGTTTCACCTAGTCTACTGTTTAAGACTTCTTCTTTAAATTGTGTGAAAACTGCATTTAAATATGAAGATTACAAGTTATTTTTTTATAATATTATTTATTAATCCTATGCCCCAAATGATAACAACACACACCCATATTAGCTTGTAATTATTTAAAATTTGATTACATTTGTAGTGTAACTAATAAAATTTAATCGAATTTAAACAAAAAAACAAACAAAGCCAAAGAAGTTCTCTAAAGAAAGGTTCCTTTTTCAGCCATACGTACGACGAGTATGTATGAAGGACCCTTTTTGAAGGTTATTTTTAAGCAGTTGGCAATACACACACTAATAAATTCAAAATCGAATTTTAAATTGATTTACAGTACTTCCTCATTGATTCATGTCAGCCTGTCTGGTCATTTTCGCAGGAAAAAACATAACAACAAAAATTAGTTTTCAATAACATCCATCTGAATCATCACCCCACTTTTACTAGTATTATCTCTACAAAAATAACCAGCAACAACAACAAACTAAGGAAGAATGGCACCAGTTTTTAGAATAATAATGTTAATAATAACAACAACAATGTTTGAGCAGCTGTTCGCACGTTTTTAGTTCAAGTTTAGCGTCGTCAGTGCGGCACAAGAGAAAGCTGCTGATCGATTCGTGCGTTTCACTCGCTCGTAATTCATTCAGTATTCTTGAAACAGTCGGAAGATTTTGTACGATTTTCGGGCAGCGCAGTCGTGAATTGTGGCCGGCAGATTGTTCGGGTAACAACGCTACGTCACGCAACGACTGTTGCTCATCACTTAAAAGTATCAAGTTCTTTAAAATATTTATAAACAATACAAATTATAATGCTTCTTGTGTTTAATCGATGTGAAATACAAAACTCAACAAAAACAACATCAAAGTCACCGCAAAATATGTGCAAAACGTTCGGCGAGTACTGCTCAAATTCTCAGTAGAAAAAAATCGGAAATAGCCTTCGTAACGGTGAGAGAGCGTATCATTTGACATTTGCTTCACGTGTTGTATTCACTGTCAAGGAAATAAAAGCCATCGCCCATAGAGTGCGTTGCGTACTTCGACTTCGCCGTATGCACATTACCGTCAAGGTAAGCAACGGATTGCTAACGCGCCTAGAAAACTTTGTTGACGGAAGAAGTTGTCAGGTTCAATGCTACGTAAATTTAGTGTTCAGATATTCTTAATAAAAATAGATAACATTAGAATCATAATTAAAAAAAGGAATGAATTAAAGGTGTGAGAATATAAATGATCTACTGAAATGACCTCAATTAAAATTATCAACAAAATCGGCTCTGAAATGTAAGTAATTCATCAGTCAAAAAAGCTGGCAGCTCACTACTTCGAAGTTAAGGCCCAACCATGCAATGCATATGCATGCTATGCATGAAAAGAGAGAAACTACGAATACACTGAATCCCATTTGCGCACCCATGAACATGCATGCTATGCACATGCATAGTTTCGTCAAGTTCGTTCTCTCTCTTCTTGCATAGCGTGAATAAGAATATGCGGTCTGGATCGTACTTTCCGTAACAAGCAACGGAAAAAGAGTTACCACCGCATACGAATTTGCAACTTAAATTTTTGCAAACCTAAAATTTTATTTTTTTTATTTAGTGTTTTCCTATTGAAAAGTCCCAGAAAACTAAAAAAAAATACTACATGACTCTCTTTAAAGTTTTTAATTAATTTTATGCAACATTAAACAATTTCTTCAGTTTTAAGGACACGTACTACGCGATTCTCAACTTTTCTTGTGAGGCTGGGCAACCCTTAAAAGCAGAAGAAAACATATGTGGTGCTTTTCTGAACTATGAAACAGCTGTTTTAATTGCTTTAAATTTCATGCAATGCTTGGTCGTTCTACTGATGCATGGAATGAATAGCTTGCTTTTCGTTGAGCTCTCTCATAAAACTTAACATGCATATGCATTGCATGGTTGGGCCTTTAAAGTCTGACGGAATCAATGGGCGATGGCCTTTGTAAAATTGAACAAACCTTGAGAGAGAGAACTTTACCCCGTTAAAAAAGAGTGCGGGTACTATTTCACGGAGATGCCAACTTTTCGATATTTCGACATTTTAAATTTGAAAAAACCATTATGTACATTCCATAGATTTTTTCGCATCACATAAGCACCCGAAATTAAGTTTTGGTTCCGGTTTTCTACTATCCATTTAGACCATTTTTATTCACCTGCAGAGAATAATATAAATAGCAAGAATTTTTTTTTGTGAGCTTGGCTAATATTCGAATCATTTCGTGGTTATATGCTTTAGTGTCCTGTTGCTTGGTCAGAAAAACAGCAGCTGCTCGTTTTATGCACTTTTTCTCTCGATGCAAAATATACATACATACATGTTTTATATAAATCTATTTACTAAAACGGAGTACTAAAATAGTAGATATGGAAAAACAACAACATTTTCATATTTAAACACTTTTTATGTGTCAGAAGGAGGACGAAACTAACGACAAACAGTTAAAAAAGCAATTTGTATGCTTTTGAATTCAACCCATGGTGAAAAATTCAGCAGTGCATACATTAAATTAAATTAACCACAGCAATTTCAGAGAAAGGTTAATTTGTTCATGTTAGTCGAGACACTGACCGTAGAGAGTAATCAATGCAATGGAATTTAAGATCAATTTTCCAACAATTCAACACAATTCACAACAAAAGAATATCTCCCAAAACTTAAAATGATTCTTAACAAATTTTTATAGTTTTAATATTATTCGAATATAGGGTCCGCCAAATAACTTTTTTTTTTTTTGAAAATGCGTAGCTTCGGCTGTGTGGCACGTAGCGCCGTCCTGTTGAAACCAAATGTTGCCAATATCCTCCTCTTCAACATGGCCCGATAACGATCGCCATTGACTGTAACGGCCACTCCTTGCTCATTTTCGAAGAAAAATGGCCCAATTATTATTATTACCCGCGACAGACGTGTGAAAATTAGGCGCAATTTACAATTGCAAAAATTTGAAACACAATGCAACAGGGTGGCGAAGAAGTGACAATTGGCGGGTTTATTGAATTAGGACAAAGGAGAAATTATTTTTAACATATATTTATGATTTGTCAATCAGTGAAATTGAAATTATAATCACTTTTTAAAAACTTTCAAAATATCATAGAGTCAATGAGCTTCTAACATTACAACCAAATTAAAAATTGTAGTCTGTTAGCATGTCAGAATCCGCAGACATTACCATAAATTGATAAAGTGAATATAAAATGAGGCATAATATTTAGTTAGTTACTTAATAAGATACACGATTATATTAAATTAACGGATCACTTGTGTTGCGTAACGTTTCAATGAAGCTACTAAAGTTATATAAATTAATGCGGTTGGTTTTTTTCCTAACCGAAGCAGAATTACCGTATATAACTATATATTTGAAATTATGTAATTATTTAATTTTTAAAATATTAAATTTTTAAATTACAAAATTTTTCATGATAAAATCTGACAAATTAATCAGCACAATCTAGGAAAAAAAATACAAATTTCCTCCCAATTGGATTTTTTGCAAAAAAATGGCGAAGCCCTTTGGATTTGTGAAATTTTTCTCATCAACATTAGATGCCCATCTATGAAAAATTTCAGGTTTCTAAGAGATGTGGAAGTCCAAAAAAAAGTCCCGGACATATTTTGCTAACAAAAACGCATAGGGATTGATATTGTTTCGAAAAATTTTTATGAAAAACTTGGGCGATTTATGATCAAAATTTATTTTTTAGGGAAGAATGGCCGCCGCAGCCAAAAATTTCCTGACGAAATATATTTTTATTTCAAAAGTCGATTATTTAAAGAACTTTTTAACAGACAAGTCTTTATTAAAAATTACAAAAGTTTTAGGTTTTTACGCCTGTTATAATCGTTAATTATATCTCGGCTTCTACAGGCCTGAATTAATTTCTGTTTTAATGTTGGGGATACTCCAAAGGCGCAGCAATATTTAAAATGTCCATAGTTTTAGTTGGCATTTCAATAATTACAGCAGTTTTCTTGTCCGAAATTTCACCAGTAGATGGCGCGCGCTGTGTACAATTGTGCACAGAATACAGTACGGACTAAAGATTCAAGGGTTCCAAGCACTCAAATTTGTGCCTACTAACCAAATCGTGTTGAAGGCACCAAAATTTTGGCGCTTGTGCACCGCAATTTTTGTGCAAGCACTCAATTTTTGTGCCTACTAACCAAATCGTGTTGAAGGCACCAAAATTTTGGCGCTTGTGCACCGCAATTTTTGTGCAAGCACTCAATTTTTGTGCCTACTAACCTAATCGTGTTGAAGGCACCAAAATTTTGGCGCTTGTGCACCGCAATTTTTGTGCAAGCCGCGTGAAAAAAATGTTGTTATGATTTATTTATTTTAGCTGTCATAATTTAAGCCACTTACAGCTGAGCGGTTTGTGTATTCGCTAAAATAGATGAAGAGATACGTATCAGTGTTGCAGTTCCCATACAATTGAATACAAACGGACCAATTTTGTATAAGTGGTTTAATGGTGGTTTTATTTTGTATTTAGATTTTTATATAAATTGAATGACCGTAACATACTTACATCCGTACAAAATGCCCAATTTTGTTGTTTTTGTCTACGTTAATTATAACAACAGTACTTCTTGCAGTTTTCTTTTGGTTTCAGAGTTATAGCCCCTCGAAATTCGATTTTAGTGTCCGCGTCTCCTTAACTATATGAGATATTTCTATGCTATTGCTATCGTCGAAATACTTATTTTGGAACAGATAGGGCGCTTGCGCGATTTTTCATAAAAATTTTTCACTTTTTGAGAGTACTTGTTTGCAATTTTCAAATATGCGTTTTCTTCTGAGATCCTACACTGATTCCAAAGGTATATACGTCTATAAAAAGGTAAATAGCTGTACTTTCTTATTATTGGCATAATTATGTGGGTTAATTATAAATTATACTTAGAAAAAGTTAATGAATGGAAAAAAATAGTACTAAATATCTAAAGGTTCATTTTCCTCCAAAACTGAACGGTTTTCGACAAAAACGGTTTTCTCTGGACCAAAATCCGCACCAAACAGTGACTCGTTTTGGGTGCACCGGCTTTTCAATGTATGCGTGCGGGTTTTCTGTGCCCCAAATACGACAATTTTGCTTGTTTACATACCCGCCAAGATCAAAATGAGCTTCATCTGGAAAGATGATTTTTTGGCAAAATCGGCATCGGATTTTCAAAGTAATGTCGCAATATTTCCCAGCGTTGTTCAAGCGTATACACCATTACCATTACCATTCACGAAATAATCACTATTTGAAAAAAACGTTAGATAGCGGACCCTATAGAAGATGAGGTGTTAATTAAACGAGTTCATTAATTAAAATACTACTTTTATGTGATGTTTTCTTTTGCTTTGGTTTCTGTGATGTCCTTAAATGTCAAAGTTTGAAGACGTGCGTGTGTCAAGTCTTGATTATTCCCAACGAGGTCCCCACGAACATCCCCTTCGGAGGAGCCTTTAAAGCACAGTTACTCGTACAACAACAATGTTGCTCTCGTGTTTGTATCCCTGATACTTGATGCTGTTGTTTGTGAGGACCACCAATCGAATGTAGTTCGAATGATGGCCACACCGGTCGTCAGGTAGGGTGGAGGGGTGGCTATATTTCGGCCAGTATTGTAAACACTATAGTGTATGTTTAGCACGAACTTGCAACTCTGTGTGCAATTATGATATTCAGCAGTTGGTATTGTTGTTTATTGTTGTTGTTGTGGCTTATTGTTGTTGCTTATTGTTGTTTACTGTTGATTGCTGTGACCTTTTCTGGTCAGGCTGTCGTTGCTCCTGTTGGCAACAACTGTAAATAACCGCATTAATGAGTATTCAATAAGAGATCAAAATTGAATGCACAGCAGAAGAAAGAAGAACAACAACGTGATCAACGAAGAGCTCCCGAATGAATTTTATTATACAAAATTGCGAATCCTTCGAGAATGTCGACATGCTAAGTAAAGAACGCGTATGTGTGTGTGTATGTGTGTGTGTGTGTGTCTGTGTTCGACAATAACACTAAAAAAGGGCATTAATGAATCCGAATATAAAATTTGAGGACAAATGAAATAATTGTTATAATCGAATAACCGATCATTCAATCAGTTTTTTCCAGAGAAAAAGAATATTTCACATAAACACTTTTTTGATGACTTAAAAATGACTCTAATTTAAAAAAAATTATTACAATTATAATAAATTATTTATAAAAATACGAAATGAAAGAATAAGATAATAATACAAATTAAAGATAATTTATTGCGATTTAATATTTTAAAGTAATATTAAATATTATCAATTAGAAACCAATTTCTAAGAGAAGATATTTATTAATAAGTTGAATAGTAAAATAGAAATTTTACTATTTTACCGCCTCTTCGTAGAAGAGCACCCATGAAGAGTGAACAACGACGAGTACTCGTTCGATGTGCGCCCCTTCATTCGCTCATTAATGAATTCATTCACTCATTCTTGAACAATGATTGTCAGTATTCAACAACAGAGCAAATTAATTTACAGCTGACCTCGTTATCTGCGCTGGCCAGGCCACTCCACAGCATGCAACCAGGCGGGTGGACAAGCAAGCAGGTGATCAGGCAGGTCAGCGGGCAGGCAGGCAGGCAGGCTGACTGACAGACCAACCGACCGCCAATCAGGTGGGCGTGCTGATTTGGTTCTCGTGGTTTTGCGTGCTCCAAGCTTGTTGCGATTATGAACAGCATTAAATATTTACAAAGCAGGATGGTTGATCATCGGCCGTCGACCGTCAACCAGCGTGACCTGAAACGGGACGTTGAGAACCTTGCACAATCTGCGAACAAAGCAATTAAATTGCTTTTTCTGCTGAACGGAAATTATGCATAAATGCCAACGAAAAACACCAAATATAATGCGATAATCGTTCTGCACGGTTGACATCGATTAGATGTGAGCAATGAATATTAAATTAAATGAACTTATTGAAGCCTATTAAAATTAATGAAGACAGCTTTCTTATTTTTTCACTATCAGCTTGAGTGTTCAATATAAAAGTTTACTTTATAAATCTGATAGACTCAGACTTTGAATCTGAAACTTAATCAATGTTAATTTTTGTTTCTTTCCCCCAAACTTTCAACAGCAGCCCTGCTTTTGACGAACCTGGTCAAGGATAAACATCGCCGTTTGTATTCGGATGTTAACCCTAATGCACCTTCTTTGCACATAAAAAAATGCTTCCTTATCATCTGTTCGTGTGAATTTACAACTTTCACGAAGTTAGGAAAAAGGAAACACGCCAAAATTGCTTCACTAACTTATTCTAAACGGTACCTGATAGATGCCAATGTAACTTTTATTTCACTGTAACTCTGCGTGCATAAAACCTGAAATTCGAAATTTTCGTGTTGACCTTTTTTTGATGTAGAAAAGTTGTTTTTGCATTGTATTTTAGTGAAGTTGAAAATAGTGAAAAAGTTGAAATCAATAACAGATGCAAATTGAGAAAAAAACTTCACTTCATTCCACTTTGCTTTGCCTGAAACCTGTCAAAATTTCCAACTTACGACCAACTCAATTAAACTTTGACATTTCCAAGTTGAAATTGAAGTTTTTTGTTCATTGCGATTATTTGATTATTCTCTGTTCAATGATAAAAGTTGGGTCTTTCGTTTTTAGTTTCGAAATTCTATGGTCTACGTTGGTTCAGCTGCCGTGTTGAGAGTGCTGGTAATTCATTCGAATTATTTAACTTGTATATTCTTCAGTTTGACATTTTAACTGTTTAACTTAACATTGAGTCGAGCTCAAGTCGAGGCGTGGTGCATCAAAGATTTGAATGCCGGCATCAAAATAAACTTGGGAGGGTTTTTTTTTTTGGTTGGTATCATTTAAAGCACTTTTAGTGCTCAAGGACATTGAAGGAAAATTCAACAAAAATGACTTAATCCACTCACGCTCCCACAAATACTAACTCTGTCTCTATCTCTCTCTCGCTGACACCATACACAAAAACCTTTATGAATAACCTATAAATAAAGGTTACTTGAAATAGTTGTAGCTGTGCGATAATGAGTTCACTTGAGTTACCGCTCGTAGTCGCCTGCCCCTGTCGCTTGCCTGGCGGGGGCCGCGGGGTCCTAGACGTGGGAATGCCATGGAAACAACTGCTTGTTTTCGGGTTCCGCGATGCAGACGTCGCCGAGTGTTGTTGTATCGATAAATCATTGAAGCGGAAAATAGATCCGCTGACTACAATTTGTTCCAGCAGCGCGCAACACAAGCAGTTGTTGTTGACAAGCTAGCTAAAACGACCGCCAGTGAAGTAGCGTTGAGTGGCATCGGTTTCGGTTGAGGATGCAATTTCGCATTCGTCATAGAAGACTGCGTTTTGAGTACACTTTAAGTTAAGTTTTCACTTACGGTTTACGCCAGTCAGTAAGTCAACCAGCCAGCCTGTAGGCTGTACACATAGCGTGCAGCGGCAACTAAACGTCAACTAATTTGACCTCACTATGCAACTATTGAAGATTACTTAGTTATTATATTATCTAGAACTAAAGTTGGTTCGCTTTTTATGCGGTTTACTTGCTTCGTTTGCAGGCGCTCAAGGAAATCAGCAGTGAAATTTAGCCTCGGCATTGAAAATTGTTTCTATCATTTCTTCTCCATATTTGACGGCTCTTCTTCTTGTTCTCTCTCTGTTTCGTCCTCCGTGGGCCCTAGAGCAAGGATGGACTCACCAACACCGCCAATTGTTGTCGACGACCCGAACGGTTCAGCGATGGACGCTTGCTTTACAGCTTTTGATAAGGACGGGTGAGTTCAAGAGTGGCTAATTAAGTGAATTAAAGTTAATTAAAATCGAGTTTAAATTAAAAACAAGTTTTGAATTGAAAACGTTTTGAGTTAAATTTTAAAATATCACAATTCAATTCAGTTGCGTAAATTAAATGGAATTAAATGAAATTCGAGACTATAAAAGAAATGCTTTTAAATTTAGGTAATGTAATTATTAAAGTTTAAATTAAATTTTGTATTTAATTGTTTTCAAAATTTATTCTGATATTTTAGTTAAAAATGGAAAACAAAAATTTAACTTCAAAAATGCTCGAAAAAATTTCGAAATTTAATTAAAAATGTTACGTAAAATGAAATTAAATTACATTAAATAGTTTAGTTATATAAAATGTACTTTGGAATGTAAATTTATGCAATTTTGTTGCCTTTTCCAGAGATGATCGTCTCAGTCTGAACGAGTTTTCGCTCATCTGTCGCGCTCTCTTTCGCAACGACAAGGGACGCATTTACGAGGTGCCAGCAGAGCGACTGAAACGGATTTTCGAAGTTTTCGATGTCAACGGCGATGGTTACATCGGCAGGGAAGAGTTTAAATTCTGTTGGAATCGATGGATTAAAACGGTGAGTTTATAGTGGGTCCGAACAACAGCAACAACAATAGTTTCAAGAATATTTCTGGCATTGGTTCCTCTAATGTCAATATTAAGTATAGAAAAACTAAGAAATGGTTAAAAAAGGAAGGATAAAATGAGAGACAGAGAGGTGGGGATATGGGGAGTGGAGGAAGTGGGACTAAAGCAAAAACTCTAGTTGCACACACGAGCGCAAACATGCGCTCCTCATACAGGCACCCACACAATCATACATCCACATCTTTTGTGCTTTTATGCTCACCGTCATCCTTCCTGCCAGACTTTTGGTTTGGTTTCGTGATGCTGTGATTCTGTGATTCTGTTTTCTGCTGCTAGCAAATAATTAAATCCACGTCAAGTCATTCCTCGTCACATTGATGATGGCATGAAGTAAAAAGTTGTTCGCTCAGCCGACACGAATTCATATGCAGATATGGAAATAATGAATGCTGTGGGTGCAGGACGACCAGATGTCTATGTATTTATGCATGTGTGTGTGTGTGTGTTTCTTTCCCGTTGTTTTCTCCCTTCTGTTTTGTACTGTACCGCTTTCATCTCGTATACGACAAAGACGAACTGTCAGAAAATTCTGACATTCGTTTAGTTTGCTGTTGTTGTTATTGTTGTTGCTGTTGCTGCAGCATAAATCAAAGAGAAAATTAGCACACAGAAAAAGTCACTGAAACTGCGGGGCGCGGGTGGGCGTGGTGAATGGGCCGGCCGAGCTGCAGGCGATACCTGTGCGTGTTCTTGTGTTCGTTCCATCAAAAATGCTAAAATTGGGACAGTAGCTCAGTTTATACTCTCTAATGAAAAATAGCTTCATTATCTAGCAATTAATGATAAAAAAGAAATCCAAATAGAAATAAAAATTTAAATTTCGTCTACGAGTACATAGAAATAAAAAACATACATATACATATGTATATAGTATATATACGTAATTATAATCGTATAATGTAATACACGTAATTTTTGAATTTTTCAATTAAATTATTCCTGAGAAATTTTTGTTAAAAGATAAAGAAATCTATTGCAAAAGAAATCCTTTGATATAAACTCATGTACACTCACATATAAACACAAACACACACATACACATATTCTTACATACGAGTGTGCATAACTTTAGTCCTTGTAACACATAACAAACTCATAAAATTATATTTGTGCTTAATGCATTTACGTTAAGAAAAAATCGTAAAGAAATTGAAAGAACGGACTGAAATTATATTAGCTTGTCTCTCTTTCTCTCCTTCCCTCCCCCTATCTCTCCCTCTCTCTCTCTCTTTCTCCATCATCTAACTTCTGGAAACGAGGATGTTTGGCAGAAACATCCAACAACATTTATGTGTCTTTAGTTCAGAATTTTCACAAAAATTTCCTTTCTTTCACTGAAACTTTTCATAGCTTTACCGTACTAATCACTGTACTGTACACCGTAAATACTCTCTACAGTACTATTATCTGGGAATGACTCTCAACGGGATCATTGGAAAGACTCTTAATTAAATCTAAGAAAAAAATACAGTGATTCTAACACCTTCTACTTTTATATCCTACACAAGAGGGTGACAGTGTGTCCATCCGTTTATAATACACACAAGGAGGCGTGGCATAAGTGGCTTTAGGCGCAGTCCGCTCCTATTTCATAATAAATCCTACAAAGATTTCGTTGTAATAGATTGAACATCCTTTGTTTAAAATTGCTATGGCACTACTGCAAAAACGAACTTCAACATAATTTAACATCCCATAAATTCCCATTTTAAAGTCCCCATGTACCTGGTGCACCACTTTAGAATCTCCTTCTAAGGGTTCTCGTTTAAAGGATCTGTCATCATAGGTGACAAGGGTGTATTTCAGCCCCGGCCAAGTCCACGATAGTACTCTTTCTGGTTTTTACATTAGTATTATTTTTCATATTGTTATTATTCTGTCGTTATCCTGATGGAAAAGAATCGAATTTCTCTGTATAACCGGAAAGATTCTCTGAGAATTTTGTAAATGTGCATGTATGGGGGAAAATGTAAAAAATATTCACACAGAACTGGAAAGGGTTTTAATATAATACTTTAATTAATACGCTACTGTTTACATGGACCTGTCAAATATACACCCTCATCACACAAGCTACACACACACACAAACACTTGATTCGTATCAACCCTTGAAAGCATCGCATCGTCCATGAATCCTTTCCGTGAGTACCTCTTGCTCCCTAATCTTTTTTCTTCCTCCTGCTACCCCCTCCCTCTCCGGCACCTTCTATTCGACCGTCTCTTTTCCCATGATGTTTAATCTAACTGAATTCTGCCAGACACCATACAAAAAAGAGTCTGACAGTCAGTCGCTTCGGGCTAAACACTTATCAATCTATGATGTTGTTACTTAAGGAGGAAGGGGAGAGAGAGGGAGAGACAGAGAGAGAGAGAGAGAGAGAGAGAGAGAGAGAGAGAGAGAGAGGGAGAGAGAGAGAGAGATTATTACAGAGGATTATTTATAAGTTTTATGGAGGTATGTAAAAAACTTTGATTGTGAAAGATAATCTTTTTTTTTACACATGTTGTTGTTGTTGCGATAGGGAATGCCTATAAATTTTATAGAATTACATATGTACTATCCAATATAGCTATTTTTAAATGATTTCTCGAGTGCATCGGGTCTGGACTAGAGTTACTTTGAAATAAAGGACCTTCTGGCCCTCATCTAGTACTAGACTTTAACCCACTTTAATCTAAATTCTTTTCTCTAATTTGCCGTCTTCCCCCGCCTCCTCCTCCCCCACTCCTTTCAAATTTTTTCAGATTGTGCGTCCAGTGAATGCTTTTCTGATTGTGGATGTACAGAATGATTTCATAAGTGGATCGCTCGACATCAGCAATTGTAGTGCTCAACAGAAGGGACAAGAGGTATGTAGCATTGGGGAGGCTGAAAGGGGTGGTAAAACGATGAGGGGGTCATGCTGACGGAAATTACAACCAGTGCTTTACGAGTAACTGTAGATTGTAGCCGAAAATGCGAAATTGAAGCAGGGAACGAAAAACGGAAGCTTCACAGATGGAGTTGTTTCCGTCAATTTCCGGCATTGCTGTTGTTGTTATTGTTTATTATTTTTGTTGGTTATTGTTTCTGCTTCTCTTGTCGTTGACATTTTCTAATAGAATTTGTCAATTTTTAATGACATCGATATCCGGCTTTGTTAATATTTATTTTATGTTCAATATATTATTTTTGTTTTGTCATTTCATTAGAAGCAGTATACGAGTATATATTATAGTATGTTGTTGCTATTATATTTGTAAAGACACTGATACGTGTTTCATATTCTTGTTGTTGTTGTTTTTTACCCTCAGATACTTGAACCTACAAATTATCTTTTGGACACCGTTGAATTCGATGCTGTTTTTTATTCCCTAGATTGGCATCCAAGCGATCATGTTTCCTTTATAGACAACGTTAAGATTCGACCCATGGATGAAAGTTCGCCGGTATGAATTCCAAGTTTTTGCTTTTCTATAGAATATACTCTATATACTACTATACTATATGCTACTATATAGAGTATATTCTATTTTTTACTTTATTTTGTTCGTAATCCCTCCTTTTACGGAGATATTTTGGTAAAAAGTTTCGTTTTTCGTTTCAGTTGGATGCCGATTCGGCTCAAGTTTTCGATACCGTAACTTTTGCTGGTCCTCCGCCGATGAAACAACGTCTCTGGCCGCGTCATTGCGTACAGGACTCATGGGGCGCTGAGCTTCATCAAGATCTGAAGGTATCGAATTTCGCTAATCAAAATTAAATTCCAACTTTGCTGAACTATTTCTGACTTTCTTATACTTAGTCTCTTTAAGAAAGACCCCAAAAAATCCTAAAATTTCTTCCCTTTTCCAGGTGGTTGATCGTGGCATTAAAATCTACAAGGGTACCAATCCGGAGGTGGACTCCTACTCGGTCTTCTGGGACAACAAGAAGCTTTCGGACACCACCTTAAATGCGCAATTGAAGCTGAAGGGCGCCACGGATATTTACGTATGTGGATTGGCCTACGATGTGTGCGTCGGTAGGGTTGCCCCCCGATATTTGCTAATAAGATTTTGATTAATGAACTTTGAAACCTCCTCCACTCACCGCAGGTGCCACTGCTGTCGATGCTCTGTCGGTCGGTTATCGGACCATTTTGATCGATGATTGTTGTCGCGGCACCGATATACACGATATCGAGAACACCAAAGAGAAGGTTATCAGCAGTCATGGCGTCATCGTCCATTCCAATGAGGTGAGGCTGGTGCTTGCTTCTCAAATGCACTTCTCAACAATCGGTCGATTGTTTACTGTTTCAGGTGAAAGCCATGGCTGAAGGACGTGATCGGCGTCCCGAACTGGGCTATAAACTGGCCATGGAACTACGGAATCCGGATTCGGTGCTATCGCAGCGAAACGGCTTGCGTGCCAGTGATTAAAAGCGATGGACGTAAAAACAGTTCGATCTACAAACAGAGGCAGACAGACACTTTACCTATCTATCTATTTATTAAAAAGATTTCGCGAAAAAAGACACGATTACCACAGTAGAGATTGTCACAAATACTATATACTCACTGCATTTCCTCACAGTTGGTAGCTCTGCAGCTGGTCGCTAGGTTAGAAGCTCGGAGGTACCAACGAGTAGCTTTAGATATGTATTGTAGTTCCTTGTATTCGAATTATTTACATTAAGTTCACTTAAGTTAAGTCAAGTTTTATTGCAAAATTAAAAGCACATCAGCGTTAATTTAAACAAAACCTTAGTTTGTTGTTACATTGAAGGAAATTCAGGTAGAAATGGTATAAAAAGAGGCTCAATTGAGATTTATTCAGGTATAATTGAGGCTTAGAACTTCAAATAAAAGAATAGCCACATGATAAAATCAGAAAAAGTGCTCTCTTCGAGTCCTTACAAAGGCCAGGACACACTTAATATACCCTTTCACATTCGGGTGTAGGGTAAAAAAACTACAAGTAACTCTCTAGACAATGTTTTCTCAAAGCTTATTTTGCAGAAACAACAGTGAACCATCAAAAACAACAAGAAAAGCATTAAGAAAAACACCGCCAAAAACAACAACGAAATCATATGGCCTGAAAAGTTGTTTAAAGGATTTACACAAAAGTTAAACACGGTGAAGTTTACCATTTGTGTGTGTTGTGCGTTTGTTTGCTTTTCATCCTTGCGGATTTGCGATTTAAAGCCAGGGGAACGTGGCTTCGATGTGGTACGAATACTTTTCTGGTGCATCGGTTCACAGCTTCTGCTGCTGCTGCTGCTGTTGGCGTTGCTGTTGTATCTGCTTTCCTCTGACGTCGCAAACACTTTTGTTGTTTTGTTTTGTTGCAGAGATCCTTTGACACCAAAAACACAAACAATGCAACTTCAAACACGAATAACAAAGGCGTCCTTTTTTATCCTACATGGTTTTATATTCTAGAACATGTTAACGTAGTATAGTGAGAGGGTTTTTTGTGAAGTATGAGTGTGTGTTGGTATGTGTGTGTATGTGTGTGCGTGTGTTTGAGTCTGCTGACCAGGTTACTTATATTGTATGTTGACTCCATTCCATTGATTCTAAAGCCATTCATATGCTTAATTTTCACCCATTCTCGGGATGCTGTTCTGATGAATCTTCTGACTTTAAGATTGAAAGTTCCAAGAATATACACAAAAAAATAAAACTTTTGAGATATCATGAAAACTATCGAGAGAAATCTCTGGACGACATAAAAATCACGAAGTCGTTTATGCATTAAGTGACCATCGACACTTCTTCGTGAAGCAAAGAAATTCTTTGCCAATTCAATTTAATTCGTTGCGATCTTAAAACGCGATTGAAATCTGAGACGCACTTTTAACAATTCGCAACTTGAATGTTTGTTCAATACTAAAACAAAACTTGACTTGGGTGATGCTGTTTGTCCAACCGACAGACAACTAGCAATACATACATACATTTATTTACTTACTTACTTAGTTTTGTCTTGAATCACATTTCAAAAACACTTCTTGGTGTTTTTTTGGCGAAGTGTTTCTTGTTGTTGTTTTGTGGCTTCTTCTGTTTTTGTGAAAGTAAACAATACGAAAAATCAACGAATTCAACATTTGGACAGCACTCGACGGTTTACGGCAATGATGAATCCTTCCTTCTTATTTGCCGCCACAGAAGTATTTGTAAATAAGCCAAACCGTAGATAGACAGAATGGGAGAGAGTGAGGCAGAGAGAGTATTTCCCTCCCTTTTCTTCCTCTCTTGCTGTCCAGCTGTCTGTCCAATTGTATATCCAATCTTTAACGCCAAATAATGTATAAAATTCGAGCTCAACTCGCTCTCGTTGCATATTTTTTGGGTCGCAGCCAACGTTTTAGCCACGTTGGGGTGACAGTCATCCGAAAGTATTCCGCAGGCAGACCAACGATCCAGCCTTTCGATCCAGCTCGAAAGGCAACCAAGAGCCAGAGAGTTGGCTGTGAATGTTGAGGCTGTGGCGGAGACAGCAACAACAACAACAACAGCAGCAACTCTACAGCAAGGAATGAAATTCCAAATGAAAACCAAAAGAAAAATAAAAAAAAAGAAAAATCAAAAAACGAAATGAAATGAAAGCATCAAAAAGCAGCAAAGCAGCGAATATTGAAAACTAGGCTAAATCTAAAGAATTTTTGGTCGGGAAGAGAGGGGGGGGGGGGCTGAAGGGGGGAAGGAGGGCCGAGGCCGCTTCTGCTCTCGGAAGTTTGGGTTAAATAAGCGATTATGGGAGAATTTATTCTACTTTTTTCAGCGAAGACATGTTTGCAAAATATTCACGAATTCCACGAATTCTGCTGATTTTGAATTATTTGATAATTTATGCTGTGACAGCAGAGACTCTACAGTGGGCCAAAAGAGAGATGCGAAGAAGAAGAAGAGACATGAAACTTTGCGAAATGAGAACAACTGAGAATTCATTGTTTTCGATTTCGATTTAAGGTGAAAACAAAAGAGTTTCACATCTAAAAATGAAGGAGGACAAAGCATGGCTTTAAATTACCAGATAAAGATTTCCTTGTATTCAGTTTGTATTCAGTTTGTATTCAGTTCCTTATTAACTTAATTTCACTTGAAACTCGAAAAATTCAAGCCAATTCAAGACTTATTTTCAGCTTGTTTTACTCACTGTCAAAACAAATGTTCATGTGTTCATGAATCTTTGAGAGTTTGTGCCTGTGTTGGTGTTTGCATCATTTATCACGTGTTACAGTCGAGGTTTCTATTGTTGTGGCCCTTTCTTTGTTTTAGGTTGATGATGATGATATGAAGTTGACGATAAAACGATGACGATGATCATCCTCATGATGGTGATGGTGATAATCATAAGAACAACGATAAGAATAATGATAATGATAATAAAAATGATAACAGTAATGATAGTGATAATAATAATGTTAATAATAATGATAACAAGGCTGATGATGATGCTGTTGAGTGCTTGATACAAGTTTTTTGCTTATTTTCAGTGCGCAATTAAAAAGTTTTTACCTTACTTCCTACTTAGTTCCTTAGTTCCTCCCTCCAACCGACCCATACCTTTCTTAACCGCTCCTTTACCATCCTCCTTCACCTTCTCATGCTTTGAAGTTTCACTTATTTTTAATATAATGCAAATTTCACGTTGCTTTGTAGAAGTTATTATATTAGTTTTCTCGTCTGCTCCTTCTTCTTCTTCTTCACCTTCTGTCCCTCCTCAGCGCCAACAACTTTTCTTGTTTCTTCGAAAGAATTCAGGTTTGAAAACAATGCATACTTTTAGGAACTTTCTATCTTATTTCTTTAAATGTTTCTCTAAAAAATTTAAAGAACCAAACTAATCATGTGAATGGAGTTTAAGGAACTCCCTGAGACTGTAAGGAAGGGAAAAGAGGCGTGACTGAATAACACTTTGAAGAACTGTCCGATGCTGAGGTCCCATTAATACACTTCGTCAAATCGGGGCTTCGGAATGGTCGAGAGGCATTTCTAAGATCCGAGACTTGGAAATGAGATTGAAAGAAAGTCTGGACGAGGACTTCAAAGGAAGCTAAATAACCCCATGTTGGCCGAGTAGAGTGGTAATGAAGAGAAGATGATACCTAAAAACAACCGAACACACACATTAACAACCTCTTTAAAAAAAAAAAATAAAAAAAAAACACACCCTCACATCCATGGCAAATGAGTTTTCATCATATTTCAGTAGCTTCAATAAAATTCACTACATTGCTATACAAAAACGAACTACGAATATGAAAAAGAATTTTTTTAAAATTTTAAAAAAGCCCAACAAAAACAAAAACAAACACATGATGAATGGCAGAATTTGCTTGGGGAAAGCAACAACAAAATGGCGACAGAGTGACTGAGAATCAAAATTAAACACGACGCGTGACACAGAAATCCATTTTTCAACACTCCTCGTTTTTGCCATCCTTGTTGATGCCTTCAGTGTTGCCAGCATAAAACAATGGCGCATAAATGAAAGCATAAAAAGTAACAATAAATAAGAAAACAAGAAGTTGGCTCCGAAACATACGCAAACAGAGACGTAAATAA
Source organism: Myopa testacea (assembly GCA_949629155.1). Taxonomy (NCBI): domain Eukaryota; kingdom Metazoa; phylum Arthropoda; class Insecta; order Diptera; family Conopidae; genus Myopa; species Myopa testacea. Next base: position 55,067,200 of record OX451345.1, on the reverse strand, counting down.
AACGAGTAAAAAAAAGTCGACAAAAGAGATGATAGACAAAGGATACAACAACAACAACAACACAAAACAAAGAACTGCAAAGAGAAGAGGGTAGTAAAGGGGGAAAGAGGGGGGGGGGGGGGGGGGAGAAGCTGCAAAAGAGAAAAGTCCAGTCAAAGACCTTTTTTGGCACATAAAATAAAGGAAAACAAAACAAAACAAAACCAAACAAATAAAAAACACGAGTAAAATAAACAAGAATAAATAATATAAAAAAAAATATAACATACATATGTATATAAGCTAAATAGAAAATATTATATATTTATAAAATGCTACATAAAATAAATAAGCTAATAAAATAAAAAGTTAAAATGTAAAACTTACGATTTCAAAACACTTAAAAATAAATTTTAAGCCCGAACGAGCAACATCGGGAGAGAGTGAGAGAACGAGGGCTGCGAGCGAGAGAGGTATGAATGAGAGCGAGAACGAGAGAGAGAGAGGGAGAGAGACACAAATAAGAAGTAACTGCAAATCTCTCAATTCCTGTCACTTTCCATGCTTTTTCATTTGGTTTACTCTCTTTTCCTCTCTTTCTTGAATTAACCGTGTAACTTTTTCATTCTCTCTCTCTCTCTCTCTCTCTTCGCTCTCACTCTATTGCTGTTAAATTCTGCATTTGATGTTTTTCTAAGATTTCTTTATTCTTCTCGCTGTTGTTGTTGTTTCTGTCGTTTTTGCAATACGTTTTCCTTGTGTTTCTTACCTTTGTTATTATTTGTGTTGCTGTTGTTGTTGTCCTGGCAAACGTCGCTAATTTGACAGCTGCAAAAGCAGGAACAACAACAACAGCAGCGTAAATCAACGAACTCCGCTACACGAACACAAACACAGACACAGAAACGCACACCAACACACACTCAGTGAGTACGCTGGCTCACATACATTTTATTTTCCTCCTTCATTTTTTGTTGTGCTTCCTGGGCAGTGAATTTTACGAGGATTTCCTTTCATGCGTTCGTTCTTCTTTGAGTGACTTTTCTTTACTTTGTTGCTTTTTATCTACACGATGATGTTAGACGACAGTATCGGCGTCGGCGTCGGCAGCGACAGCGACGTCAGCCGTTTGAAATCCAACAACAACTCAAGTTTTAACGATGCGAAACACGGCTTCGTTTGGTTTCGAGATTTTGAACAAAAAAAAACTGTGTTATTCATTTATGAGAACTTTTATAGAAATTCTGAAATTTCTGAAATGACGTCATTGAAATCAGGTCAGCAGCAGCACCTTCAAAAGAGGCTGAATATCGGTCATAAACGAAGTGAGTCGTTGAGCAGAATACATGAATAAGTTTGTGTGTGTGTGTGTTAGTGAATATCTGCCCTGTAGTCCAAAGCTTCGTCGATGACATTGTCGTCGATGATGTCTTGCAAGACAATTCCTATTTTTCGTCAGAAATTTTCCATTGACGACATGTTTAGGGACATGTCTTGCAAACTGTCCGCATGAAGACAGATACAAGACAATGTCTTGCAGGTTGTCTTGCAAACGATTATGACCCGAATTCTACGCCTATAGGCGTATAGCGTCGCTATAGTGACCCGAATGAACATTAATAAGTTCGTACGAATTCGTATACAATATAATAAACAAGACAACATTGACGACGAGTCTTGTACGTTGTCGTCGAAGAAAAAAACGACATTTGTATGAAAATGTCGTCGATGATCGCCATAGATTTGTCTTGCATACGTCCTCAACGACGTGCCTATTCGTGCACGATTCGTCGAGGATGTCTTGAAGACAAGAACTACTGGGTGGTAACTGGGACGAGTGTGTATGTGTGTGTGTGTGTGTGCGTGTGTATGTGTGTGTGTGTGCTCCCTTCGCTTATATAGTGTATAAGTGTGTATGAGTGTTTTGTATGGTTTTCCTTAATGTTTGTGCTACTGTTGTTGTTGTTGTTGACGAATGGGCCTTGAGTAGGAACCTTTTTCTTCATTTACTTTTATCTGGCTTCACTGTTTTTACTGGATTCAAACAGTTCTTGAAATCATTTTCTTTCACCAGATTCTTGCAGCAGTTTTATCAACAGCTCTCTTATCCCCCCCCCCCCCCCCCCCCCTACCCCCTCTCCCCATCCCGTATCCTTCTGCTGTCATCCTCTCTCCACAAGCTCTCGTACTGTTGACACTTCTTCCTGAGCTACTCATCAAAGTCATCTCTCGTAGGTGTTGCTTTTATTTTTATTACAAACTTCAAGTTAATTGATGCTCAAACACAGCAGTATTCCAACAACCGCAGAACAACAACAAAACGATGCTCGTTTATAGACTCACAGCTCCTTCCCGCCGCCTGTGAATTGATAAAAATTAGAGTCAGAAACCGAGAAAAATATACTGACAATTTATGGTAAAAAGAATTCTCAGACGTATCAAAAGATTTAAATATTTTAGAAGTATATTTCTAAATATTATATTTAATATTTTCTAAATTCTTTTGATAATTTATTGAAATTTTTTAATATTTTCTAAATACTTTGATAATTTATTGAAATGAAGAGTAACAAATGTTCGCCTGATTGAGAGCAATGATTTCAAATAAAAACACGTGCAAACAAACAAAAACAAGAAAAATATGCATTGCAACTTGATGTTGTTGTTGTTGATGATGTTTTTGTTGTTGTTGTTTTTGTTGTTGTTGATGCTGATGAAGTGGATGTCGATGTTGTTGTTGTTGTCATTGTTGTTGTGCTTGTTTTCGTTGTAGTCTATGTAGTTGACGAAAGTGCTGTTTAACTTGTTGTACGATAAAACAAAGAAATGAATGAATGAAGTGAACGGATGGCAGGTGGACGAGGGACGGGTGACGAGGGACGGATCACGAGAGAGGAGGCACGAGGGAGGAGGGACGAAGGATGGCTCTACAGAACACTCTATGGATATAGTTTCGTATTCGTGGCTACAATATTTGTTGATAAAAACATGCTGAACATGAGCGTGTGTATTCAATGTTTGCAAAGCACTTCAATGGTCAAAGCTAACCTTAGTTTGTTTAGAAAAATAGTACAAAGAAAGCAACCACTGCAAAAAACAACTACAACAAAAACAACTACAAAAAGCAACAATCATTGACATGACGTCGACATCGACATCACATCGACAGAATAAATACACGTACAACGTTATGACAACAACAAAAACAACAACAACGAGAACAACAACAACAACACTACTAGAATGGGTGGCAACAAATGACAGCGATTAAGTGTCAAAAACATAAATGAAAAATGAGTGCTTTGGCACAAAATGTATTTATTTTCTTTTTCGTTGTGGTTGTTGTTGTTGTTGGTATCATAATCGTTGTTGTTTTTACTAAGTCTGCATTGACTGCTTTATTGTCTAAAATAAATACTCGTATATACAAAATATTTTCGTTTGCTTACAACAAACATCAGATGTCGAGATCGAAAGAATATTTCAATTTTTATGGTAACAAAAGGAAACTTCTTACATGATCCTTGTCTTTCCTTTTCTCCGATTTGATTTATTTTAAAAATTTAATGTGCTTATTTTAACTACTTAAAGATTCTAACTACATTTGAAACAATAATACTTCTAAATAAGAGTGATGGCAGAGAGAGAGAGGGTGAGTGAAGAGCGGGTTGTGGCATGAGCATCACAGTAAACACAGCATGGACAAATCAAAAATCGTAAAAAGATAACAAACAGAAAAATAATAACAAATCACATTCACAATAAACAACAACAATAGTAAAAATAAAAACAACAACACCGGCCAAAAGAGCGTTGCTTCGGCTACTTAGTTGGAGAGCCGCTCTCGAGCAGCCGAAATGAACAAAAAAGCTTTAGCAAACGTTACATCCAAGAAAAGCTCGGCGCTCGCTGCTTCTGCTGCTGCTTCTGATGCTGCTGCTTCAGCTTCTGCTGCTTCTGTTGAGCGCAAGAGATTTTTCTCATCGATTTTCAGTCAGTTGAAGTCAGTAGACGTGAGTGGTTGTTCGCAGCGGAAGCTAGAGAACATTTGCAAAACGCTTTGCACAATAGAGAAAAATCAAAAGAGAAAAAAAAATATAGTATATAATTTTTATACAATTCATTTGTGAAGGAAAAACAATCATAATAAAGGAAGGTTTATTGTATTAACGGATTTTTTACAACTATTTCGCAGTGAAAAGTTTACAAGGAGAAAAAAACGAATATGAAAAGCAAAAGACAATTTTTCATGGTATGAATTTTACCAAAGAAAGTGAAAGAAACAGTTGAGAATGCAAAAAATTTACATATCAAGTGAAAAATACCACAAGGAAAAATAAATCCGCTGCTCGGTTGAAAGCAGCTTAAGAAAAACAACAAACAACGGTAAAAAAGGTACACGGTGTATTTAAGAAAACGTTTCCTTGCGGAGCGGTGGGGAAAAAGAGGGAAGCTGGTGCTGCTGCTGCTTCTTCCGTTGGTACAGAGCAATATTCACCACACCCTGATCCTGTTGTGTGCAGAAGAGTACGAGGACAACATTTGCCCGAGTAGTTCTCTGCATGCAACAGAATATAAGCACATAAAACAGCAGCAGCAACAACAACAACAACAATAAGAACAACATGTAGGGACAGTAACAGCACACTTTTCGGGATAATAAAAGCAATAACACATCAGCAGCAGCAACAGCAACAACAACAACCACAATAAAAAAAGTTGGGAAAGTTTTGAAGTTTTTCTTATATCGTTGCATACTTTTATGCGTTACACGAACGACGACAAACCAACCGAATCCTGTGTAGTTCACGAGAGTGAGAGTACGGCGAGCTGAGAGCGGCGGCAGCAAAAATTATTATTACGAGTTGTGAGCTCAAACGGTCAAGTAGTTAGTGAGAAGCACCCGCAGCAGGAGCAAAAAAAAAAACGGACATAAAAAAATTGTGCTGTGAAAGTGTTGTGTTTTGAAGCAGTGATTTTTCTTCTCTGTTGACGTCGTCCGTCAACGTCAACCATCGTCGTCGCTCAACCATCGCAGAAAAAACATTTTATTTATTACTATATTTTTAGTGCTGTGTTGTGCCTTGAAAACCACCATCAAAGGATTAGTTAAGAAGTTAGCTTTACTTAGGTAAAATGGCGGACACTCTTTTATTTGGTTTCCTCAGCGAAAGTGAGGGGTTTTTTCGAAAATGGTTGAGCGACAAAAAATAGTTCTCTGTTTTTGGAAAATTATTTATTTTTTTGCTGTTTTAATAGTTTTTTTAATATCCTCAAAATTTTATATAAAATATTGTGTTGAGTGTATTTGAACACAATTTAAAACACACAATTTTACGAAAAGTGATATTAAAATAGAGTGATATTAAAAGAATACAAAATAGTTGTTATCTTTTATAATAAATAAATGAAAAGTAATTGAGTTAAATAAATAATAGTTAAATAAATAATATTGTACAAACATAAAAAAACCAAAAATAAATAAACCAAATTATGACATGAAAATGTATTCACATAAAATAAACGATATAAAAGAACAAAGCAGAATAGGAAACAAAAACTTATGAAAATAAAATAAATAACATAATAAATAAAAGTGTATAAAATGTAAATTAAATATTAAAATGAATAAAATAACATGTTCATAGTAATTATATTCATTATTCTCCTTAAAATCAAGTCTGTCGAATTGAAAAACCGAAAAGATATTAAATGCTGTTGCTGTTGCATACTTTTAGGCTGTAAAAGTTGCAATAAAAAGTTTGCAACACTGTGTAAAAATCTACGATGTGCCAAGTAGGGTAGCAGAGCAGCAATGCGATGGTTAAAAGCAAAAATTATATTCCCAGCGCCTAAAAGTATGTCATTAATTTGTATGTACACATATAAAAACAGAGAATAAAAAAACCAAATAAGAACAGCAGCACAACAACAACAACAACAGCAACGACAATCATAATATTGCATGTATTAGAACGCAATTCAACAGAGCCACAGCCTCGGAAATCCCAACACACGAACAAAAATCCATCCATGAAAATGAAAAACCAAGCATACTTTAAGGACGAAGAGCATAGAGTCAGCCTAAAGAAGAGCAAATAAATGTGGGAATAACTGAGGGACGCACAGGGAGGGCGAAAGGGGGATGAAAGTAGAACGAAAGCGCAAGGAAAGAAGACGGAAGGGTGGATAAACAAAATAAAACACAACCAGCAACTGAAAAAAGCACACACATAAATATTAGGACAGTTCAAATGAAGCTATTTGTGGAGTAGAGTCATCAAAGTGGCCAGACGGGAAGCACGAAGACACGAAGTGGCACAACCGACCATCGGACAACAGCACCAGTTTTTAGAAGAGGATCGGCAGCTAGAACGGGGCGAGCGGGGGAGAGGATGACATTCATTTGTGTACAGTAGTTTGTGTTGATGAGGAGGGGGGCGACGTCAGTCATGATGAGCGCTGTACCATGGATCGTGAGCCATGACCAACTGGGGACGTGGATAATGAGTGGTGGTGGAAGAAGGGTTGGGAGGGGGGCCAAACAGAGGAACTCTTTTCTTCTTCCTTTAAATATTTTCGAAGAAGGAAACGAAGATGGATTAAATTAATTTTTTTGTTTATTTACTCCCATTTAATTTAGTGAAGGTTTCTGTCTAATCTACGAGAAATAAACAAAAAAAAAAGAGAATGAATAACATAATAACAATGAATAAAAATAAAAAAAAACAACAGTGGATACAATAACTCAAATAATAACAACAACAACAAGTAAACTGATGCTTCCATTTTAAAAATTTAAACTTCCAAAAAAACTCATTACAAAAAATTGCTATGTTTGTTACATAGATAGATCGATAGATGCATTAACTAGAACAACAATAGAGTCAACAACAACACACAGACGTACAACTTCTAAATAATTGAATAGAATTGTTGTTTCTAACTTATGCACTAAACGAAGCATCTTTATGAAGAAAAAGAACAATAATAATAATATTAATAATAAAACAACAACATATATAATATTAAAAAATAGCACAAAGCAAAGCAAAAGCAACCGAAACAACTACAACAAGGAAAAAGTAAACCACAATCAACAATCAACAACCAACCAACTGAGAAAAACTGAAGAACAGATGAATTGAAAAACGGAAACACGGAAAACCCGAGTCTACATTTGGTGAGGTTCACTCATTCAGAGCAAAGAAATTCTACTGCATACATTAAATTTAATTAAGGTGAGTTTAGTTTTAGTTCCTGTTGCCTGTTTCTCCTTCTTGGAAAAAGAAGGAAGTCCTCCTTCGTTATAAAACCCATAGACAATTCTAATTGTTTTCTATTTTATGTGGTAGTCTTGGCTCTGTGTGTCATCATTGAATAGATAACCTAATTCAGAATTACAATGGAAACAAATTCCTATTCCGTCCTATTCTGTTATTAAGAATCTACGCTTTAATCCAATCCAACGTAGATCAATAAGATTATTCGATGCGTATTATCGATAAGATTCCTTAATTCAGGAATTCAGGATTAGATTGGCATGAATTGGATTGCATTACATTGTGTTCCTTCTAAGTTTTTTTATAGTGTTAGACGATTAAAAAAAAAGGGTTAGGTGTTATTTTTTAAAAGTACAACATGAAAATAAATAATAAAAGAGTAATAATCTTGTAGCCTCTACCATAAACACAATAATTTCAGCATTTTTATTCATACAAAGCAACCGATGCTTAAAACTAAACCGTTTCGATTTCACGTTTTCGCATTTCCTTTCATATTCTTTCTACAATATGAATATCTACTGTGTTTATTTGTATGTGAGAGATATATACAGCTGCGTTCTATAAACGTTTAAAGATTATTTTTGTTGTTGTCGTTGTCCTTCTTTCATAGAAAATAACATCGTAAAACGTTTACAAATCCTTAAACGTGAGCAAAGTAAAAACTGATCTCTTCTTCTATGAAACTCACTTGCAATGGTATTTGTGAGTGTATTTGTGTGGTATGTGTGAGTGTTTGTGTGTGTATATGTGTAGAAGGAAGCTTAAATGAAAAACGTGCCCGTTACAAGTCCATATCATTTATAGTCGTATAAATTTTTATTGCTCTAGTGTACCATTTTTTCATGCACCCAATTTTAATGCATGATAAATGAACTCATAAATAAATTATATGTTGTGAATTCTTGTAAATTCACACGCTTATAAACGCTTAGAGCAAGCTTCGTATTTTTTGTCCCTTTTCTATGGATTATATTTTGTTTCCGTTTTGTTTGTTCTTTAAAAATTGAATAATTGAAAAAAATTGAATACGATAAAAAGTTTGTTTGTTATATAAATTTAAATGAAATGAAGTTTTTCTTTCCATTTTAAATTTAATTTTCAATATATTTTGATTGCTATTTAATAAAAGTGTGTTTTCTGCATTTTATTTCTTGTTTTTTACTAAAAAATTTTTTATTTTTATGTTTAGTTTATAAATCCTTTGCCAATTTTTTTTTTATTTTAAATGCCAATACTAAAAGATTCTAGAAATATTGTGCTTATTACAATATTACTATTATAATTTCATTGTTTATTGCTCATAAATCGCGTCAACATCGTTCATTAATTTTATTTTGATGGCGAAAATAAAAGAAAATCAGCAGCTCATCGCGTCGTTTCAGCGACAGCCTGAAATCATTTTAGTACCGGTCTCAGAAAAAACGTACTCGATTTAGTGACGGCAACCAGCAACCAGCATACAAACTAGCAACCCGCATCGCATTCCGTTGCTCCTCCTTCCCCACCTCCACCAGCATCGTTTTTCGCTTCCCCTCCTCATCATCGTCACCATCGCCACGTCAAGGAGTAAAAACGTGTCCCTGTGTTTTTTCTTCCTTCTTTATTTTATGCATTAAAGCGCAACTAAAACGCTGTACGTTCAATCAACATTTATTGCGCAACAACACGCTATCGAGCAGTCAAGCTGCCAGAGCATTTAAGAAACGTCTGCTATGATTTAAGACAGCGAAACAACAGCTGGAGGTTTTTAATGCTTGCAACAAAAGCATCAACCGAAAATGTTTCATCGCAAAAGCCAGCGATTCGCACTGATTGCAACTCTGTTATGTCGCTGTTTTTATCCTTGTTTAAATCATGGTTGTTGTTCGTGGTAAACGAAAACGATTGTTTTTGGCACGAATATCCTCTGCCATCATACTGTCATCTGTGTGGAAACACTTTAGGCTTACTTTTTATGGTGAATATGAGTCTATCAGGATAACAGGAGAATTGATCAACTATTTCTAGTTTTTGTTATAATTTTAATTTATAAAAATTTGTCATTTTAAAGCGCATTCAAAATACAAATGTAATTTGTTTAATATTTTGATATTGTACAATATATATTCATTGAATTTAATTTTTTCTGTCTTGCCTGAACTTTCTTTATTATTTTTCGTAATTTCTTTATTTAATTTATTTCTTTTATTTGATGTATTTCTTGTATAATCATATCATAGTTTTTCCCCCTTTGAATGTGTAAAAATTAACTGAAAATCGCTCTCCTAAAACTATGCTACCATCCTTGAAAGCATCTCTTAAAATGGACGATAAAACTCGGTTACTTCCGTTGGTGGGTCCGTCGGACGGTTGAGTTCACTGCAATTCAGTTCAGTTCAAGTAATCTGAGCTGGTTGACCTGGTTTTGTTGTTTTGCACGTGAAAAGATGTTGTAGCTGAATGCATTTCCAGCAGGTCGCATGCTGTGTGGACCACTAGAGCCGGAGTCAGAGAATCAACCAAACAGAGCAGTAGCAGGTCAACTTTCTAGAGTAACAACAGAGCAAGCAGTTTAAAATATTGTCCTCAACGTTCTTTTCTCCACTTAAATGGTTCATGTGAACCTTGCGTTGCTTTTTATTGCTCCATGAAACTCAACATCGCAAAGGTTTTTAATTCGATTTGGAATGTGCTCTTAGCTTGTTATATTCGTTGGCAGAATGAAAGCGTACACACACACACACACATACACACACACACACACACACACACACACACACACACACGCACACACACACATAGAAAGAAATAAATGAATTTATCAACATATATACAAGTACATTATTACTATTATAATATATCATAGAATAAAATCAAATCAAAATGATAATACATTCCCTCATTCCCAGAAATATAAAGCAGCATCATTTTAGTGAACCGAATTCTTGTGTTATGTAACTTAATTAAAATAAAATCATGTCAAATCAGATTTGTTACGATTTAATGTGAGATGAATGAACATTTAATTGTTAAACGGATCGAGTATAGAATGAGTCGCCGAGGTTCTCTTAATTACAAGGTTTTAATTTAATTACACCTTGACGAGAATTTAATTAAACAAAAGAATTTCAAGAATGTTTTTCTATATTTGTTCTATGCTCATAATAATGATGATTACTTTGTCGTTCACTATCTGCGTGTCGATCACGCTGTCTGCCTGCCTGTCTGTCTGTCTATCGACCTGTCTGTGAAGATGTTATTGAGCTATATTTTTCTTTCGATAAAAGCACACACACCAGCATCTCATGTCATGTCATCATGTTACCTTAAGCATTAAGCAAGTAACAAGCTGCAACTTCCAGAATGTTTCAGTCACGTTGCCACCTACAAAAGTGTCAACAGCATTTCAAATACAAAACAAAGCAAAGCGAAAATAACAAACAACAACCATTGGAACATGCGTTCACAGTATGTTGTTATTTTTTGTTGTTGTCATAACATGCAACAACAACTATATAGCTATCACAAGCAACAAGTAATTGTTGTGTATTTAAAAAAAACACATTATTTTTATTACGTTTGCTTTTGGCAACTAAAATCGAAATCAGAAGAATCTCTTGACTCGAAATTCCTGAAAATTTGAATTAATTTAAAGAAAACAAACAATTTTTATGTAGATGCGCTTATTTGATCAATTTATTTGGTTGAATTCAAGTGATATATACATATATCAGTGTCTAAGGATCAAGTGATAGATAAGTATGTCTGTCATACATGAGTGACATATTTTTTGGTGGTGGAACATTTTAATTTTTCTAGCTAATTATTTCAGTTGTTGTGTGTTGTTGTTCATTAAATATTATTTAAAAAAAAAAAAACGAGAGGAATACGAAAATTGGCTTTTAGCCAAAAATTCTCAAATAAAATTACAAGAATTCTAAAGGGTTTGTGGAGGTTGGGGAGGGGGGGGTCGGGGGGGGGGGGAGGGAGGTATACAAGTACTATATTTTGAGTGTTTTTCGATATGCTTTTAAGTTATTTATGATAGACATTCAAGATAAGCATGATAAATGGATGAATATTCTAATGTTTTGCAATTTATTGTATTTATTTAGGAAATATTTTAAGTAAACAAACTTTTCATTGGTCAACAAATTCAATGCAATGTGGAAAAAACAACAAAAGAAGAAATGCAATTATTAAAATGTACTTTATATACATTTAATTTAATTTAATTTATTGCTTTGTTGATTAATACAGTTGAAATAAGTAGAAATAAAAAAAAAATATCATAAAAAAATACAAAAACAAGTACTGAAAATTTTATAAATAAAAATATTAAATAAATATAAAAAATGTTAATGTGTTTTAAAATCTCCAATCAAATTCATTGGTAAACTATTTGATTAAAATCCAAAAAAGTACCAAAGGTTTTAAAGTACCCAAGAGTACTATAATTACATAAAAGTCCATTATTATTGTATCTCCTTTTTATTCTTCGAAAAGAATGTATAAATAAAATACAGATATAATTTTTAGAAATTATTTTTTTATTCCCCTTTCATGTCATCTTCTTCAAGAGTTTTCAATTAACATTAAGAATTGCTTTGTAAGTAAGAAAGGAAAACACCGAAACATAGAAAAGAAGACGCATCGAAGGGGAATCATCATTGACTCGTATTGTAATTCAAGTGTTCAACTTTGCTTCTTCCTCTTTTTTCTTCTAGTTGTTGTTGTTGTTTAGTGATGACGTACATACATATGAACATGAATGATATTTCGGAATATTTTCCAATCGCTGAGCAGAGTCATTCAATCTACTCGTACTGTCAGTTAGATTGAGTGCTTGAAAGCGTAGCGAAAAAGTAACGACGAAAGGATATTCTTAAAATCCTTAACAATTGCTTGGTGCATTCGTGCTTGTATGTAGGTATTTATAGATGTCTTTCCATTTGTATTTGTATTTGTGTTTTTGTAATGAATAAATCCATGCTGAGAGCCTATTGATTTCATAACCTTCGACATTATTTCATAAGACGTTAAAGCGCCTGTGAAACGAATGTGAGTATTGATGTGAATACCCGGCAGAAACATTGCGAATATGATTGTACTTCTGTCACTACTTTTTTCTCCTTCAATTTGCTGCTGGGTAGGATTGTGATTGTGTGTAGGATTGCGTCCAATCGTGATGGCGAAGGTGAAATAAATGTCAGCATTCATTCAATGATTAGATAAGATAATTGCAATGACGGACGCGTGGGTGAATTAAAAGCGGTTGGGAGGAGTGGAGGGAAGATTACGAAGGAAGAGAATAGGTAGGAAGGAAGGAAGGAAGGAAGGAAGGAAGGAAGGAAGGAAGGAAGGAAGGAAGAAAGGAGAGAAGGAAGGTCATTTAATTGTTAAAATATTTTGTTACGTGTTTATATTGTAATTTTATTGGAAAACAACAGTTACATAACAGTATATAAAATAAATCACATTAAAAAAGATTTGATTTTATTTATTTTTTTTTTATTTTTTTACTTTTGCTTTTTCTATTACTCGTAGATTGAGTTACGTACGAGTTGTTGATGTTGAAATGAAATCCATTTTATGTGCTGCACAAACACTTAAGCACTTGACTTTATTTCAAAGCACAAAGAAGTGTAGGCAAAAAAAAAAAAACACACACACACAGAGAGACACACCTCAATACATTCAGCAGCAACAAGAACAAGAACTACAAAAGTAAAGCACCAACACAGATAAAATAATGCGCAGTAAAGTATCTCATTCAATATAACAGGATACAGAGAAGCGCTCTGTGTGTGTGTGTGTGTGTGTGTGTGATTAAGGCAATAAAAGTATGTCGGCTCAGCGTGAGTGGATCTGCACAGACACACACACGCATTCAGACACCCCCACACATTCAGAGTCATCTCTCGACACAGCGTAAAAATGAAATCGCACTGGAATTTTTGTAGCTGCCGCTGCTTATCAGCTGCAACCACTTGAAATTGCATGCAGCATGAAATCCCTTTTTACATCGCATTGCATCGCATCATATCGCCGTCTTCCTTCTGAATCCTTGCAAATTTATTTATTTATGTATTTATTTATTGGGGCTTTTTATCTCTTCTTCATTATAATCTGCTCCTTCTTCCGCGTCATCGTCGTCTTGCTCTTCTTCGTATAGCACATGAACTGAAATTGCAAAATCCACAGGAATTCAAGTGAAGTATTCTGCAACTGCTTCTACTGATAACACTCTCGAGTGTTATTGTTGTTGCTTTAGCAATTATTTCGAATCGTTTGTTAACATTGGCAGCATTGTTGTTGTGTATTTATTTTTCGTTTGTATCCTTTGTTGAAATTGCTTTCAATTATTTTGTATATTTTTCAATTTTTTATTACTTTCTGAAAAAGTCATTACGAGTCTTTATTTTTATTGCGTTTATTTTCATACACAGTATACAGATTCATAGTACTTCTCTGGTTCTATCCTCTCAAATATGTTTGGGGCTGGTTACTTGGAACCATCTAAACAATCGTTGAATTCGGATTTAACTTGGAATTTAGTATAAGTTATCATATCAGCTTTTTCTCTTTCAGAAGGAATTTATTTAAAATAACATTTCAATATCTTCATAATAGGTCAAATTAAATAACTTTAATATTCAAAATGTAATATTTAATAAATAAACATCTGATTAAATATTACTCAATCTTAATTTTCCTTGATTGTAATGGTATTTTTCTATCCTTCACAGAATATCGAGGAGGAACTCTTTGCCACACCCAGTCTAAAAAATGGGCACCGGTCATTATTTCTGGGCGATCTTTTATTTTGCCAGCCTCTGTAGTGCGTCACTGTAAGTAGAGTAGAGTTGCCAACCTTTTCGTCTTTTCTGACAATGCAATGATTTTGTGTATCTAAAAACGAAAGGAACTTAATTATGATAAAATAATCAAAAAAGTAGTTTTTTTTTCTTAAAAATAATTGTTTTTTTCCATTTTATTTTACTGCTTGAGTTTTTTAAAAAATGAAATAAAAAAAACACGTCTTTTCGACAGTTTTTTCGAAAGTGGTGTTTGTAGTATAAAATAAATGTTTCTTAACCTTTAATTTAATGCCAAGTGATTAACTCTAAAAATTAGTTTTGAAAAAAGATATATTTTAATAATTTTCAGTTATTCTTTATTTGTATAAATAAAAATTTGAAATATTTTAAAACAAAGTATTTTTAAAACCAAAACTTTAAGTTCTTTGCTTAAAATTTTATGTTCTTTAAAAAATGATGATATGAAAAGGAATCAATATTGAAAAATTTAACCTTTAAAAAAGAGTAGTAGAAATTTAGTAGTGAATATAAACGTAGATTAGTAGCAATATTATTCTAAGATGTACGAAACATTTTTTTAATTTTTGTCGGAGCATAAATTTTGGAATTATTTGCATATGCTAAAAGGCATATCTACAAAAAAACAACAACAGCAACAAGAAGATGACGAAGAAGTCGAAGCAGTGATTTTTAAATACGTTGCTTTATTTTTAAAGCTATGAGACAGCGTCTAGCGTCGGGCGAAGAAAAACAGCAACAACAGCAGCTGCAGATATGCTTTTATTTTATGATAAGTGCGGGTGTATAATATTTCTACACTCGAGTACTCGATATACTCGGCTTCGTTTGTTTATTTTTTTGTTTTACGCATTTTTTTTACTTTTGTCCATTATCTGTAAAAAATAGTCAATCGGTTTCTTTTCATTTTAATTTACATCGGTTTTTTTTTAAGTTCAAAATTAATGAAATTTTCAATGATCAAAGTTTTAAGTTCATCGTTTTTCGATCTTCGTAATGTCATTTACCATAAAAGTTCTTAATTAAAATTGGAAAAACTACTTTTTTCTTTAAAATTACTCCGACTTACAAAAAAAAAAAAATAAAAAAAAAATTAACTCACACGCAACACAAAAAACAACCACTAAAATGGTTACGAAAGCCACTAAAACTAAAATTATACGTTCGTACATATCATAATTTCAGCGCTAATAATGCCAAAATAAATTTCCGAGAAAAGGAGAAAAAAGTCTTAGATCAAATTTTAGGTGCAGGAAAATACGATGCCCGCATTCGTCCCTCCGGAATCAATGGAACGGGTAAGAATTGTTTGTTGGCCAATTTCAACTGAAAGCTATGATTATGATTACGATTAATTATTAGTTATGAATTATTGCAAAAAAACGAAGAACAATTTTGATTTCAATTTACACAAATCCGATTATTTACTTTAACAGGCTTCTTTTCACTTGAATTTTTGTTCACTTTTAATTATGTATCTAATCTTGAGTTCTATTTTATGATTGTTACGTAATGATTTCGTAGCATCATATGTTGTAGATATCTTTAACATGTTTCGATTACAATAAATTTAGTTTAAGAAGAAGAAACAGCAGAAAAAAACAAAAACAACAGTTGTTTTCATATAAATGAATATGTATATTAAGTGTATAAATAAATATCATAGAATTGGAAAGCAATAACAACAAAACAATGCAATTAAATGCACAATCATTAAAAATATTGAATCAAATATAGAGAACACGAACACAATCTACTAAACAATATTAACAATACATAATAAACTATTGTGTATATAATATAAATAATTTACTCCACTTTTAATATGCGATTATTTGTTTATAAGTTTGTATATAAGTCTTTGAAAAAATTTGAAGGTCATCAAATTGAAGATCCTGAATGATCGGTGAATTTATGATCATTTTATTGTCATTAAAATAATTTCATAATAATTAAAAGTCCCCAGGGGCCTGTTATCTGCTCAACTAAAAAGAGTTACAGATTTTTAATAAAAATTGTTTAATGGATGTCTTAGAAAAGACCCACTTTGATATATCATGTCTAAGAATTGATCTAAACTATATCGTTATTTCGAATGGATCAATGGAAAAGCCGCTTCTATTTGAAGTGGAGTAAATTATTTGATCCCAGCACAAATTAAGTTACTTTAAGTTTGAACAAAATTGATCACAGCAGAATATTCAAGAATTTTCGAAATTATTTCTTATCGAATTGATCCAAATTAACCAATAATGGAAAACTTACTAAATTAACTTAATTTCTTTTCATAGACATATATACATACATATATGCAATATATCTATCCTAAATAGTCACATAATCGTTTAAGTACACAATATATGTATAATATATGTATATATATTTATAAAATCGTATCGTATATATCATGCAAATACAAAATACAAAATCTCACATGTACCGCACAGATGGTCCCGCTATAGTCAGAATTAATCTATTCGTCCGAAGTATTATGACGATTAGTGACATTAAAATGGTAAGTTTAGTTGAGTTAGTAGTGCCCCAAAACCATACGAATGAATCGAATTTGAGCAAAAACAATTGGAATCAAAATTCTTCGAACTAAACCAATTCTTCATAATCATCTAAATCACTAAATCATCTTTGAAAACAAAAACATATGTAGTTCAGTGCATTTTCAACTAAAGTAACTTAGATAATTTATTGAGATAATTTTTAGAATGCTGCTAGATTTTGGAGTCCCTAAAATAATATCATCCAGAACCCATCGAAAATAAATCACAGACTCTCTACGGCTCTCTCCCTCTCATTTGCAAATATTTAGCACAGTATTCTTTTTATGATTCTAAATTAAGTTCTAAATTAAAGCTGAGTGATGGAGAAAAAAAATCATCAGAGCAGACATTTTATCGGGATGCAGTAAAACTTTCTTTCAAAGTATGAGAATAGATTTATAAAGTAAATTTCAAGAAGAAGAAGTTAGAGAAAGAAGGATTCGAGGAACAATGCCAATGTTTCAAAGAAAATTATTACTCTCTTTAACCTAACTTAATCTATGGCTGAATTTTCTTATCTTAAGTTAATTTAATAATTCAGTCAATCATTTATTTATTCTTTCTTTCTTTCTTTCTTTCTTTGGAATAGGGATCAGGTATACCTTTTCAGGTATAAATTGTAGAAAAGGTGAATAAAATTATCTTGTGTTAATGATGATGGCTCATGATTATAGTTGATATATTTGTAGTCTCTCATGTCGATATGTTTCTAACTCTGAGGGATCACTTCACGTCGATCAATCTTCATGGTTAATTGTTAAACAAAGATACATTTTTTATGGTTTTTCGTGTATATACGATGGAATCCATGTCAACAAAGGACTCTTCCATTTCTGCTTTCATATATACCGGTATATACTCGTATACCGTTAAAAATATTATATATCCCCATAAGCACTTTAAACAAGATATCAGATTATCCAATCTAAAATCATGAAACTTCACACGGAAGTTTATTCTAAGATCATATTTTTTAAAGTTAGTTTTGAAGGTAGGATAATTCAAATAATTTAGGGATTTTTGACAAGACATCATACTTTTGAAATAGAGAAACTCCTCAACGATTATAAGAGAGAAGACTATACATACATACATCAACGTATGTATGTATGTGAAAAATATTCTCTCGTTTTGAAAGAAAGCTTTTATTACTGAATAAAAGCAGGCAACAAAAAACCAACAAACAAATCCAAAAAATGTGATAATATTTGAAGCAGTTTAGTTATTTTACAGCTGCATTTCGTGTTTAATTGGACATTTTTATTATAACATTTTAAGATCTTTTTAATGACATACATAAATCATTTCATATATCCTTTAAACCGCAATATTAAAAGAAAACCTTGTTAATGTTTTGAGAAATGCTGCAATGATATTTTTTAAAGCTATTATAAATACATATATATATGTGTATATATATGTATTTATTTACTTAAATAATTTAAATTTTATATTTATAGATATACATAGATATTTGTTATCTAGATTTATAAATTTTTTTTGCTACACTGTTTCTTAATACGAAAATATAACATTTACAATTGTATATCTTTTGTTATTATTCTATACCCTATAAATCCTTAATATATTACTTTTAACAAAATAATAATTTTACTTTTTGTATACTACTTTTACTATACTAAATTTTCATTTAAATTTTAGGCGAAATATTTTAATTTTGTTAATATATAGTATTTGTTATTATGGTATTATTTTTATTACTATTTTTATTTACTATTGATTCCTACGCGCATTTCGTTTTATTTTTATTTAAATATATAATTAATTATTATTATTATTATTCATGCGAATTATTTTATATTGAATAACAAAGTATTCTTTTTATGTATGTTTCTGTTAAAACCTAGACTATTTTTTTACTTTAATAAATTTAATTATTAATATTTAATTAAACAAAATATGTAGTTAGATTTTTATTTAAATATAATTAATAGAATAATATTTAAAAGAATTTTTGTTCTTCTTAATTTTATTTAAAGTATATACTTCTATTTTTTATTATTATTAGTCAAAATCCATATCAGTAATATTATTTTTAAATTATTTTTTAACTTATATTTTAAACACCGTTCAATCGTAGGCAAGGAAAAGGGAAAAACAACTTTTTTTTAAAATAATTTCCGCGGTTGTGTTTACATTTCAGCAGCATGTAAATTAACTCGAAACCAGCCGTCATCTTTAAAGTGTATGTGTACATAATTGTACATACATACATGTGTCATACTTATATACATACGTACATAAATAAATACATACACACATACATGCATATATACATACGAACATATGTACAAACACCGTATACACTGTGAAAACGATTGCTTTGATTTGTAAAATTATAGATTTATGAAAAATACTGAAGTACTTTATTGATTTCACTATAATAAACTACATTAAATAATATATTATTTCACTATGTTAAATAATTTTTATATAATTTAAACAAAAAATTATATTTCCTGTTATAATTTCTGTTGAATATATTTTTATACATTTATATATTGCAATAATATCACAATATGTATATAAATGTATATACATATAGGTATATGTAAATATTTCTATATATTTATAACTCGTTCATGCATATATAAATATATTTATGTATATATAATTTAAAATGTTATACATTTTATTGATAACTTGTAAGGTTTTTGGTTCTTTTTTTTGTTAGTGCTTTTATTTTCCATGATCGTTCATAATAAGAATCATAAGATCGATATATAGTATGTAGATATATAATTGATCATCTACTCGTAACGTAAATATAATTTATTATATTTAAATATAAATTTAATTTACCAAATTATCTGTATCGTATATAAGCTTATGAAAAGAAAAACACTTTTTATATTATAGTGAACCATTTTAGTACAATACAATATTCGCTATTTTCACAAATAAAGATGAAGAGTTTTGAATTCCGGAAACGCGAATATTTCAGTCGTCTTGCATGAATATTTGATCCTTTAATTTTTCCAAACCATACTCGGCTTATTTTTATGAAGACTGATTTACGTTTCTATTTCCGATAGAGATTTTTAATGAACTCGAAATATACAGATATGGATGTGCATAAATAATATGTATATCTTGTTATGAAAGATGCTTTATTTAATAAAGTAATGATTATTTCATTAAAAGGCATTAAAGATGACATGACGCTGAAATACTAAATCAATATCAGGATTTTAAAGAACAATTTTGTCCTTCAATTTATCTCTATCGCTCCCCCTCTCTTTCTTCCTCTCTCTTTCTCTCTCTTTCTCTCTCTCTCTCTCTCTCTTTATTTCTCGCTCTCTATCTATCTTTCTATCAAGCTGTCAAAGTTTTGTATTAAAAGCGACATCAATTATGGGATGGGCCATCGGCTGATTTCTTTTTGAAATTGCATTGCTCAAAAAAAATGGAAGTTTTTAAAAATGAAAATAAAATTTTAAAAAATCGTATTTTAAAAAGCCGATGGCCCACCCTGAGTTTGAGTAATCGTCATCAAAAGAGGGAGAGTTTATTAAATATAAGTATTAGATGTACAAGTTTATTTCTAAAGAATACATAAACGTTAATTTAACTTTAAAAAACAAAAATAAAATAAACCTAAAGTAATATCGTAAAGAACAACAAAAATTTCATGGTTAGCTACTAGAACTTTTAGTTGTATACTGCAAAAAGAAACGAAAAACTAAAACTAAAGTCAAAAACACAACCAAAATCACAAATTTTTGTCTCTGTACACCTATTTCTATCCATGATTATACAGATGGCCCTGCGGTCGTGCGCGTCAACATATTCGTAAGAAGTATATCTAAGATCGACGATGTTACCATGGTAAGTTTAGGATTGGAATCAAATCGTAGTAGTGACATTTAGCACTCAAAACATTCGAAAATAAACCGAAAGAGTTATACACAAAAACTGAACTTAGACAAAATCAGAATACATTTGAGTTTTTCATATGTTGAGACTGTGATATAATAATTTTATCACAATAATGAATAATTTTTCGTGTTTTCCCATCGTGGTCATATATCTAAGTGAAAAATCTGCATTTGGTTCAAGCACTTTCCATAATATTATTCCCGACGATAATCTGCAGTTGTTTTCCTAAATAATGAAATTCTCTGATTTAAGTACTCGTATCAAATAAACTTGAGTTCGAACACTGAGTTCGATATTGACATGAACAGAATAAAATGGTTAATAAAGAGTTTAACTTTGTACTGTTGTAAGTTTAATCAGCATTGTTTTTTCTTAATTAAAACTTTCATAAATAAACAGAATACATATAGAATTTTAATACACATCATAACTCGTACAATTTTATATTTTCTAAAACATGCTTGTGAATGCTGTACATATACATATATTAGTAAAATCGTGACACAGAAAATATACCGGCCCTCTGCGGAGGGCACTACAGCGTGCACGGACCGAATGTAAATGTAAAAAACTCTCAAATGTCTTAAACAACTCAAATCCGAATTAATCGATGTTCTTTTGATATCACTTAAAGAACAAAAATGAGAACTTTAACGATAATCCGATGATTATCGCCACGTAACGATATTTTTACGCAATTCGTTAGATGCAAATATTAAATATAATATTTAAAAAGTGACTCATATTGACTGATCCACATCAAAATAACAACAATAATAATGGTACTGGTATAATAATGGTATAATAATTTCCTGTTTGAGTATTTATTTAGATGTTCTAATAAATGGGAGTAATAGAAAAAAACTACTATACACAAACATTTTTAAACATTAAATTTAAACTATAATTTTATTTAATTAGGTTTTAAAACAGTTTATTATAAATTGAATTTTAAACAAATTTATCCCAAAACTAAAATCTCTCTAGAAATGAATTCTCGTAACAAAGCTTCCTCTACGTTGACAATAAAATATCGCCAGTTCAGACACTATTCAGACACACAGCTTTCTGTATCTATCTAGTAAATATATCTGGTATCTGAAAACAATTCTATTCATCCTTTTGATCTCAAGTGATCGATTGATCTAAATATCAATTCTCTCGACTTCATTAACACGATTTATTGATGTGGGAGTCGACCAATTTCTAGAAATTTCTCTCATCTAGACTAAAAAATCTCATCATTAAAAGACTAAAAAAGATCGAGGAAAGAAAAGAGACCAACAAAGTTTCTTACAACTTTTGGGGTAAATTTGTAAACTTTAACTAAAACTACACAGAGAAAAATAGTACCACTTAAAAATAATAAGATCTCCTTATTACGCCATTCTACTATGAAATCTTAAAACATGCAAATAATATGTTTTTTTTCATAGAGAAATCTTATTGATTCTATAAAGGAAATCTTATTGTCTTGAAACAACAAGTTAATCCTAATAATTCGTGATTTTTCATATTTCGTCTAAATAAATCATTAAATCTATGAGTATGTTTCCATGAAAATGTGAAGTATTCTTATTATTTTACTTCTTGTAATAAGAAAATCTATTTATATGATATTATTTATAAGAATTTCTTATTAAAACTAACAACAAAGTCGAACTTCACATTATCGTTCAGAACTCCTTCGTGTTTCAAATTTGAATTACATCAAATGTGCCGTTCTATCGTTTACAAAATATATAATTGATTTTCATTTTAAAGAGAAAGATGTCAAAGTTGTTCTAAAGATATGGACCTGTTTGTATTTCTCATAAAGGTTTCAATCCTTTTCAATGAGAAATGATTCCGAAGAATTTATATTAGAATTTCTATATTGAGTTGAGGGTTTGAGGCGCTTTCTGTTTTCGCTATACAGCGCGATACAATACATATGTTATGGTATGGTATACATATTGTCTACCTTATCATATTGTATGGTATACTATGTTTGTAATAAATATTGTAATGTATTATGTAATAATATTATCAATATTTTAGAAATTGAATGAATAAAATGAAATAATAAACAAATGAATAATTTTCTTTATTTCGATAAGATCGTCTCTGGATGAAAACAATAAGATTTTCTTTTTGAATTAGTATTTTAATAAGATCTTCTTTATGAAATCATTTCTAAATTTTAATCGGATTTACTCTATGGTTTCAACTAGGCTCCCATCTTCACTGAAAACCATAGAGAAATTCGACCATTGTTCTTCTCCTTATGTATGTGGTGCTTTTGGCTCTGTGTATAATTTACAATATTTGGACATCATTTAGGTCAATTTTAATTAAAGTTTGTAGTTTCTAAAATTCATATTCAAATTTATTTTGAATTGTACAATAATTAATTCATTTTAATGAATTAATTTACTAATGTTTCATTTACAATAAAATACAATAAAATTTTAATTAATTTATTTTAATTATTTCCTTTGTTTAACTACAATAACAATTTCAATAACATTTTGAAATGTCGAAAATGTATTGTATCTAAAATGTCTCTTTGGATCTCTTTTATGCTCTCAGTTTTTGTCATTTAATAAACAACTTCTCTCCGTCTTTCTATCTCTATCTCTCTACCTCTCTGACTCACTCTCTCTAAAATGTATTTAGGTTTTCCTATAAATTCAATGAAAAATATTTACTTGTTTATTCAAATATTTTATATACAATAATTATAATAATTTCTAACTTTCTAAATGTTTTTAACCTAATATAAAAAGCAGCGGGAAGGGATTAGAAAATAAACTGAGATTAAATATTGATATGAAAAAGCAATAAATGTATGAAGAAATTTTATTCATACATATATTTATTAGTTGTTATTATTATTGTTTAAATTAAGTTTGAATTAGAAGCCTAAATGTTATCGTTTATGTGTGCTTTAGACGTAATTGATGCAAAGACAGAAAAGCAAAATAAAGTCACACACTGAATGGAAAATTAATAATAAATATTTTTAAATTGATGTCAATTTAGACTATTTTACGATTTGAACGTTTCTTTGATGTACGTCGCTTTGAACAATTCTATTTTTAGTAGACAATATTTTCTAATGTGTTTAATGTTTTTTTTTTTAGGAAGATTTTTTAATGATTTTTTTCATTTTTGATATTTTCCGATGATTTTCCGGTGGATTTTTAATAATTTTAATATGTTTTTTATATTTGTTGTTCTAATGTTTATGTATTTTATGTTTTGTTTTTATATATTTTAACATAATAGCTTTACATATGTTATTTACATATATTTATTCTTCTATTTTGATATTTTGTTTTTTACTTTATTAAAAATAATACAATAGTTTACAGCTATTTTTTTACGTTTCCTTTCATTTATTTGTTTGCTAGGGAAATAATTTTTTTTATGTATATATGTATGTATATTTCGTAATTTATTTTTAATAGAATTATTATTATAGGAATATAAAATAACAATATAAATTTAGGCAGTTTTCAAAATTTAGACGTTCAGAAAGAATTGTTTAAAAATTAAATAAAAAAGTAAAAAATTAAAATATGGTAACCAAAAACTTGTGGAATGCATTTTTTAAAAAATGCGTGGTTAAATCTTTTTAGAAAATAATCCGTTTGGTAATCTGCACCTTATTAATATTTCGTTTTTATTTTAATATTTATATATTTTTCTGTGTTTTTTAAGATAAATGAGATCCATTCAGACATTTTTTTTTGCTTAATTTCCTTATATTTTTTCGGTTTTTTAATTCTATGGAATTTTCTATACAGAATTATTCTTTTATTTTGTGATGATGATTAATTCTTTTATTTTATTTTTTAGTTTTTATATATTTTTTCCTTCGTCACATTCACATTCTTCGTTCATTATTCGTCATCACCTTGAATTAAGATCACACCAAGTCAAAGATTGCACTTTTAGCTTACAAGAATGGTATAAATATGAAGTTTAAAGCCTATATAATAATTTTGCGTAAACTTATATTGTTAAGATATGTAATCAATGAGTTGGTATAACTTCGAGGAACGAAACCGAAAAGATCCACATTAAATTAAATAGAGAAACTAAAATAAAGTGAATAAAAAATGAAGTTAAAGATAAAAATTAAAGGGTACATAATGAATTAAAGATATTTATGCTGAGCACAATTAAAAGCCAACCAATTTTAATTACAAGTTCTTGTATACATATATCGTATCTATCTTATATATCGTATATATCGTATCTATCGTATATATCGTATATTTCGTATATTCATGTTTTAAGTTAAATAATAGGGACAATTATTTTTAAATAGGAACTAAAAAGAAGTTATGAATTAAGGACTTACTAATTAAATAGAGCATTTAATAGTGTATTATATATTTTTATATTCGTGTGCATATAATTGTTTTGTATGATAAATCTTAAGTAAGTTATTCTTTAACTAATTTATATATATGTCGCAAAAATATACCTCTATGCTATATAAATATTCCATAATATAGTAATTATTGTATACCATATTCTATACTATATACACTATATCGTCAGATACTATAATCGTTTTTTTTTTTAATTCGTATTAATAATTTTTTACACTAAGCAACAAGTTTTGATCAGCATTTCGAAACTCTATTTTAAAAAAGAAACGAAATAATTTTACATTTTTACATATGAAACTTGTTTGCAACACTCTTCAAATGGTTCCAAGACAAAAGTAATAAATTGAAAAACCTACTCGTATATATAACATTTTAGAGAACTTGCCCACCTACGTCTACGTCAACATGTTTCTCCGCTCAATTTCTAAGATCGACGATTACAAAATGGTGAGTCTGGCTTCATTCCGAAAAAGCACAATCATTTCTTTCAATAAGTTTTCCAAAAAAGTACTCCTAAAAGAAAGAAAAGCAATGTTCAACATTTCAATGTACAACATATTTTTCCTATACAAGTTATAAACCCACGAATTGAATTCTCTACACGTCGCGACGTAACGTAGCTTCATAAATGTTACGTCCACGTTTTATTTATTAATAAAGATGCTAATGAAAAGAATATGCAAATAAAATATAAACACTCTGTGTTGTATAATTGTACTGTATAAGTGTTTATATATTGTATTAAAACATAGTATGTGTATATAGAGTGTATATAGAGCTATATACATAAAGTAATTACGCTCGTAAATAATTAAACAAAATTTGAACACTGAACGTTGAATATAATATTCGATTAAAAAATAACTTTTATTTAATTTCTAATGTAATGAGTCTACATTCGCTAACGTGAACCCATTCGTCTGGTTAAAATTAGGTAACGTATGAAAAAACAACTTACAAATAATAAGTTAGTTCGGTAAATGATAAAATATTTCATATTACGGGATCGTATAAAAATATCGTATTGTATAATCGTTAATCGTATAATTCGTGCAATATCCTAAATCATGTGAATACTGCATATCGTGTAAATCCTGTAAATCGCAAAACTTTAAATCTGGTTAAATGACGGTATTAAAATATTACTTTAGATTGGTCTATTATTAGACATTCCAAAACAATTTAGAAAAGGAAAAGGAATACAAATCGCGTAAATCATATAATTCAATTTCTAGTCCTGAAACAAGCGCTTTTAAAAGTAAAATACGATCTAAAATTGTACTAATTATTGAAAATATATCTTGATTTTCGGAAGTATTTATCTATTGTTTTTTTCTTATTTACACTGCTCAATTCTAGGTAATAAGTAACCACAGCAAATTCAAATGTCGGCTTCTGTGTTGTAATTAATTTAGTTATTATTAAAGTATCATTTTCTTAATCACAGCAATACAATTAAATATAATTATTTAATGTATTTGTATTATACATAAAATATTAATGTATTTGGAATATATGTATATATATATATAACAATTGACTTATCGTTTATAATTTTTACATTACTCGCAATTAAAACGTCTTCGTTTATTGACCAAGAAATTAAGAGAATTTTCAAATCTCGTAGTTTTGAGGGTTTTATTTTTATTAATTTAATCTTTGATTTTGTTTCCTCTAAAAAACTAAACCAATAACAAATTCAAATTCAAAAATTCTCATTTTACACTTTATATTTTACACATTAATTCAATTAATTAGTAAGCTAATATTAATAGGTTTTCTATCTGTCATAATCTTCGAAGCATTTCATTTTCATTCAATTAAATTTAAAAATAAAAAATTGGCCTTACTTATTATACTAATTTCATTATTTCATACTGTATTTCTTTTCTTTTTGAATTGAATTTATTTTACGTTAAAATTAAGTTTTCGTTACGAAAGTTTACGTTATGTACGTGCATAAAGGATATAATAAACGAATAGAATTCACAAAACGGCATTTTTATGGTAGTTTAATCATATCCAATTCTAATCGATTATTATAGTATAAGCTATATGTATATAATACTATAAATATACACATATAAGTGTAATAATAAGTTTATGTTATAATATAATGTATATTCTTTTTAATAATATACGTAATAGAATATCGTTTATACTATCATACTATACATTGAAATACATCGATATGTTGTCAGCGAATGTATGTGATATAAAATCTATTCCCAGTTTATGGCTAAGCTAAAAGACGATTTTATTTCATGACAACAAATTAAATTTGAATAATTGATAGCGTAGTAATTCAAACCACGTTAAAGTTTTGATGCTTATTAAGTCAGAAAGTGTGGATAGAATTATGAGAGGGACCTTTGAGATTCCAAAAGCAAAAATCAATTTCAATCGGTCATTAAGAAATCCCAATGACAATTAAATCTTGAGTCCTTCGATACTTCCCAGGTATAAAAGTCTCTCTTCAAAAGTCTATTAAAAATGTCTCTTCAAAAGTGGATGGAACGTGTAATGATTAAAATAGAAGAACAACGTTTTTACTGGAAGAAGAAAAGGCCATAAAAATAGCGGGGGGAAAACCATGAATTGAACTGGAATATTATTTAAGAAACTTAACGCAGATCAAGAAAATCGACGATTTATAAGGAACAGGATCTTAATTATAATCGAGTGGAAAAACAGCTATAATAACAACTCATGAATTTCTTTATAATGTATTTTAGCAGAAGTTAAATTCATTAAGATGTCAGACTATAAGATGAATATATTGAATATTTGATTATCTAGCAAATATAATGAAATTCTAGATAAAGTCAAAAATGTGATAGTTTCATTTTACATACAACATTTTTTAACAATATTTTACAATAATTAGAAATAAATATACATATGTAATTAAAATTATAAATTATTTAAAACATTTATTATTAGAGTTTCTATAGTATGGGATAGTAGCCATTATTAGAAATTAAATATATTCAGAAAAATAGATATCTTTTTCTTTAGAGAAATGAATTAATTTTTGAGTGAAGAATTTCAATTATAATTTCAATATAAAAATGGTATAAACTGTTTTCTTATAATGATACTTGATTGAAAAATAGACTGCTATAGAAAAGATATGTGAAGATTACGTAGACAAGCAAATGTATGTATTTAATTCTATTATTACATTCATTCTATTCGAGTTTGTTCCGTTTTATAACAATCTTTTGAACAATAAGTAATTAGAGTAAGTATTGTTATATAGGAATTGATACATGTTTTATAACATTCGGCGTTCGTTCATATTCGTTCATTCATAGAGTTTCCAGCTTACATTTTGTCATTTCAACTGCATCGTTAATCTTCATGTTATTCACTTTTCTTAATTTTTTCTTGTTTTTTTGGTACGGCAAAAGTATTTTTTCAAAACTGTTTTAAACTCCATACGCCGCTGCAGCTACTCGTTCTCGCAGCTTGGGAACACTTCCGAAAATAGCCACTTGCACTGAGGGTTCAGTGGAATTTCTAGTGTTACCAGAGTTGAGAAAAAATTGTATATGTACTTAATACGAGTAAATAATTCTGAACAAAAATCCACTTAAGAACCGCAAAAGCACGCGTAACCACGTAACGTGCTTACGGTGGAAATTAAGCAAAAATATACTATGAATATCAATGATAAAATAATGATAAACATTTATTTAATTTATGTAGGAGCACTCAAATTGTCAAACATTAAAAATTATGTGTTTTTTGCCGTTGATTTTTTAATTACGTTGACCACAAGCAAACACCGAATAAACACAGGATTCAAAATAATGCAGTGTTTTTTCGGTGGAATCTGGAACAATATATAAATAAATAAAATAAATAACACGAAATAATTATCTTATTATAATTCTAAATAATTATAATTTAATAGATTCAAAACCATCATTTAATTAAATTCTTTATTTACGGAAACAGTCATTATATTAATGATTAATAAATAAAATCTATATAACTAAATAATAATTTTTAAATTATAATAGTAACTTTAGTAAATAACTAAATAGTGAATTAACACAATTTAATTATCGTTATGAAAATTGAATAAATTTATTTAAATGTTTATAAAATTAATTTATTAAATCTAATGAAACAAATAAATTAAAACTAAATGTTAAAAACTGATTTTTATTATTTAAATTTGTTGAATTAAATTGAATTTATCTCAGTTAAATTAACTGAAATTTTTAAAATACTGTATGTAATTAAATCAAATTTAACTTAGTTACGGGAAAGGAAATTTAATTCTTTTGCTCAAGAAAGGAATTAAAAGATTAAGATTAGACTTAGTTACCAATTAATTAACGCCTAAGAATAAATTTATTCATTTTCGCCAACTACAATTTCATTTCTTATTTATAGCTACATAAATAAAAACTCTCGCAGAATTTAAAAAAAAACAAAGTAGGGCAACACTGCATACAGAGAAAGTTTCATTAACATTTTGATTATTCATTTAATTTAATTTAAGTTTTATTTTTTCCTGTTTTAATTTAAATTTTAAATTTTCATTTGTATTACGTTTCTTAAAATATTAACTTAAATAACTGCTTTTATTTTTAATAAATATTTATGGCCTATTATAGTTTTTCAACTCTCTCGAATTTAGTTTTTTATATAATATATACAAGTATATCGTATTTGTTATTAGTTGATGCTTTTATCTGAAGTTTTGAATTTAATTTTTCGTTATGATGAACTTATTTTTACATTTTCTTTTGAATGTGGCGACGTCAACACGAAGTTCATGATTTCCAAATCTTTCGTCTCTGGTTGTTAGCTTTCAAATGCCGCTGGAAATCCTTTGGAAGCATTTTGTTGGCCTCGTCACGGAGCGAGTCCAATTTTCAAGACTTTGATTAATTTCTAAATAATATACAATAAAAATAAGTCTGAGAGAAAGAGTATTTTACGAAAAACTAATGCTAAATGAATTATAAACGATTTTTTATAACATGTATTCAGGTCTATTTTAAGGCGATTTCACAATCGAATAGTAAAGAAGAAAAAATTGAGAAGAATCTTGGATAAATTGGACTCGCTTCGCACGGAAGCACATTCTGATGAAATACGTTGATTAATAAATTCAGTGATTAATAAAAAGTTTTAAAAAATTATACACTAGAAATACGAAAAAAAGTTTTGTCTTTATTTTTTTCTATTCTCAAATAATTGCGTATTTTAATATTTTTTTGAAATTTTAATTTACACAAAATAAACTGTGAACATTATTAAGAGTTGGTGTTCCTTTGTATTTACGCTGTTTTTTGCAAGCAAGAAAAACGCTTTGTTAGAATCTACATATTTTTGCTTATTTTTTTGCTACCCCGAACGGCATGAAGAATGTTTTATGATTATTAAAATTTATTACCAATGAATGCCGTGTTTAGCTGATAGGGAGCGGAACCCCTATGGAAATCCCCCCCCCCCTCCGCTCTCCCCATACCCACAAAATAATTATAACATGCTTGATCCACACGCTTAAAGTGTTGAATACAAATATTAAAATACGTTTGTGTAGAACTTTTGTATGCTTGTGTGTTTTTCTGCATGAGCGACGTTTTGCTACTTTTAATCTAAGATGCTGCAAGCCTTTCAATTCCACGATCAGTATCTGAATCCGAAAAAACTATAACAACTATCGTATAAAACGCTTGCATGTTGCTTGAAAATATTGCACGATTCTGTGTTTCTTTTTTTTGTTTTTTTTTGTGAAAACATAACCATTATAAATTACAAACGATTGAATCCGATCAAAAATGAACCCCAACAAAATTACATTTGTACTCACCACCTCTTCACCAGACCCGAAAGTGAATCAACTCGATGATATCACGAATTCGACTCAAAATTCTTAATCAATAACAGATTTTCCCAAATTCGTTAAAAAATTATTCAGAATCGAAATCCTACCGAAACTCAAACTCAGTTTCCTCTTAAATTTGACAAGAAGAAAAGAGAAAAAAAATAATCTACATAAATAATTAATTAGTACCACAAAAAAGTAGTGAAGTTATTTACGAAAACCATTTAACTGCCATTTGACTAAAATGCATTCTCATCGCGTGCAGGAGTACAGCGTGCAGCTGACCTTCCGTGAGCAGTGGACGGACGAACGCCTGAAGTTCGATGATATACAGGGTGAGCCTATTGTGAACCTTGGACGCTTGAAACAATCGAAATTTCGCTTTCTCCGCCTCAGGTCGCCTCAAGTACCTCACGTTGACCGAGGCGAACCGCGTCTGGATGCCTGATCTTTTCTTCTCCAACGAAAAGGAGGGCCACTTCCACAACATCATCATGCCGAACGTCTACATTCGCATCTTCCCGAACGGCTCCGTTCTGTACAGCATCCGTATCTCGCTGACGCTGGCGTGTCCCATGAACCTGAAGCTGTATCCGCTGGATAGACAAATATGCTCACTTCGCATGGCCAGTTGTAAGTACATAGAATCAGCTGCAAATTTTCAGTGTATGAGCGTATAATTGAGCCTGGCAGCTCGTTGAAGGTCTTTCAGTCTTTCCGTCATTCATTTTGTCATCCGTTCATTTCTCGGAGTGTATTTGATATTAGTTGATTAATTAATTGCGTGTCTTTTCTTTTGCTTTGTCTGGATCTGCTTTTTCATCTCCGTACAGATGGATGGACTACAAATGATCTGGTTTTCCTCTGGAAAGAAGGCGACCCCGTACAAGTGGTGAAAAACTTACACCTACCTCGCTTTACACTGGAAAAATTCTTGACTGATTACTGCAACAGTAAAACCAACACCGGTGCGTATAAATCTAAGTTGAAGCGTATATTAAAGCTCAGTACAAAAACATAAAACTTTCTCCATAAATAAATCTTAAAATTGCTACAATATCAAAAAACATACAAAAAGAAAAAAGAAAAAACTGTAGATACGCATTCAAGAAATAATTTTTTCCAATGTTTTCCACACTCCATTTTAAATAAAAAACAATCGCACCTTTAATATATTATTACTTACAATTAATATAGTTACCATTTTAGATTTTTTAGTTAGATTTTACATTTTAGAAATCTCTGTACTCTTTTGTGTTTTCTTTATAATTGAATTTTATTTGGAATTCTGTGAGAGCAGGTTTTTTTTATCTAGCTACTCCTTCATATGCAAAACTTATTCTCCCTCCCTACCCCTCTCTTCTCCTCTCACTCCCACTCTAGTTATGGAATAATTGGCTTCGAAAACCCGTAATTAAATATACGACCTTGCAAAAGTCGCATGTTAGACAATTTAATTAATTTTCAATAATTAACAACCATCAAATAATCATCAAAATTTAGGTACTGCAGTTTAAAGCATTCGAAAATGTATCATACGAATTTCATAAATAATGATGGAAGAAGTATCAATTGTTTTTCATTTTATTATTTTTGTATAGTTACTGAATGCTTTTCGAATATTTGACCTAAAGAAGTGACCTTTTTTAATTCAATATTTCAATATATCGTCACTGTTCTCTACATATTGTACTTGCTGCATGTGTACTTTATATAGTTATATAGTAATTGAATAATATATATTATATCTTATATATATTATATCCATAATCATCCATTAAAGTACACGCATAGAGAAGCCTTTCCGCCTCTTTTAACTGCTTCATCATAGATTATTGCATCGTGATATCACATTTCAAATTTTCAACTGAAATATGTAACTATAATAAATATTTATAGATAAAAACTAAGGACTCTACTCTCATAACTTATTCAACTCTCATATTAATATTGAAACACATATTCAGCTTTCACTTATTTTTAAATGAGAATCAAAAGTGTTTTTAGATCATCGAACTAATATTCTCACTCCGACATTGAAATTATCCCATTTTTGAGATCGACCCAAAATTTGTCGTTTTTGGGTGATTTCTAAAGTCCATTTAATCTCCTCTGTTCAAGATTTGGAACCTATATAGGCTCCAAATTTGTAAATCATGTAGCTGAGTATGGTCATCATCACGATTATCATCGGAGCTCGTGTGGCGGCCAATAAAGATCCTTATTGGTCCATGATCAATGATTATTTTAATTCATTTCGGAAAAATTCCTTTTACAGCTTGTTCAAAGATATAGTCGTTGGTCTTTCTCAAGATCAGATGTGATTATCCGGATAAAATAAAACTATTTGCGATTTGTATTGATTCTTGAAAAAGATCTGAGGTTCTAGGGAATTTCTAATTCAATAATCGAATGGAGAGAATAAGAAGTTTTGAATTTGCGTTGATGTACCTTGCATAGTGCATAGTTAACTAGTGTAGTTAATAGATTAATAAATTAATTTTTATTTTGATATTAAGGTTAGTTTTTAATCGCAATGCTAATCTGAGTGCATAGTTTTATTATTGTTATGAAGTTGAATTTTTGGGAGTACGAATAATCGAAACTTTTGGAAGATTTGTAGCTCCCTTCCGCCAACCACGTCCCGCTAGATTCCAAATCCGATTCAAAGTTTAAGCCATTTTTTTGCATTCTCTTCTTTGGAACAAACACCGGAAACATTCCTCCAACATCACCACCATCCATCGTCACAAAGCGACATTAAAGGCTTCCGATACAAGGGGAAGCTGATGCCAGCGTTGCCAGATGCATTTGTGAGATAACAAAAGCCAAGCGAAATCAAAATCTCAAGCCAAAAGAAGCGAATATATACGAATGTATATTTGAAGGGAATACAAATCATCAATCGCGAATCGAAGAGAGAGCCGAGAAAAGCACGAGAGCGAATTTAAATATGAGAATAGACATTGTACAGCTTTGTCTTGAAGAGTATGGAACGCGATTGCCAACAAGTTAACGGAAATGACGCTGACGATGTTGCCACTCATTTCCGTTAATGGTCTTGTTGCAACACCTAACAATGATGTTGATTCTACTTGCCTATGAAGAGCGAACTTTTATTACTATTATTACTATGCTTTTGTTAAATATTTTTGGGGTTTGGTTGTTCTTATTATTTACTTATTATTTACTTATTAACTACTTGTTTCTTTTTTTTTTCTACGATTATTTTTATAATGCTTTCTCTGAAGAATTCTCTTGTATGGTGCATTTTTCTGTTCTCTATTTTGTCGATTTTGCTTTTAATTTTGGTTTTGAAAAGTTTATCATTGTATTATTATTATTAATATTATTGTGATTGTTATTATTATTGTTACAGTTATTGTTGTTATGATTTTTGTTCGGACTTTTTGTATACTCATAGGTGAATACAGTTGCCTCAAAGTCGATCTACTATTCAAGCGAGAATTCTCATATTACTTAATCCAAATTTATATCCCATGCTGTATGTTGGTCATTGTCTCATGGGTGTCATTCTGGCTCGACCAGGGAGCAGTACCAGCGCGTGTGTCATTGGGTAAGTAGATGGGTCAGTATTCACTCAGAGAACTGGCACCGATTTTGCTGGACACCTGCTAAAGGTGCACAGAAGTAGAATTTTTCACACTTTAATTGTTTGGGGATCTATTTTAACAATGATATTACGTAATAAGCAATAAGGCCATTAGTTCCACTATATTAACTGTAATAAAATGTACGAAATACCCATAGATATCTCGTATCTTCTGTTTTTTATTATTTTATTAAAAGATTGAGGAATATTAAGTGGGTGTTCCCTTTTAAAGGGTATAAAAGATCTTTGAGGGAAGGAAACCATAAAATTGTGACCAAAACGCTCCTCAAGAGGCTTTAAAAGATACATATGTGAAGTAGTTGCCAGTTTCCTTTTTTTGGCCCAACATATCTAATATTTTAAATTTTGGGCAGGAATATTTTAAAGATCAATAAGAAGAAATCGAAGCTTAAACCGAGGGCTTAAACGGCGACATTATTAGATGATTAACACATCGTACGAGATTATCGCCTTCTTCTTGATAATTACACATACAAAAATTATTCTCTTCACTACCTAGATTATAATTTAATCCTACCTAGATTTAAGTATGTGTCTTTGAAGGTCTGGGGCATAGTTGAGAGCGTGTATTTGAGAGCGTAGGGGTTTTAGGGGGTTTGTTTCGTATTTTAGGGGGTTTTCGCAAATCAAAGTCCATATATAAGATATTTTATGATTCATATACATATGTACGTATATATGAATAGCAACTGTTGATTGTATATTGATAATTTATTGTATTTACTCTGTCCCTCCCCCCTTTGAAATGCTCGTAGGTGTCACCACCCTGCTAACCATGGCCACGCAGACGTCCGGCATCAACGCCTCACTGCCGCCGGTTTCCTACACGAAGGCTATCGACGTCTGGACCGGCGTGTGTCTGACGTTCGTTTTCGGGGCGCTTCTCGAATTCGCGCTGGTGAATTATGCGTCGCGCTCAGGTTTGAATAAAACTAGTAATTGAAATTTTTCTCACGCTTTTTATACATATAATATTTATTAATTAATTGTGTTTTTTGTAATTAGACAACAAAGCTTAATTAAGTGTGAATGCAACCAACGAACAATCGAACTATCGAACAGACAGACAGACATTCAATCAAACAATCCTTCAAATTCAGACAAACTTTCAGACAGACCGAAAGACACACAACAAAAACAATAACAATGTCAACATAGACAACTCGTTGTACGTTCAAGATATCATAGAGTACACTCACGATAACCTGAACTCTATATATTTTACATTGATTATTCTAATCTGTGAAAAACAGTTATTGAAGTGATGAATTTAACGACCAATGCTTGTAAAATATCTCTCAATAGATCACAAACGTGAACAATCATTTTGTGAACATGATTTTTCTCGGTTTCTATTAGTTCACGTTATCGCAAGTGTACTGTAGAGAAAATTCCGCTGACAACAACAACGACATCTCTACGCTCTACACTCACTTCCACCTACACACACACACTCAGACACACAAGAGACACACACACACACATACATTGTACATTGGCTCAGACAACAAACAACAACAACAACAATAACAAATATCTATACACTGTAACAATGCGAGCTTCAAGCAACACAGCTTCTGCACACCGGAAAAAATTACTAACCAATTTTTGCAAGAAAAAAGCTACAACAACCACAAAAAAATACTTTTAATTAATAACAATCAATTGTAATATATTCCCAATGATACACATGAATTTTTAAACTAATGCAATTTTTTTTCTCTTCTCATTTTTTTTATTTTTCAATTACTCAAAAAAAAAAAATCTTGCAACACAACAATGACAACAACGGCACCACCAACAACTACCAAAACCAACCAACCAACAACAACAACAACTACGACGACGAAAAATAAAATGTTTAAAACTACACTTTTTATGTAAATATTTGTAAATAAAAATATAAAAAATGTGCAACGCTAAAAAACACAACAACAAAAATCATGCGCACAAATAACACTACATTCGTCATAATCACGTTCACTACACTTAATCTACTGCTATTCAATGGTGCTACATACAAAAAAAAACGTTAAAAAAACACTCCCAAAACTTCATGTCTTCTCTCATTTTTATTATTGTTTTTATACATATATTAATTTTGTATATTTGAAACCAACAAATCGAATCGGCTGCCGAAAATTAAATTTAAATCTTTTCATTTGTTTATTTTAACAATTATTTAATTTTTTGTTACTCTTTTTATTTTCCCTCAAATTTAATTTTAATTAATCTACTTTCACACTACTATCGCTGTTGTCACTAACAAATTGTTGTCAAACTTTCTCTCTCTGTGTGTATGTGTGTGTTTGTGTATATGTGTATATGTATGTAAATATTCTTTCCTTATTACATCATTAAATCTAATAACAAACATTATTTAATATCTTCAATTTGGCGAAAATAACAACATTTAACACTTGGTTGTTGTATTTGCTGTTATTATCTGTTATCTTTCTTTCTTGTCCCTTTCTTTCGCTATTTTCTCCCATCTTTTTTTAAACTTTTTCTTCATCTATTTTTGATAACAACTCATTTTTGTGTTTTTAATATGAACATCTCTCTGTCTGTGTCTTTCTCTCACTCTATGTATGTGTGTATACGTGTGTCTGTGTGTCTGTGTGTGTGTGCTTTACAACAAACAATTACAATATGTAATGTAAACGCAACTGCAATGCCTCAATAAATGTAAACATCTGCTACTATTCTCTATTGTCTACTATACTACTACAAATACTACAACTACTACTATTGCCACACTGCTACTCGCAACTGTTCATTGCTTGTCGAACAAATAAATTCTTGTCCAACATTTTCTACCCCATGCAACACATCGGATCGGGCCGCAGACATGCACAAGGAGAACATGAAAAAGAAGCGCCGCGATTTGGAGCAGGCCAGCATGGATGCTGCTTCAGATCTGCTAGATACCGACAGTAATGCAACCTTCGCAATGGTATTGAAACACTTTTTCCAACCTATTCACACACAAAAAAAGAATATGCTAAAAAGCAACAAAGAAATACTTTTGATTTTTCCCCACTAAACTAGTCTTTATTTTTGCTTATGAATATCTTTCTTTTCGTAGTTATTCTACAAACAATTTTTATATCTGTCCCAATTTTTTTTTTTGGTTTTTGTTTAATGCCGTCTGTTGATTGAAAACAAGTGCAGGGGAGGGGAAGGGGTAAGAGGAAACTGGGTAGAATGAGGGAATTACTTTTCGGTAATCAAATGAAATCAAATCAAATCAAATATAAAATAAAAAAAAATCGAATCAAAACCTGTCCCCGCCCACCCATCGACACCCTCTCACAATCGACAGATGTTGCCAAAAAATGTTGACATTTTATGGATCCTGCAACTTAACAATTTTGATTTCTTTCTTTTGTTATATAACTATATTCTATAAGATTTCTTTTTTGATTAATATAATTCTATGGTTTTTACAATTGGCAAACAAAATTTTCCAAAATTTTAATAACAAAAACATTTCGTTGTTATATTTTTCTCTCCTTTCTTTTGAACCAACCAACCAACGCCTCTATCCACCTCCAACAACCACAACAACAACAACAACCACAACAACGACATTTACCGTGAACATCATCCAATGAAATCAAACAAACAAATCATTGTATCTATCACTATATTTTTTGTTTCTATTAAAAAATAAAAAAAAAATCGAATCCAAAACAATCCACGACAAATCGTTCCACGCTCCTTCATTGTCTTCGCCACCGTCATCGCCACCATCTTCATCATCATCGTCATCATCTCACTGTCATCGATACACAAACAGAAACCCCTCGTGCGCCACCCCGGCGACCCGATGGCCTTGGAAAAGCTTCGCCAATGCGAGGTCCACATGCAGGCCCCCAAACGTCCAAACTGCTGTAAGACTTGGCTATCGAAGTTCCCAACAAGGTAACATTATTTTTAGACCAACTCTGCCTCTTTGGTTGCGTAATAAGGATTTCCTTTTTGATGTTGTGATCTTTTGTCTCTATCGTTTCTTGAGTATACCGCTCACATTATATTATTATTACTCGTATTAATTATTATGATTACAACACTTGATTTTTGCGATTTTATTGTTGTTGTTACTTCTGTGTTTTGTTGTTTACTACTGCAACAATTTGGATCTTGGAACGTGATCGGAGGTTTCTAATCGATTCTTCAATTTCTACACCCGACAAGTACAAGTTTCCGAAAATATCTTAAAGTTTTATTTAATTTTGTACCTGGTTTTAATTAATATACGAGTATTTGTTGTTTGTTTATAAAATGGAAAATTAAACACGTGAGAAGAAAGAAAGCGACACATGGGTGAGAGCCACGCCCATATCATAATTAATAATTTAATTAGCAAAATTAATTAAAGTTGTATCTCGGACTCGAGGTCAGAATACCGAAGAAAGCGTTTTTGAAAACCTATAAAATTCATAAAATCAATAATTGCCAATATCAAAATATAATCAAAACTGCATTGAAACTTTATCGAAGTTGTAATCAAAAAGTTATTGAATCTTAAAATGTAAAACGGATTCCTTTAATTTAGTCGTCTCTTCCCCTTATTTTAGCTTTTCTCCTCACTGTTTTTCTGTTTAATAATTTTGCTTGCTTTGATTTGAAGATTTTACAAGAATCACAACTTTCACAAAGTTTTAAAATGACAAGGAAAATAAAATTAATTTTGAAAAAAATTTAATAGCAAACGAAACAAGCGAAAAGTTATTCTTTACAAGAAAAAGAAATAAATTTAAATATTTCACTTGAGTTGTAATCGTTTAAAGTTGCTTGCATATCTGAGAAACCTAAAAGACAAGAAATAAAATAATTTACTTTGTTCGTGCAATTTGCGTTACGATTTTTGTTCTTGCAGCGAGTTTGAAATGTTTCACCTTTCTAAAAATACGTACATATATAATAATAAACAACATTTCATTTATTTTCAGATTTAAACCATTTTTTAGTTCTGTTTCTTAAAAAATATATCAAAAAGCTTCGAACTTCATCGATGTTGAAAGCTTCTGTTTTTGAGTTTCGTTTTTAGTTGCTTGGAAGTTCTTAACGAAGCTTTACTTTCATTTTAGTTTTCAGCGAATTTGAAGAGCAGCCTAATTTTCAGGGCTCCTTTTAGTGGGCGCTGAAAATCAACTGCCTACCCCGCTTCTTCCCGCAGATTCGAAGTCGGTCTCGACTCTCGACTCTCGGTAAAGACACACGATATTCCCATAGTATTTTCATCCAACGAATTCCAGTCGAAAGAATTGTTTTTGTTTACTTTTCATTTGGAGAAATTTAACTTTACTCGGAAGTAAGATTGCAGCGCTTCCGGGTCATTTGCTTGTAGTTTTT
Organism: Myopa testacea; assembly: GCA_949629155.1. Taxonomy (NCBI): domain Eukaryota; kingdom Metazoa; phylum Arthropoda; class Insecta; order Diptera; family Conopidae; genus Myopa; species Myopa testacea. Next base: position 55,027,431 of record OX451345.1, on the reverse strand, counting down.
TTTTTATCTCACCGCCCTAACTGAGTAACTAAGTAAAAAACTTATGATTTTGCGTTCATGCAACGACTTTTCGAATGAGATTTTCAAATTCAGCAGAGTTTTAAATAAGCCAAAAACAAAACAAAACAAAACAAATAAACAAATGAAATAAAATTGAAATCGAGATGGAAATGAAAATGAAATTTCAAATTGAAACTGAAATGAAAGATTTGAATCGCAAATTTGTTTATTCACAAATCAAAAAGCTAATCTCTAGATTTCCAATTGATTAATAATCGTAAATATTTATCCAAGACAATGTTCTAGATCGAAGAGGATCGACGTCATCTCGCGGATAACCTTCCCGCTGGTCTTCGCGCTGTTCAACCTGGTCTACTGGAGCACCTACCTGTTCCGGGAGGAGGAGGATGAGTAAATGCTTAGAATAGTTGAATTGTCAGAAACCAGAGAAAAACTAACCGATAACTTTTGTTCTCTCAAATGCTTTGCTTTTCCTTTCATTTATACGCCGCATTATTTAACTCGATTTTATTTGATTTGCTCTTCCATTCTATTTTCTGTTTTCTGTTTCTGTTTCTGTTTTCTGTTTCTGTTTTTATTCTCTCTTTCGTTTTGCTTCCGTTTCCGTTCGAAGGGCCTTTTAAAAGAAGCCGGCGTTCAAGGCACGGGTTGGGTGTCTGTACAAAGCACATATGCTACACATACACCCTGTATACTTGTGTGCTCTGTGCAAGTGGCTATGTAGAATCCAAGAAGTGGAACATGCGAAAGAAATTCGAATTCGCGACGAGGAAATCCACAACAAACACAGAAACCAAGCGTGCGAATGCGATCCGAACCAAGTGAGCAGCAGATGTTATATATTTTAATGTTCAAACAACACGTACACATATACAGGATCTATAAACACACATATATACCTACGTAATTAAGCTGATTAAGCTAAGTTAAGAACTAGTTAAGCGTTGTAATTTTAACACTTTAGCTGTAAACGAACAACTTCACTATCGTCTGAAGAAAGGAACAATTACATGTTCACATCCACATAAACATCCACATCACCATAACCATCTACATCCACATACACATCCACGTTCACATCCCACCACAAAAATCCGCATATGAATTACAAGTGAATAAAAGAAGGAAAAAAAAACAATTTCCTGGCCAGAGACACAGACATGACTTTTATACTAATCGTACTTTTGTCATTTACTCGTACATTTCCACATTTTAGTATCATGTTACTCCGGAGCAAGCTACTAAATAAACTGTACTTAAAATATGAATGGGAGTTAAGTGTATATCTCTATATCTAGAGGAAAAACTCTAACAAAACTTTATCACACTTTTACTATGTAGGGTACGATAAGAAAGAAAGAAGGACGGTAGGACAGAATAGAAATTCGCTGTCTATAATAATAATAAAAATAATTTGTATCAGACATACAATAATCGCTTCTGCAGTTGGTCTCTGAGACCAAGTTTTAATTTATATTTATTTGCAATTGAATTTTGAATTGAATGCATTAACTTTTCCACATTTCAATTCACTGCTCTTTCAGATTAACTATTAATATATTCGATTTAAATTTGCATTAATTCTTACATTGAATTCTTAGAAGAATTAATTGTCCTCAAATAATAATTAACATATGTAATATACATGAATTAATAATAAGTCCTTAGTTAAAGTATTAAAATTTCAATATCCAACATTCACGTTACTATAGCATTAATATTTAAAATCTTGTTTATATTTCAACATTTAAAATGAATTTCCATTTCACAATTAAAGTGCAAGTTTCAATTTTATTAATATTATCATTATGATTATTGTTATTGTTATTTATTTATTATGGTTATTTATTTATTATCGTTATTTATTTATTATGGTTATTTATTTATTATCGTTATTTATTTATTATGGTTATTTATTATTATTATCATTATTTCTGTTATTATTATTAATATTATGATTATTACTGTTATCGTTCTTATGATTGTTATTATTATTATTATTCATTGGCATTAATTTCAATTGACGTTTCTAAAAGGATTTGAAAATTTGTATTCATTTCATTTAATTTGTATTTTGCTTAAACTGTACACTTGATTAAATAGAAATACAAATTCTTAATTCATTACATAATCATTACCAATTCAATGCATTTAAATACTTAATTGTATTAGTTTGCATTAATATAGTGTCATTAATGGTTCAATAAATCATATTCAACTCAGAGACTGCAGCGAATTTCTTTCTTTGACCGCAAATTAGTCGATATTATTAACTAATTTTTTATTACTATTTATTTCTCTCATACGCTATTCGATGTTCATGTAATTATTATGTTTTTGTGATTTAGCAACATTTATTAAAAGAAAACAGTATCGTATATCTTTGTAAATATGTATTCGTATAAATAAACACCGTATAATGACATAAATACATATATTAATATAGTTATATACTATATATGTATATACATATGTAGATAATATGTAATTTAAGTAGCTTATTGTTGTTGTAGATAATGTCATTTAAATACGTAATTATTTAAGTAACCATTTTAAGTAGTTAAGTTTTAGAGCAACAAAGAAAACAAATAAAAAAACAACTCCATTAAATGAAAGTAAATCATAAAGCAACTTTATAGCAAATATATTAACTCTAGAACTAAGTTTTATATACAATATATAGGTACATATGATTGTATGATTAACTAATCAATGGATTCCCTGCTTTGTTTAAGATTTGATTGATTTTTACTTTAGTTTTAACCTTTAATTGATTGAATCGAATAAACGGATAACAATTGAATTTTGTACAAAACCACAAAAAATCCTTAAAAAACGCTTTTTTAATATTTATCTGTTGAATTGCATTTAAGTTGACTTTAATAATCTGTTCTTCTGCTGGTTTAAAAAAATGTCGCACTGGCAAACGGTGGGTACCACAATCAACTACTATTTTTCTACTACTATTTATAATTTGCATTCCTCTCTTTTATGCTTATTTTCCAGAGTCCGCCTTCTTTTTAATGCTCTTCTTGTTGAACGCTCTCGTTGTAAAATAGTTCCTCGCAGAAGTAATTTTAAGTAGTTTCTGCACGTTTAGATTTTAGTAGTATTTTTAGTATATAGTATACTCGTACATGTGTATGGAAATTTAATTGAATTGTACGAGAGCGTTACGTTAAGTTTATTCGATGGAAAACTATTATAGTATTTTTATAACTAAACGAAGATCATGAAATTACAAATAATTAGTGTTGCTTCATTTAAAATTGCAATTATGTACTAACATTTAGTTTCTCTAGTTAGTTTCTATAATAGTTTTATTTAGTTAGTCGAATTTTTGTACTAAATTTAAGACATAACAGTAACATGTTTCTACAGACCAGTATTAGTAACGTATTTAGGTACGTCTCGCCACCGCCCACGCCCACGCCCTCTACAACACCAAACATTAAATATCTAGCATCTCGCTCTCACTGTATAAACAACAACAAAAGAAATGTATTCAAACAAAGAAAAATAAAGAAGATTAGAATTAGAAGAAATCACTAAAAACTAGTTCAACACTAATAGGAAGTGCTTTAATACCCATAAATAGCTAAACTAGTCACTGACGTAGTTGAGTCGGAAATGAGAACCACAACAACAACAACAACAACAACATTTAATTGGTTTCACTCACTTCACTTTGCTAATCGAGCAACTCGCATCACTGTTGAATGTTATGTAGATCTGTAAAGCGCATAGAATTGCCAACTACAACACTAGCGAAAAGAAGTCATCACTAACAACAACAATCTACCAAAATAAAAACCTACCAAATATAGTAGTAAAAACCAAATATCGTCGCACGGTTCCCCGTTAAAAAAAAAACCAACAACAACTGTTTTATATGCAAAACCTACCCACTTGTAAATCGCACAAAAATACTTCCAACTGAATTCTACATAGCAAACTTTTGTTTCAATTTTCTGATTGCGTTGATCATTTATTATATTACTTTCCGATTTCATTGCTCTTCGATTTTTCCTTTCATTCGTACAACATTTGTTAGTATTTTTGAAATGCTCAAAATTCGCGAATAACAGCAGTCGTTTTACATGCAACTGTAAGTTAACAGCGCCATTTAACAGACAAGCGAACATTTCATTAAAAATTAAAATTAAAATTGAATGCAGAATGAATTGTTTAATGAAATTTATATATAAAAATAAGAATAAATCTACTAATCTAATTAACCTACTAACGTCACCTGATCATTTCATCTTTCGGACGAAATCAAGTCAATTCAATTGAAATTTTGTTCAATTCGAACAGGCAAGCAGAATTAATGGCGGCGCATAGGTTTTGAGAGGCTGCTCGAAAATATTCACCATGATTTCACATGGAAAAAGAAATGAAAGCATAATTTTGCATTTTAAGTTGTTTACACTCCGTTGAATGCTACAGAAGTCCTACTTAACACTGGTTATGGTTCAGAGTTCAAGGAAGGAACCGATTCGTAAAACGACTTTAACTACTCTGAATTTGTTATTTCAAAAATACCAAGAAATAAATACTTTACTTTTGTGTTCTGCCTTCTATTTTGAGGTTATTTTAATATCGAACTTTTTTCACAAAGTAGTTAGTTAAGTTAATTGGATTTATTTCTTCAATAAACCGATAATATATTATACAAAATCGTATATAGCATAAATCTACAACTAATGAAAGATAGTGTTAAGAGAATCTTATAGAAGTTTATGAAACGCAAAGTAAAATATGGAAAATAATCGATACTCGATACTATGCATACAGGGTTATATATATAATGTTTCACGATGGATAAATGTCAGAGTTGAAGATGTAGTATTAAGTGTCTAAAGTAAAAATAAAAAGCTAAAAGCTATTAAAACGGCTCAAGTGCAAATATAGGAAATACACATAAAATTTAGAATTAAATAAAATGAGAACACACTGAATATTTATACAATACCATGATAATAATAATAGTAATTATAATCATGATAGAATAATAATAATAATAACAGTAAAATAAATAACAAGAATAATAAAAGCAAATTCAATGTAAATCAAGCTTAAAAAAGTCATGAATTAAATTCGACAAAGAAAATATTGAATAAATTTAGATAAAATCATGATGAATTAAAGAACAATATAAATGAAGAAAATAATGAAGTCAAATTATATACATAAAGCAAATTAAAATGAAAGAGAAGATTACACAAAATTACAAAGAATTGGACAAAATATATTTAAAACATTATAAAGTTAAGTGAAAAAATGGAAACATAATGATTTAATAATTGAAATAAATATACTATAATTTGAAGAAATTCAATAAAAAGGAAGCTATAAAAACTAAATAAAACAAATAAATAAATCAAAAGTAAACATAAACTAAAGAATAAAATAAGCAAAAACAAGGTAAAAAAGAAGTCGGTAGCATAGAATAAAATAACTGAGTGCATCAAAGAAAACAAAACAAAACCGAAACCGAAAACAAAAACAAAAACAAATGAAATCCAAAATACAAGGGTTGTGCTAGCAAAACACTCACTTTTAGTTGCAATCGCAGTTTTTGTATTGAACAATTTTGTGAATAAAGAATTTTAGTTGTTTCTATCGTGTGGCGAAAACTATTTTCCATTTAGCCGAATCCGTTTCAAATGAATTCAACTCTTGCAACTATCATAGCCATCGTTATTATATTATGTATAGTGAATGTACACAGAACCACATACGTCTAAAATATGCTAAAATACGTGTCGATATGTGAGCAAATCATAACTGTATTAACTGTAATATGTATCTATAGCGTATGATGAATAAATATTGTACATGGATTTTTCGCTCATGGAAGAGCTCGCCAACAAAAGCCAGTGACTATCAGCTAACAGACCGAAAAGTTTCTGAATCTACAAAATATAATATAAATTTCAACTAAGAGCATTTTTAGTCTTTAAAAGAAGAAGTGTTAATTTTAAATCTACATACAAATACAAAACATATCGTTTAGAGGAACTAACGAACACGTTTACGATTATTATATCTGTCCATGCAAACTAAAAAACCTAACAGAGTCACCCTGTTTATTACGTGTATCTAAATTTATATGGTAAATGAGGATATTCAAACTATTCCTGGGTTTGCAGTATTTGCAACATTCGTGCTGATGGTCACAACTAGAAAAACAACAACAACAGCCAGACAGGAACACTCACTCACTACACAGGCACACACACGCACACAGCTCATTCACACTCCCACTCACACACACACAAAGCTCACTCGCAAATACAACGTTGGCAGTTAAAAGCAAAAATATTTGATGCCATCGAATGAATGTTATAGAAAAGTAGTAAAAATGCAAGAAGACGAAGAAGAAGAAGAAGAAGAAGAAAGGAGAAGAAGAAGAAGGAAGAGAAAGAAATTAGTTAAATCAAAATAGAATGTAAAATACAGCATTTAAAGTTCCCGCATATTCACAGCTCTTTCACTTTCCTCCTCCTCACCCATCTCCATACAACAGTCTCTCTCTCTCTCTCTCTCTCTTTGTCTCTCTCTTTCTTTCTGTCTCTCTCGCTCTGTCACATTGTCCAATACATTCATACGCACTGATCTATCAACCAAACGAGCACAATAACGAAACAGATTTAGTAACTCGTGATTCGGTAAAAGGAAAAGAAATTAAGGAAGAATTTGAAGAATTATATGAGTAGAAATAACATCAGAGTATCAGGGAAGAAAAATATATAAATAATAAAACTTAAGAAACCCTGAAAAAGAAGAAGCAAAAAACAAAAACAACAAATATGTGTAATAAAAAATATTAGAAAATACAAAAATACAGAGAGGAAGATTAGAATAAATGTTTTAAATGTAAGATTAATAAAAAGCAACAACTAAAAAAATGCATAATTTTAAACGAAGCAGAAAAACAAAACAAAAGATTAGCAAAAATCCAAGTAATAATCGAGTGAGCACAAAAAATCGCTGCATTCATTGCAAACATCAAGAGAAACAAACACAAACAACAACAACCACAACCACAACCACAACCAAAACAAGAACAAACACAAACAGAAACAATAAATTAAGTAAAATTAATTGAAATGTTTGTATTTTATGAAAAATAAAGAAAACAAAAAAAAACTTAAAAGTTGCTACATCGAATTTAAGCATGCGAATCGTTTAACAGAGATAAAAATACGTTAGTAAAAATTATGATTGTTATTAATTTCTATATTTTTCAAAATTATCCTATTATTTATATTTGCAGAAACTTACACACTTTTTAAATTTTACATCACATCATTATTTTAGTATTCAATTCATTTAAATTTGTTAAAAAGTATCTAAAGTTTCCGCAAAAAAGCTTATTATTATTTGGATTTTAAAAAAATTTCTTTATTTCTCAAAAGAATTCGTAAATTGAGATAAAATTCACAATGGCGGATCATCCTAGTACACTATTAGAAACATAGCTGAAGCACAAACCACATTAAAAACGAAGTTGATGCACACAATTTATTTGATGCACATTTAACAAATACTTTAGCATTGCATACATTTAGGCTGTTTTAGTCTGACTTCATATGTGTTTATTCCAGATTAAGGCACTTTATGCAAGTTTACAGAGTTCATTTTATGATTTCCTTATTGATTTTTAACTCTTTACAATTTTATTTATAATTTTATAAAAAAAAACGTTTGCACGCTTCTGAGTGTTTCTTTGATTTCCAATATCTAAAGAGACGGAACATTTTTACTTCCGCGACACAGAACGCGACATAGAGATGGCGCTTACGCTCAGTTGTTTAAATACTGCCTACATTTAGGCATACAGTGTCAATTGTTCAAACTTATGCAGTGTAAGAAAGTTATATGGTACACCCTGTAATTTTGTGAATTTTGCTCTGCGGTCTGAACAAATCTCGATTTTCGTGTCGATTTTTCTAATTTCTTCTTATTATTTTTTGAAAATTTAATATTTTTATTTAATTATTAAAAATAATTACTAAAAATAAGGAGAGCAAATTGAGTAATTGTGTTGTCTCTTTTTATTTTTGGGATCGCAAACTTTTCGTGTGTTTGCATCTCAGTTCTAATTTTTGTTTGGCTGAATTACCAGTTGTCCCAATTTTATTGTATTAGTGGACATTTCCAGCCAATTTAACCCAGATCAAACGTGACAAAATATATGTCTTCTGTCCGTCCTGTCTGTCTGTTTGTTGGTCGAATAACACGCACTATAAAACTTACTGACCCAGTGCAGCAAACAGCTAACAGTTTCCAGCCAGCCAGCCAGCCAGCGAGGGAATGCCGACGATCCGCCGCCGTGCGTCGTCATGCGATAAACACTGCATTTTATCGCTTCATAAAGTCATGAAGATGAATTAGGTTTTCGAGCTATATGCTAGATTAAAATTTTACTGCTAACATCTCTGTTAGCCCGCAGGATATCAACGACATCAAACAACCAACAAACACATCGCAACACAAACACAACAAACAAAAACAATGTTGCACTATATGCAGATCTTGTTGCGGTTCAGTGGAATTTGTTTTCGATAAGCTGCTGATGCTGCTGCTGCAACGTCGCCTCCCGCTCCTGACGCTCTTGCATTTTCACCTGTTTTTCGGTTGGTTGGTGGAGCGCCGCGACGGTTTACAATGGATCGAAAGATAGAATTCAACACGAGTTCCTACTTAGGATCGGATCAAAGCGTCAGCTGGCCGAGAGATGTGAGGCGAGATGCTTGCTAACACGATGTTCAAAGCAATCATCGCCGGCGATCTGTTGATGAGGATTAAAAGTGTCGGAAAACTTGATTGGATGCGGGAAAAGCGCGGACTTCACACCCTGCAGTGTAGTTTTGTGCTCACTTTGTGCGAAAATCTAATTATAAAGATTTCTGTTGATCGTAGATGCAGAAATAACAGTTTCTCGCATGTGTGAGAGATGCGTTATGGGACAACAGATGGCATTGACAGCAGATTGGGCGACCCTCGAGGGGTTGCATGTCTATTTTATTCACTTTCTGAAAGTAGCTTCAAGAAAAAGTAGACATTTCAGAAAGTTTACTAAACACAATTAAACGGAATTTTCGATGGGTGTACAAGACGGTATTTTTCTCCTTTGACCGGCACCAAATCCAGTGAAGACGCAGAACTTTCGCACAAAAAGGTTTCCCTTTGATTTCAATTTTTTTTCATTACTAAACACTACACATCTCTAGAAGCGTTGCTCCAAAATGCTAAGACGACAAATACACCAAGATTTGGAGTGGCCCACAGGAGACTCCGGCTGATCTATCGGCAAGATAATTAGTGCATTCATGAGCAACAACACGTCGTCATTTGTCAGGTATTCCTCCCTGTTCCTCCTGTATTACTTCGTATTTTTAATTGTATTTCTTCAGATCTTCGAAGCCGATGGAACCTCTTTGAGCAACGGCGTCCTCACCTTCCATTCCAACATGAACAACATATCTTCTCTTTAGTGCGAATGGCTCAGCACCTAAAATCGCCAGGGCTGAAGATCATATCGTGGGTCTTGGGCCTGGTAAAACACCGGCGACCTTTGGCTACATGGACCATCAGAACTTCCTGGGCCGCGGGAGGGGCTATATTGGTATTTGGAGTAAAAAAGTAAGAGACTTCTTCAGATATTCGTTGAATAAAAGCAACAAGAAACTTTTTTCAGATCAGAAGACTTTCCTTGCAACTTTAAAAGGCGAACATTTCAAGGACTTCACTTTGTCAGTGTTACAGATTGTCATCTGACGCAATATTTATAACAATAATTACTAATATATAAGAATATATAATTAATTATCCAGAATTATTGTTTAGATCCCCTTTTTTCGAAGGGAATCGTGAAAAATCGATGTCAATAAAAAATGATAAAAATATTTGGTTCTCTAATTTTTTAAAATTCTTGATTTTTCATGGCGAAACCCCATCCTCATGCATAACCGATTGTCATAACTCCCTACAGCATCTCGGATTCTAGCACCTCATTAATTTACGCCTACAACGAAGCGATCTCGAAGAGTATTCGGAGCGATCTCAAGACCACGAAGAGGACTTGTGATCGAAGAGAACTTAGGGCCAGTGAGGGTAAGTGGCGCAAACGGTGTACGGTTCTAATGGAAAGTGTGCAAAACTGAGCTCCAAGCGCCTGGCTCCAAGATCACGTTAGATCACGCTGTGCGTGTAACAAACAAACTGAAGATGATGTTCACACGATCGCCCGCCAGCCGAAGCACCCAGAAAAGCGTGCTGTGAACAAACAAGGCGATTTTTTGTACCCTTTCTAACAATGTTCAGTCGATGTTTGCTCCTTCCCTCCGTCGAGATGTTTTTTGTTCTGTTTAAAACATTTAAGATGTCGGTAATAAATAAATCAATAATTTTATTGCAACAGAAGAACGTGCGCTTGTTTAAGCTGCAGAAAGGGAAGAACAAGAAAACGAATTCAAACTCACAAAAGCAGATGTTCCCAGAGATTTCGGCAGAATCATTATATAGCTAATATATTGCCCAAGATCAAGTGACGATCAATCAACTTAATACGCTGCTATATACAATAGTATGCATGTATGTGAAATCGGACAAGTGACATCATGGGCCCAAGGCTACGAAGCTTCTTCTTGCCCGAAATGATTTCGAACCTGGAGGAGACAAAAAGGAAGCCCAAATGTCAATTAGTATGCGGAAAATTGCGCCAGACGATTTGTTCAAGATAAATAAGCGCCGTGCCACCGCACCGCCGCAAGGAGTGCCGCCAACACTTTCATTTGCTTTATGCACTCTAAGAAATAAAAGCGAAAGAATGCAATGAAAGAATGTACGGGTACATTTTTAAGTTCTCTTGGAAGTTGTCCATGTCTGAGTGTTTTCTGTTTATGTATCTCACCAGGCTAAAAGTGATTCATTAAATACTTGAAATTCTTTGCTAATCATGTGTAATTAAAGTTTATTACAATATAATAATTGAAATAAAACTGCAAATGAAAAAATTAAATTCTTCATAAAATCAAGCTTTAAATTAAGCAACTCATATCTAATCAATCACCTGCTGTACAACAACAACGCGAATCGGATCGAGAACAACTCACAACTGATCGGTGAACAGTGCCCAGTTCAGGGATATGTCGGAATGAGTACCATTCACTCAGCCATGATGCGCGGTGCCATCAGGATGACGATGAGCCGCAATCTGATAGCGCCTCAATTAACAACGACTTGGAATGAGGCGGCTTCAAAGTAATTCCTTGAAATGGGCTTGAGTGCGAGTGAGCACGGTTCGCCTCCGGAGATTCTAACTAGAAGATTGCTTAATCTGATCAACGCGCATTATGTTGCGTGGAGTGAAGCGCGATGACCGAAACAACACCATCACCACCACCACCATCACTAACAATACCTCAGCAGGAAGGATCTACTTGGCTCGGCTGCAGAGGAATGACCACACAGATAATTCGATTCAACGGAGGCCTCAAAATCAGGATGAAGGAGTGCGGAATGCGACGGTGGGTGCAACGAGGATGCGAATCGAATAGAAGAAGGATGAACGAAGAACGGCGAATGGCGAACAACAACAACAAAAAGGAACGTGGCAGAAAGTTGAGAGGAAGGAACTAAAAGAAGAAGAAGAAGACAAGCCACGGAGACGGGCAACGGCGATGACAATGACAGAGGTTGGCGTTCGATGGCGTTTAGCGATAGCTTTTGTCAATCCAATTATCGCTTTGATCGATCAGAGAAGTGAAAAGTCGATAAATCAGACTGCAATTTTTTGGGCGCCTTCTGATGCATTAGTTCGGGATGCAAAATCTTGTAGGACTCTTGATCGATTCCTCAAGATTCTCTTTAAGATCGCAGCAAACGAGATTATAAAAGCTTTGAATGCAATGAAAGCGTTGCAAGCAGTTTTTAGAGGATGCGGGTGATTACCACGTAACACACTTTGATCGACGGTTGAATTCTGTGGAAATTTCTTCACTTCAATACACATTACATAAATACTATTGTATAACACTAAAATATATTTTATCCTTTGTAAAAACTCCATCTAAGTTTGGTTTTATAAACTTTGTAAACTACAAAAATGGCCTTGATATTTGTTTTGTACTATTTTTATGGGTCATGAATAAGTTTTGCTTGTAATTCTCTCAGTGGTGTTTATTTTGATACTAATTTTACGATTATTACAATAATATTTTCTGATTTCTATTTGAATTTTATTTTATAAGTATTTTTAAGATAGAAAGATTAACAGATTTGAACAGTTCAAGGTTATAATAAAAAAAATATCGTATTGAAATCTTCCTTGGTCCTTAGTCCTGTATCTGCGTCAGTTTTGTTGTCATGTTTGTGGAAATAAAATCGAGCCCAATCAAAGCAGTTAAAGCAATAGTGTTGGTTTTAAGAAATCTTCGAACCTTCGAAGTGTGTTTCATAATTTTATAGGGATTCGTTATAATCGCAATAAACAATTTTATGGCAAAATAGAGACTCAGCACGAGCCTAACGTGGGGGGCTAATGAAGGTAAAGAACACCCCCCCGCCCCCCTTCTCGCACCAAACTCTGCGGTACTCAAGGTACTTCATACCTATCTGCCCTCAACAGTGCGTGTCTATAACTTGCACCATAAAGAGGCACGTATCCTCGAGGCACGTCACCCCTCGCCGAATTGTTTTCCTTTCGGATCCACTTTACTGTCGCCGTCATCCGCTTGTGCACCATCAGATTAACCTGAAATTTCAAACATTTTATTGCGGCTGCAAAAATTAGCATACGATTGCGCGCAGCTGAAACTGCGATACTTTCGGAAACGGTTGCAGATTGCGAAATTAACTCACGTGACCGGCGTCAGAGCCAAGAGCCAGCCGCCCCAGACGACGGCCAGATGACGATAACAAGCGACGCGGGCTGCGCGTGCCTTCAAGTGACTTGCGTTTACGCAATCGCAGTGAACGCGGCGAATACCAATGAATTGAACGATGACGGGGAGGGGAGATGGACGACATTGTAGCGGAGGGAAATGCAGGAAACTGGGAAAAAGTGGAAAAAGTGTCAATGAGAATTCTTTCGATTCAACCGACTGGCCGACCAGCGGAGTGCCACTGAACCAGAGTGGAGCTGAAGTAAAATTGTTAGAATGTCTGGCTTCAACCTCGACTCAGCCTCGGATAGATATGCGTAGAGAGAAATAGAAGTAGGAATAGAAAACCAGCTTCTCTGTGACGGCGATAACTGACAATACGACATGGAAAACTAATTTATTTTGCGGGTTGTTCCAGGAGTGAAGAGGATGGAAAGAGAGTCGTACAGGAAGTTCTATTATGTTGTTGTTGTTGTTGTTATGATTGTTTTCTTCCTCTGCCAGTTATTGCTTAAACCACTTCATCAATTCTTCGTAAGTTGGCCATCTTTATTTAACTCGCTTTGATGACCTGTTGAACTCACGCAAACAAAAATAACATTTCGTTGCTTGACACAAATACGAAAAAAGGCGAACATGGGAAGTTGAACTACAATGAAAAATGCACCGATTGTAGAAGTAAAAATTGCAGAATCTGAACTAGAAACTGAGCCAGAAACCGATGTTTGAAATCGATGTTTGGAAAAGAAAGTAGCTTTTCTTGTCAACTAATTCAAGCTACAACTCCGTCACGTGTCACGTTGGGTAAGTCGGGGACGAAATAAAAACTTCTGTCCTCAGACGCTTTCAAGTTCTGATCTCTTGAAGCAAAGCAATGAAAGAACTACTGAGGATTTCTTTCTCTGCAGTGATCATGTTTGTACGTTAAGAAACACATTAAAATGGTGCTTAATCATAACTGTACAAAAAACTATCTATAATCTTAATTTGTTACAACATACATACTTAAATTTATTAAATTACCACAAAAAATTAAATCGATTCAAATTGAAGAGGTTCAAATTCCCAAAGTAAAAATTTCTCCCCATTTCTTTCTTTCTTAGAGTTTCTTTCAATTAGCCGCCGAGCAAGTTTAAAGTTGTTAGAGTTCAAAACCTTTTAAGAAAAACTAAAGCCTTAACATTGACATTGAAACGTTCTGCATGAACTCAAAATGTAACAAAATAACAAATCCGAAAATCATGATCAACTCGAAACAGATACAGGAGACTGACAGAGAGACACCCCCTGCGCCCCCCCTTTGACCCTTTGAAGAATTTGTATTGACTGCTTGGAATTTTAGGCATTTAAGTGGATTTTAATTTGAGTGGCAAACGAAACGACTGGAAGTCGTCCCCAGCCACGCATTAACGATAAATTCAATAGGATTTGAAGCCATTAGCATCCGAAAACAGAAGCCAGTCTGCTCCTAATGGGATCCTAACGAAAGGGGGACGGGGAACATGAAACCCTCAACGAAAAACAACTCATAAGTCAAGCAGGATCAAATTTCAAATGCACTTCAAAACAAACGAAAGCCAGCACAAATAAATAATGGAAATAACAACCTCACGATCATTGCAATGAGACACAAAACCGAACCAAAGCCCCTTTAGCGACCTCAACGCTGAACCTCCGACATCAGCATCCTCCACGTCGCCGGCACCGTCAACCTCACTAAAGTGTTGCCGCAAATCACTGCGAGGCCAGTCAGTCAGCCAGAGAGTCAGCAAGTAAGCATGCAAGCAAGAAGACAGACAGACATCCAGCCAGCTTATAATTAGCTGCGACTCCAGCCTCAGACATGATTAAGTTATCAGCAAGCGATCCCTTTATTAGATGAACGCGTTCTCTCCTCACGCAGCCTCGTGTGATACATAACCCTCCCCTCCTCCTACTCTTCCTGATTCTGCTGCGGATCATCGTACTCTTGCTCTTTTGGCTTGTTTTACTCATCGCATGGTATGCGATGTGCGATGTGCGATGCGACTTTGCTGTCTTCCTTGCTATCGTGCTGCCTGTCAAAGGGTAAGCTTGTTGTTTTAGTACCGCTGTTGTTTCTGTTGTTGCTATTATTATTATTCTTCTAATGCCAACTCTGCACTCTACGAAGCCTTCCCGCATGTGATCGAACAGATCCTTGTGCTCTCAATAAATAATTCATTGATCGACACCGCGACTGTTGTTGTGGTTGCTGTTTTATTTACATCATCATCGTCATCAACATCATAGGCTGTTCTTGTTCCTTCTTGTGCAAAGCATCTTGGCCGGATGTAAGGTGTCAAAACATGCGGCACGTTTTCATGCCGACTCAATTCACCCGATCATCTCGATCGCCTTCTTCTTGGCTGGTTAAATTTATGTACCTCGTCATGCTTTGCAATTGCTGTTGACGTAATTGATGTGTACCGCATGCGTCTTTGAAATTCCGAAGGAGTCTTTAAATGGAAAGGACCTACATAACCATACCGCCCATCTATTTGCTGCTTATGATGCTATAATTTGTTGTAGGACTCGATCCCTCCCTTCGTCTTCGTCTTGCTATCCAAATTTTCAATTTTCTCTGTTGACAAACAAATTTTACTCTTGACGGTGAGTTATTAATTGATTAGAGATGATATTCTTATACTGACGTGATCGGGAAACTTTCAATATTCATTGGATTGAGTATCATCTATATTTATTCAAACAAAATCAATTCAACCCAAACAAGTTTTTTAAAAATGTAAGATTATTAAATTCAATTACCAACAAAATTTATATTTATTTATTTTATTCCGGATCAAAAATTCACTTAAAATCGATATTTATTTCATTAATGATCAAAAGATATGTTCATTTAAGGATTAATTTTTTTGTATATTCAGCAAAATGCTATTGAAGATCCATTCAAATTGATCAACACAAAAATCTCCATTCCATTGAATTAAAGATAAGTATTTTCATTTAAGATTGCGTAAATTCTACTCTAAATTTCCGTAAATCTAAACATACAAAATTTCAACTGAAATAATTAAAAATTCTTAACTGAATTATTGAAATTATGAACTTGAAAATGAAAAATATATTTAAATCACAACATCTGAACATATTCTATGGTGCTTTATCTTTAAATCTGGTGAATCCAAGATCTTTAAATCTTTAATTAGCAATCTTATAGCACTTTCTCAGTTCTCTGTCTAAAAAAGTGAATCTTCTTTATTAACATAACAACATCATCGATCACAACTTTTACTTGAATTTGACAAGATCGCCAGATCAGATCGTACCAAAAGTGCTTCAGGGTCCAGAAAACAAGATAAACTACTTAGGAATAAGAATTTAAAAAGAAATAAATAAACCATGAACCCATGAAAACCCACGTGGAGAAGTTAGATCAGGAAGTGATCCCGATCAGCCGATTAAAGTCTAAATTTGCATAATTATTATAGGAGACACACACATAAACTGATCATGCGTAGGGAAAGAGAGCAAACGATGGAGTATTTACACGAATATGTATCATTTATATTACGAGTATATTATATAGATGATTATATAGATTCTGGTATGATGAACAATGCCAGGATGATAAGTGAAGTCCGATTACCACGTAAATTACGGACCTCAGGCTAAAATCGGCTACACTAACAGCGACAGCAACCACAAAAAAAAAACATGAAGACTATAAAGAAAGAGGCAAGAGCACAAACTTGCCGCATGCGCTAAAGAATTATGTCTTTATAAGTTAGCACAGATCCTTGATCACTTCACTGCACTTCGCCTCAGTTCGCTCTTCCCCATAAAAGGGTCCCTTATGAGCTGCATGTTATACAACAACAACAACCTGAGCAAAAACCAAAAAGGGCTCCAAATCAAATAAATGAAGTTGCTGCAAGATCAGCGCTTATTTTAAGAGCGATGGGTAAAATTTTAATTTTAATTTTATTATTTATTACAAGCGGCGGCGGCGCTTGAGTTCAGCTTGATAAGAGCTGGTATGGTGTTGTTGTTGTTGATGATGATTAAGGCACGCGTGCGTCGCGGAGGAGGAGGAGGAGCAGGAATCGGGACGGCGGCTTACCACGAAAAGGTGTTACTCGATTCGTGCCCATTAGATCCTTGATAGATGTGCTTAGCCATGTTAGCGTTAAACATCGTGGCCAAAAAGTGTTGCCAGCAGCTGTTCTGGCTTTTTGCCTTTTTCTCATCTCAGAGTCTCATTCAGAGTCTGGCAGCATTAACCACGAACTTGGCTGCTTTTATCGGGTTTATTGATCAACGTGTTTAGTGATCGACATCAGCGATCAAGCGGCGCTGCTTGCTCGGGTTTAGATTTAGCCCTGAGCCATAATTCGTTATGTTGGCGTTATTATTGCAGTCAGTGTTGTTGTTGTTGTTGTTTGGTTGATGGTTCTGGCATGATGTTAGCAAGCATCCGGCTGTAGGATGTAAAGAAGTGCGAAAACTGCCTTCAGAACTTAACACCTTGTTGTGAATACAAGAACTCAGACATTCAGTCAGCCGCCAGTCAGTCAGCCAGTCACTCAGCCCACCAGCCAGTAGAACTTCATATAAATCAATCTGAAAATAATGCTCACTAAAAGATACAATTAGATGTGATTCCTCAAATTCTGCCCGATCAGTTGATTCCTGATTTCAGACGCAGACAAAATGTCCTACTTTAATTATGTACAGATACGGACCGTGTTATCTACTTACGCTTGGAATACCTACGAGTCCACAGGCGGGGGTGGTTGGGTGGTGAGTCAAAATTGATCGCAGCGTTGATCGCAACTCCCGCTAATTGATTGTTAATTAATTCAGCTTTGCATTTGCATTGGCATTTGCGTGTGGTGCAAAACAAGGAAGTCAGTCTTATTTAATAACAACCACATTTCATAGTACATTGTTACAAGGCATGACAGGTGGCGCCATCTCTGCTACGAACGTGTTGAAACTGAGCTCATTTGACATTTGGTCCAGTAGAATGCCATGTGAAAACGTCAAAATGTCGCAAGTGGCGCCAACACCACCCCGACGTCTGCCACGTCTAGTATGCAAAATACTCGTAGTTGCCCGACTCCGACTTATAAATCAAGCCCTCACTAATTAATTATTAGCTCCCACATTCAATTGCACTGGTTGAAATGTATTGCTAATCACTGCAATCAATTAAGTGCAAACCTGCGTCTTAGATTTGAAATGTGACAGCGGTGGCCTGTCACGAGGACGTCATTTTCCAGCCCGTGCGGGTTAAGCCGATTGGCGTCGGTTTTAATTGGGAGCCCTCCAGCCGATTGTCTCGGTTAAGTATCGTAACTCACTTCTAATTAATCGAGATATATTTTCAGATTAAGTAGAGTAATGTACGTATCGATAAATAACACCGATATATCGATATTAAAAATGGTTCAACACAGTACAATGTGGTCTTATTTTGCTCCAGAAGGAAAACTCGCCATGAAGGTTTCCCGGGTACTACGACTATGGGATTGGTTCAGAAGTAGAATAGGCTGCTCAAAATTATTAAAAAATTGGTGAATAACCCTTTGCGAATTATAAATATTAACGCTCTGAGTGCAAAGTGGTTGATGTGTAAATTCATAATTCATAAAATTTATGTAATAACCTTAAATGATAGATGAAAGTTGCAATCAAGTTTCAATGTTCACTTGTATATTAATACGAGTTGGAAACGCTTCAAAATAGTTCAAAGAACATGGAACATTCGTCATTCACAGCGGCATGCAACATAATGGCAACGATTGCTGTCTACGCGTCACTGCGCATTAAATCAAGGCGTTACAAGATCTTTAAAGTAGAAGTCTTGCCAATAAGCAACCTCCCGGAACGAGGAGAACTACGACGCAATGCGTAAACTGGGAGAGCCAATAATTGAGTGAATGATAATTGAATGGAATGACGTGCATCGAAATCCATGCATCATCAGTCTAAAGCGATGAATAACGCGTTCACGAATCACGTCAAGAATGAAAATTACCCAATGATATCCAGAATGGATCCAGATGCATTGAGATTTTGGTGCGTCTCGAAATAGAATAGAAAACCGGCGGGGAGTCTATCAAAAGTAGCGCGCAGATGAACAGCAACACTTGTTCTGGATTGCATGAGATATCGTAAGATATCAAAGCTGTTGTCAGCAATCAGTCATGAGTGCTGAAGTCCATTCGTGCGTACCGAGAGACATGACGGACTTCGCAGTGTTTATCCTCTACGAGTTGCAGAGGAGGAGTTGAGAGGAGACCCACTACCTCATTCTATCACTCTTTCAGTCTTGAATCAGTTTGAGTAATTTTCTCAAAATAATGTTGAAAATGTTGACGAGTTAAGAAGCAATACTCAATGATTAGCTAGCAACATGTGCAATATTTGAACAGGAGTCACTTCTAAATGAAAATATTAGGCAACCCTTCCACTAATCAAAAGACACGACATGACATGATTAGTGATCACTGATGTCAATTCAAACAGATTGAAATATACTCGTATTTCTTGAATAGATTAGGAACATAGATATTTGAACGTAAGATAGGCTATAAGAAGTTCATCTGAGTTCAGATGTCACGGTTAAAAATATACTACTGATTATGGAGAAACAAATTTCAACAGCTTATTTTTGGAGCCTTTGCTTTACTCATAGATTTGATAAGTGTCTAAGATCTCCGGAAAAATATCTTTAAGGCGATTATAGTTGGGTAAAATAATTGAAAGTGGAAAACTTTAGAATAAACATAATATTAAATAATATATGTATGTATCAACATAATAGATATTAATGCATATCTAAAGATATATACGTACATACAAGTATATGTTTACTATATACACAACATTAATAAAACTAAGCGCCTTGCTTACAATTTAATGGGTCTTTAGGCGTCTTTAAGCCTCCAGGAAGGGCGACCAGTTATATGGTACACAATAGAGTTTGGTTTTAGAGGCGGACTGTTAGTGGCTACGGTTAAAACTCACAGACAACACGGTCGAGCTTCGGCACTATCGACCCAAAAATAGTATTTGTCGAACATATCTGAATTGTGCAATAATACTACCCAAACAAGTCTTCACAAGGTTTAAGTTGCCTGATAATCACAAGTTTAGTCGTTCAAAATATCTTTCTTAACCATAGCATTAGATCAGTCGTTGAAATCGATCTTTAGACATAAAAGTACCAACCGTTTCCGTAGTGTAGTGGTTATCACGTGTGCTTCACACGCACAAGGTCCCCGGTTCGAACCCGGGCGGAAACATTGAATGATGAATTCTTTTTTCTTATAATTTATTGTTATATTTTTGTATCTCTGACCACACGCCATAACAGCCTAACTCGTGTTCTGTTTCTTTTCAGGAGAATTATTTAAAGTTTAAAGTCATTTATTTATTTTACCTTTTTTAGATTAGAATATGTTTTATATGTTAAATGGTGATGGTGATAATAATGATATAGTGCGACTTTATGTGTTATATAATAAATGCGCTGTTGAATAAATTAATCACGCTGTTGAATTCATTTGTCTCGCCGTCTGAATGCATTGTAGACACTAATAAACGATGAATTAATTACTTAAAAGCCCATAAAAACAGGATCGACAACAAGAACAACAAAAACAGAACCATAAACAAACAAGACGAAATCAAGTAGATTCAATCCATCATTTGCACAGACGATACATAAAATTAAGATAATATAATTTATTATATTAATCTATCTTCAGAGACTCTATATTCCGCGTATAAATTGGATAAGAAACAAACCCAGTGAATTTATTCAATGAATACACGATAAGACATTTTTGAAAGATTAAAAGCACATTATTAGCATTTTACAATACGAGATTTTAATAGTATTTAATTGAGTAGAGATAATTAATGGCTACACTTGAAGCACATACAAGAAAATTGAGCAAATAATTTATTGGCTTACACCACACACACACACAAAATCCTCTCATACTCTCTACTACTCCAATTTCTCGAGAGAGAGAGAGAGAGAGAGAGAGAGAGAGAGAGAGAGAGAGAGAGAGAGAGAGAGAGAGAGAGCGAAGGAGAAGAAAAAGAAAATTTATTTTTATAGAAAGGAACGAATTTAAACGATGCCTTTTTTATAAAAATTTCAGAATAGTAAATCTTAAATAAATAAATAGACTTAAATACAAAAAAAAGAGGGACCATGAAATTTTCTACTCGTAATCTGAAGCTTATTAACCGGGTGATCGATGTTCTTGAACATTGTTGAGCTTATAAATGAAGCATAAATGAATGTATGCTTAATTCATTCTTTCATTATCACTTCATCCGAGACCCACGTGATATGGCGATTAATGTCACTACGTGATATCCTGATTATAATGACGTAACATTATGATTATAAAAGCGATGGGAACTCACTGTAGAGCCCAAATTTAACCACACTTTTTGCACTTGCATCGACCCACGAATTACATGTGTGCGTGTGTGTCTGAAGAATATTCGTAGCAATTCAATCGACCACGAAAACGCAGTCATTCTCGGAATACTTAAATATCGCACTTTCAATTCACTCATCGATCTTCAGTTTTCGGTTGATAATTTAACGTAATAAAATGCTAATAAAAATAAAATATGATTGTTGTAAAATATTACGCGAAAATGACTGAATGCTGACGAATTTATTGACGAATTAATTTTAATTGAATTTATGGTGGACATTTTTTTGGGTGGCGTCTTGTTTTCTGTTTGTTTTCTTTTTGCGAAATCTTCTCCTGAGAAATCTTCTTTTTAGTGATCGTTTCAAAAGTAAGAAAATGTTTGGAATTTCCGAATTCTTTCCAAGACTCAATATCGATTATAAATCTGATTTTACAGCGCTGTAATCCGCAAAACAAACATCTTTCCTGTGGAGGATGAGGAGGATTATCTCGCCTTGAAGCCCATTTAAATGAGAATCGAAAAACCCACCCACTCATAAGTTGACTCATTACTAATTCGGAGCAGCTCGAAGGTAGATCAAGCCGCCGCAACGCGACAATAAAACATCCGAAATAATCCTCTAATAAATCCGATAAAACATCGCGATAATAAGACGCCGGATTTATGGATCGAAATGGATGTGCACTCAAATCAACTCGGCTCAACTCCGGCCAACTGAAGTGAACTGCGCCCGGATCTCAGCATTTGAATCTTCCGACGCGTCACAAAAATTTCCGGCGGCACCGAAATTCAAGAGCAAACGACGACGAAATCTCAAATAATAACGCGAAATTGTTTGAGTATGGCCAGCAAGCGTTGCCACATGGTTTCCATGGAGTGGACTTTCTTTGGTGGGGTTCTTTGTTTTGCTGTAGCTTTCATTCAATGTCTGTTTTGTGGTTGACTCCAATTTGATGGTCGTTTGTTGGCGGTTTGGTGCAGTGTGGCCCGAGGAGGTGCTGGTGATGCATTGATTTATTTTTATGATCGCAACACATCGAAGACCGTCTACGAATTTCAATGAGTTGAACTTGACGCTGAAGCACAGGCGTTGCTTTTCTCAAACTCCGTAATGCGTCTGCGCCACTGCTGGCCACATGAATGTGCGAACAACAACAACAACTGCAGCAACAACAACAACAGCAACTGCAGCAACAGTTTTAAAGAACAAGAGGAAGAGCAAGGATTTTGCGCCGCTGCTTTTTGTTGTCGCCTGCATTCAAATTCTGTGGTCGGCCTGCATTTAAATATTTCATTCAAACATTCGAATGTCCGACGTTAATAGAAGTTAATGAAACTTGTTCTTCATATTCTCATTGTTAATTTATGCGAGACGACTCTTTGATGTGATGTCACAATGCTTGTGAATAAATGTAATGTTCGATGTAAGCTACGTTCGACAATTTATGATGCATTCAATTATAAAGCTTCATACTCGTAGTAACATGGATTTAGTAGAGTGCATAACTCAGCGAGTCACCAAAAAACACTTAATAAAATATTATTAAGACTTTTATTACAGACTTAATGTGAGAAACACATTCAAAGCCCATTTAACACAAACTTCAAATAGTGTACTTTACGATTTCAAATACGATATTCAATAAACAAACGAGTTGAATGATTTAACTTTACGCTTTACACTTTCGATTACTTTCATTCGATTCGACTTCGATTCCGATTACTTTACAATTCATTCAGTGATTCTTAGAGAAATGAAGCAGATTTCAGAGTTTGTTTTGTGTCGTCTCTCGATTTATCAAAAATCGAAGTATTCTTTTTGTTCCAAAACAAGCTCTGGTCCCCTAATGCGCTTTTTTCCTAATCAAAATCCAATTTCGAGGAGGCGAAGAGTGCCTCCAAATAATGATCCACTCAACTGGTTATTGAATTACATCTGAAGTATGATGAGAACAACTTTTATTAAGACAAATAAAGTCATATTTTCATATTTTTTGTCTTTACTTTTCCCCTTTCAACAACAACAGCAACAACAACAGCGACGACAACATCGGCAATGAAAGTGACATTATATTCCGTAAGCATGTCTTCATTTCTCGCTCCACGCTCCAGAAATGCACTTTAATTAGATTACGCTTTGCATTCTGTGGCTTTTTTTCACCTCTTTTCTCGAAGACTTTTCATTTCTGCTACGTGTTTCTCAGTCCTTACGACGTACGCGGCGACGCGTCTCGTTGTTACGAGTTGTTGTGAGAGTGCGCCTGTCTCCAAGGTTCCAACATTGAAATGAATTCGCAGAAACGAGAATTTCTGCGGCGTCCGATTTCTATGCCGTGAACACGTTTCCGCAGTTTAACTTCTAATGGCAGATGCTCGATGTACCATGCAATTCCAGTCCTATTTCATGCAATGAACCAGTCGAAGTGGAGGGGGCGGGGTGGAGGGGATGGAGACCAAGACGCACACGGTGCTGCATTAGGCTGTAACCGCAAATAACTTTAATTAGGATACGTTTTATTACAAAAACTTTAATTATATCGTAAATTATCAGGGGACCTTCAGCTACTTTAGCTGCACGATACGCTGTATCGGAATCGTGATATTTGTTCCATATTGACGTCAGAAGTGTTCACAGTCATAGTGTATTATTTTTATCACGCATGCTTCACACGCAAAAGGTTCCCGGTTCGAATCCAGACGAAGGCAACGAGACCGAACATTTTTTGTACTTCTTCACCTTCCTTCTTGTTTCCTCCTTTTTTGCTTAAATTCATAATTAAATACTTGAACTAGATTTTTTCTCTTCCCTTAACAATAATCCAATATTATTTAAATCCAAAGTAAAATATTCACAATAATTAGATTACAGTATCTAATTAGTATTTATTTTTGGTACCATCAACAAGTAATGTAAAAAACGTAGATAAATTTTTGTATATAGATTTTTAAAAATAACATGGAGTGGTTTAACAGTAATTGAAGAATTTAACTGCTTTAACCGAAGGTTCAACTGTTAAATAAAAGGGACCTGATCCTTAAATACCAATTTAATTATAGGTGAAAGTTGAATAGTTTAGAAATGAATACCTAAATCACTTCAATATAAAAAAATATAATAAAAGTGCACAGATTAAAACAATATCATGAACAAAGTTCAAACTGTTCGATCGATCGATCAGATGACTGAACAGCAGCAGAGAGTTTTTTTCCCCTCAACGGCTTTTCAAGATCACTCGCTGAACTGTACAGATAATCATCCTCATTATTATCATCATCATCATCGTGAGATCCAATACAATAAGACATGTAACACAAGTGTCCTTCTTTTTATTGAGTTCTGAGGTCGGTTAACAAGCTTGGTGCTCAGTTTTACGATTTCGATTCGACGATTTCGACAATTACAACAATGAAAAGATCGTAATAAAATGAAGGACGGCGAGCGTGATTTTTATTGCTATTTTATGAGTTGCATAACAGTGGATGGGTTCTTAATGGTGCTCTAAATCCTTCCTATGCGTCTTCTTCTCCTCTACTCCCATAAAATAACGAATGAAGGTTGCGAAGGCGTGTCACATCCCACCAAAAGGGCTGCCTTTTATTGAGTGGTGTGTTGACGGTTTGAAGGAATCCACAACAGAGTATAAAAAATAAACAATTAAACAATAACAACAACTGTTCTTGTGTACGACAAAATATTATGACACTTTTATAGCGGGTATCCTTTGTGCAGGTGGCATTCACTTCACTCTAGAAGCCACAGCAGACGAGGAGTGTTAAGTGGCTGGTTTTCGATAGAAGAAGTGAAGATTTATGTGACTTTGATCGGTTTTAATGATGACATTTAATGAGCACAAACATTTGTTAACCTTTTCTACTCGTCTTGACGATGAGCAGGATATTTTATTGGCATCCCACCCAATGAGAATGAATGATGAATGCGACGACGGGACGCCCTCGGAGGGCAATTTATTGACTTTTAAAAGGGACTACATTTTTTATCACTACTTCACTATTCAATATTTATGTACAGATGCTTTATTAGATTTTTTCAATACTCAAAAGTTTTTATTCAATTCGATACTGAAATAAAGAGTGAGTTTAATGAAAATTATAACTTACTATGTTTTTTATCATATCTTAGAACTAAAATAATGTAATATCAATGCTTTAACATTAAAACCCGCAATTAGTCAACGGATTACTATATGGTTTTCGTAGTGTAGTGGTTATCACGTGTGCTTCACACGCACAAGGTCCCCGGTTCGAACCCGGGCGGAAACAAATTATTTAATTAATAAAATAATTAAATAGACTGTGTATTTTTATAACCAGTGTAAAGACTTTTATACACAGCATAAAACATAAACATTGACCCCAGCCACGTTTTTAATATCGAGGTAGCAAGTTTTTTGCACCATGTATGTATCTAGGCCAGGCAACTGAATATGCAACAACTGAGGTTTTTAAAATACGAACAAAATATTATATATGATTTATCTATGACATTTTAAGGGAAAAAGGCATATTTTTTAAACTCTAATCGCAATAACAACTCAAATATTTGATGATAAATATAAAAGAAAATGTAAAAAATTGGTAATTAAATGAAAACAATTTTGTAAAAACACTTATTTTTAAATAAAATGCAAAAGGTTTTTTGCGACTCAAGGCGCGCGTTGTTTCCGCCCGGGTTCGAACCGGGGACCTTGTGCGTGTGAAGCACACGTGATAACCACTACACTACGAAAACCGTTATGACGAATTTGTTTAATGCCTGTTTTAATAAGATTATTCATAATTCTAATTATGCTTGTAACTGCAAACAACACTTCGTAACATAGAATGTAGAATTTCACAACACTGTAGAATGAAAAAATATATTTATGTATAATATACTGCATGAAATATTGTAAATAAACTAATAAAAGAAAGAAAAGAACTTTTAATTCAGTTTGATTTAAATTAAACTTAAAAAGAAATAACTGCATAACTTTGTTAATTAATCCATAAAAAAGTAGATTAAAAAAAATATTCTTAATTGGATTCCATCATATTAACTAAGAATAATCTTAATTAAGTTAGGATTAATTAAGTTCAGTTTAACCATTGTTTCGATATAATAAGTGACAGTAATTATAAAATATAATCCATGTTTGCTGTGTGTGTTAATTTATTGATTTATTTATGATTGCCACCGTTGTGGTGGACAAGAACAAGAAGAAGAAATAATTTAATCTAATGCGGTCGACGTACGACGCTGCTGGGTTCCAACGCTATGCAACTCGGCTAAGTGGCCGTAAACGTGGCTTAAACGATTCGAGGCAATCTCGCGATCATCGCTGTGCTCGTTGGCATATCGAAACGTCTGACAAATGACAGGCCACAAGCTCCACGCTGTGCGACAAACAACTTCGAATTTCTGTGGATAGATAAATAGAGATAAGTTCATGCATATCTACATGAATCCATTTCAAGTACAGCACTTCATTTGTGTTTATTTCTATTTAGTTTTTCTTGTTACTGCTAGTAAACTAGACAAGTTTTGACGCACGGTCCACTGAACTAATTGATTACTTGTTGATTACTTGAGAGACCGCAGACGCAGGGAGGCGACTTAATTAATCCATCATTTCTGGTCAAATGCAAGCAGAATTCTTCCTCCGAATCGTCGAATACCATTTTTTGTGTTAATCAAAAGTTTATCTATGAAAGCAAAACGATTTGTTAAAAGCTTTACCATCAACCACTGTGTGTGAAGTGAATAATACGACTTCATGACAAGTGACTCATATGGGGATGTAGCTCAGATGGTAGAGCGCTCGCTTAGCATGTGAGAGGTACGGGGATCGATGCCCCGCATCTCCAAGTGAATTTTTTTTCTTTCCTTTTTAAAATTTATTATATTATATTTTTTAATTAAATTACATCTCAATCTAAAGCTATATAAAATGTGAAGCAACGTTTTAGCGCTTCCCTTGATGTTGACAACAAAAGCATCTGGACACCTGAATGTGTTTATCAACAACAGCAAAATGTTGACAAGCGTTAGAAACAAATATTTGTTCAACATTCAACCCAGGAAGGAACGAACACTTGAAAGCAAATTAACAGCGGAGGCGACAGACGACAAACAAACCAAGATACACATGTAATTATTAGATTAACAGCTTTAAAAATAGAGAAACAGTAAATAAAATTTAAATTTCTGTTAAAAGGAAATAAAAAATTACAGTGCATAAATTTTAATATTATACTTAGTACTTTTATTCGACTTTGATCGCCGTTAATGTGACTTCTCGTTGTTACATAAACAGCCGGTGCATCATCGGTGAATCCTGCTCAGCGCTGCCCCAGTTCTGCAGCGACGAACGCGAACCGCAACCAACAGCCGACAGCACAACAATTTTTCACCGGTGACTTCTGACTTGTGTCGACGTCTGGAGCACAACCGAAACAACTACTTGCAGCCACCGTTACACACAATCCACAACAACAACAACAACAACAACAACAACAACAAGAATAATGTATATTAATGGCATAACTTGAAGCCAGTGCAGTCAGCCAGCCGCCTTCAAAAATGCTGCTGCGGCGGCGGATGCAGCGCGGCATCAAGATGTGCATCCAATTCAAATGCTGTTCAAAGAAGTGGCAACATTGCATGCTTGTATGCTGGTCTGATTTTTTTGGGCAAATATTAGTTTTGCCCACCATTTTTCACAGCAAATAAATCTTGGAATGAAAAGAATTCAACTGCATGCAGCAGAAGCAGCGACGTAGAAGCAGCGACGTAGAAGCAGCGACGTAGAAGCAGCAGCGACGTAGAAGCGGCAGAAGCAGCGGCGGCAACGACGGCAGCGATGGCAGCTAGACGAATGAGCAGACGCGAGGCTGCTGTTGTTTTGTTTCTCTAACGTTTTGGACACCCGGTCAGTTGGCTGAAACATTAATTAAACGGGATGTGAATAACGTCCGCCAGCGCAGACATTTTTATACATACATGTGTATAGGAGAATGTATGTTTGTATAGGAGGATGTATGTATGTATGCGTGCCCGCAGTGTGTTCAGAAACCATTTGAACTCGGCGAGATTTCTGTCCAAACAAAAAATAAAAATGTTGGCACAAAACAAGATTTCACTAAACATCGGAAAGGAACGAAACAAGTTGTGAAAACTGTGCTGAAAGTGCTACAAACGTCATCCAGTGACAGCAGAAGCGGATCCCGATCTAGCGAAGGAGGGGGCGGGTAGGCGTGGTAAAGCGAATCATAGAAGTTTATAAGAAATTCTCAGCATCCGTTTGAAGCTAGTTTTTTCTAATTTTCAATTTGAATGGCATTCTTATGTAATGAATTAAACGCTTCTTGAATTAACACGAATTCCCACATGAATTCAGTGCAAAAAGTTTCAACATTTCGACTTCGAAAGGGCTGCTCTGCAGCTTTTCGAACTTTAAACTTCTTAACGACGATTATTCTGAAATCTGTGAATATTTTTGCTTAAATTTTCGTTATAAATGTTTGTTTTCTGATTCGAAATTCAAATCGTATTCAACAGTTTTTAAATGTTGTTCGGAAAAAGTATGGAAAGCTTACGCCAGTGACACCGTCATGCACACGTCTGTCCCGATTTTGAAGATATTCGATGATCGATTTGTGGTGTTTGTTCCACTTCTGGAGTCCATAAACTGAAGCCATGACTTCCTGTGCAATAGATTTTCGGTATCTACTCTTTTCGTGGGTTTTTTCCATTCGTATCTACTTACATGGAATTTATTCGATTCGAAAATGTTTTCTGAGATCCATACTCTGAAATTGTATCGAGGATTTTCATTAACGAAGCACTACAAGGGGCTATTTATAGGGTAAAAAGAAATGGGATTTATGAGTCTGCACTCAATTCATCCCCCACTCTCTCTCCCTCCCTCTCACTGTATCTATCTCTTTCTTTGTGCTTCTCTCCATCATCAATTCAAATGAGTTCGTTATTGAAACAAAACAAAACAACAAAAAATGGAGAACAACTGAAATCGATAGCCGCCAGAAATGCTACCACGTTCCAGTTTCGAATTAAAAACTGTATGCAACACAAACGGAATGAAAATGCATTGTAAATTACAACAACAACAACAACAACAACAACAACCAAATAATAACACTAATAATAACAACAACAATACCAATAAAACACAGACAAGCGTGTTGAATGGCGTAACATTTTCTAAACTAAAAAGAATACTTCTTCGTCTGGTCGAAGGAAGTAGCAACATCATCAACATCATCAACAACAACAACAACGATAACAAAAATGCAACTAACACGGTTCGGCTCCATAAAATTTATTGCAACATAAACGCATGCAATTAGAACAAAACCAAAAAACACACAGAAAAAACACAAAAGAATGCGTTAAATTATACAAACAACATGTACGCTGTTTCAGTCATCACTTCCTTCCAAAATCAACAGCAGCAACAGCAGCAACATCAGCAGCATCGACAACAACGACGCACATAAAAGTTGTTATTACGAGTGCGTTAGAAAGTATTCGATGTCACTCTCCCCGCTTTTGTGGGAACAGGCCACTTGATCAGGTGCATCAGGTGGCAGCGGCACCAGCGACACGACCAGCGGTGATCTGTTGAGCCTCGCTTTGAACCAACGCTTGAAGCGACGTTGCGGAAGCTGCCTGAGTTTTCGATCCTTTCAAACACTTCGACTTGAGTTTGATCGCGGTTTCGAGTTGTTTTGGAGGGTGGCTGGAGAGTGTTTTTGGAGTGTTGTTTGTGTTTATTTTCGTAGATTTCATGCTTGTTCTATAACACACAGTTTCGTTGTATTGTTGTTGCTGTTGCATGATCTTCACCAGCAACACACGTTTTCGATGTAACACTGTTCAATGATGCTTCAGTATAACGGTTCTCATAGTTACTGCTCTCCTGCTCTACTGCTTTGTTGTTGTTCTTTTGTTGTTGTTGTTTTTGTTGTAATTCTTTATACTCAGTATTTCAGTGTCTCCAGTTCAACGCCTTGAATTGAAGCTGACTACAGATCCGAAATCATAAATCAAAAGCCGGATAAATTGCTTATTTTCCATTAATATACTTCAATAGATTTATTTATTTTATTGCATATTTAAATTTAACTATATTATAGATTTAACTATATTATACTATATTTAACTATATTATATAAATAGATTTATTTATTTTATTGCATATTTAAATTTAACTATATTTCTGTTTTATTTGCGATGTTTTAGTACATGGTTTCTTGCAATGTTTTGATCAATGCTAAATGCTGATTAATTCCGATACGCTTCAAGACGCAGAACGGTCGCAGTCGCTCGCTCACGCAGCACAGGAAGCACTTTGAGCGCTTTTCGAAATGCTTTTAAGTAAGCTAAATATTGACTCTGAGGCGATGCGCCACGCTTGAAATGCGGCAGATGAAGTAGCGAACAGGTTGAACGTGTTGCCGACCTGCAAACAAACGCGGACGGCACCGGCAACTGCGGCATGGAGACGCGACAACAGGTGACAAATGTTTGGCAAGTTTGTCGCACGCAGAAATGACGACAGTAACGAGCCAGACATAAAAGAACCCGGATCGAGGATGTTCTGTTTGGAAAAACAACAGCAGCTCATTAGAAGCGGATCACCATTTGCGGGACAGAAAGAGAGAGAGGGAGAGAGAGAGAGGGAGAGAAGATTGTCCCGTTGCAGATGTGGTCAATAAAACAGAGCTCACAAACTCCACAGCAACCACATCAGCAATCAAATTAATCAAGTGATGCCGAGCTGTGCTAAATCAAAGAACGTTATATGCTAAAAAGATGCTGCCATCCAGTGACAGCTGGAGGAAGTGAACGCGAGAGGGGGGCAACGCGGAATTGTGGACCTACTGCATGCGCACCCGAGTCGGACAGACGGACAGGCGGGCAGCCGGGCAGCCGGCGATCAGGAGGATCAAAACACTGCCAAGGCCAGTCATTCAGCCAGGCAACAACCAGTCAACTGGGCGTCGCAGTCGCGGTCGAGTCCACGGACGCCGTTGAATTCAATTTACCACATTTCAATCAAAATTTATGTCGGAAATGTCAACGATTCGTTGCGCCTCTTTTTCAGCTTTCTCCCGCCCCCCTGCAGCTGAGCTCACTCATTAGTATTTCGAGTTACAGGCGCGTTATTAAGCCGCCGCGCATCGGGCGCTCTAATGCCACATATTTTGATCGCACACTCAGCCAGCATACCGCGACGACGACGACGACGATGAACGATGGACTGGGATGCAGCTGGGCGATGAGGGACGACAGGCGATCCACAGAATTGAATGCAAAATATTAGAACAGAAGAGCATCGAAACGAGACGAGGACGGAGACGGAGACGGAGACGGAGACGGAGAAGAGGCGGTCTTAATTGGATTAGCCGTTCTCAAGCGTAAGCTGTCAACCAATAACAACAACAACGACAACAACAACGACACCGGCAACAACAGCTCCAGCCAGCAATCTACCAACACCACTTGAAGCTGCGATACTCCTCAGCGGACGACGGACGCACTTGGATTGCATAATATTATTGCTAGCGGAAGCAAGAACACGATCGCCGAGCCGATCACTGATCTCGTAGCTGATGCTGTTTGCCTGCCGGCCGGCTGCTGGAACCAGTATGAGTACTGGCATGAGTGCCAAGCATGTTGTTGACAACTCATACAAGTTGTCAGTGTCCATCAGTCACGGCAACAATTGACAGCCGTCCAACAACGGTGCCTGTTGTTGTTGTTGTTGCTGTTGTTGTTGCGCCCACATCTGCGCCCAGCTCGCAGATTTCATTTTAATTATTAGTTTTTCCATTCTTCTCACTCGTTTGTAAACTTGTGCTCTATAATCGCCGATCCCGATAGCAGACATCGCGATCATGTCGCATACGATTCACAGCTGATGAAAGTTCAGCCTTAGAGAGTGGTTTTCAATTTCAGAAACTACAGTACACGACTGTATACAATAGTTTCTCATCAACAACCATCGAATGGACAAATGTGTGTGTTTAGTTTTTTAATTCATTGTTGCAGAACTCTTACGTCAATCCGAGTGACTGAGTATGTGCTGAACGACACATGACAACAACAAAAACAGCAGAAACAACCGAGTACCACCCTCAGCAGTGACGAGGGCCCACGATCGCCGTTAATTCATTTCAATCAGCTGCTGTCCAAATTATTGTGGAAGAATGATGCGACGCAGACGGTTGTCAATATTTTTCTAAATTTTTACATCCGCTGATTTACTTTG
Organism: Myopa testacea; assembly: GCA_949629155.1. Lineage (NCBI taxonomy): Eukaryota > Metazoa > Arthropoda > Insecta > Diptera > Conopidae > Myopa > Myopa testacea. Next base: position 54,994,769 of record OX451345.1, on the reverse strand, counting down.
ATCACTGTTGGGGCTCGTTGTGGGCCGTTGAAAACCTAGAATTGTAATTTTTCACGCCTGAGAATTTCTGTCTGTATTTTTTAGGTTACTCGTAATAAGCTATGCTACTTAAATACCAATGAAAGTGTGTTGGTCTTGTCTCATGAGATCGTGCAGTCACAGTCAGTAGTTTTGGGAGAAAGATAAGTTATCATTATTATCTGACTTAGTTATCTACTTCTTCATTTACCTTTGAAGGTCATCAGGATCATTCAAGTGCCAATCAAGTAAAAATGAAGAGAGTTTAAAATGTAGTTTAGAAAAAGAGTTCATTTAGTTCATTTAGTTCATTACCATTACGTGGATTCCCACGATACCAGTAACAGTTATTCTGAAAAAACAACAACAACGGGATGATCACAATCACCATAAGCAGAAACAACAAAAACAAAACAATATAACAATCGGCAACGTCGAGTTCACTGACTTCAGAAAGCAACTCGGGAGAAAACAGCTAATCAGCCGCAATCGGTTCGTCCCCCTCCTATCCCCCTCCTTTCCCCCTCCCACCAACCCAATCATTGGAGTATTCTTTCGAATTTTAAGCAGCGAAAACATGTGCTTCTATTCGAATAGAATTGTTGTGCTAATAAATTGAAAACAATAGCAACAAAAGCAATTAATATTATTTCTATTTCTACGCAATGACGCACACACGAATTTTCTAAAATTAAGACAAATAAGAATTAAGAAGCGAAGAAAAGGAAACTAAATTAAATCTAATTTTTTTGAAAACACCTCCCGCTGGAACCCAAACACAGTTTATCGGGTGTTGTTTTGTTAAATTGTTTGATTCCAATTTTTTAGTTTTTGGATTTTTCCGCAGATCCACGAAGATCACGAAGCAACACAGCGGAAGTAACGATCATCAGCTGACTGAATTTAAAAAGGGCAAAAAATACCATAAGAACATCACTCATACGCAACGGAGTCCAGGGAGAGAGTGTGAGAATGAGAGAGAGAGAGAGAGAAGATGACGTGGTTGTTGTTCTTATCAATTTTCAACCTTTGTACAGTAAGCAATGCTTTGTGGTTGTTGCTTTCTTTCGACAAGTGTTTGTTACTGGCCAGTGTTGCCATCTTATGCACCTTCTCTACTTTAATACCCATTTTTAGTAATAATTCATTTAATAATGTTTTAATACATTTAAGTGCTATGAAAGAAAAATAAAATAATAAAAATAAAACAAGAAATATTTACGATATTTTCGTTGCTCTGGCAACTCTGTCTGGACACAGCACGTGTTTGTGTCGTCACGCTTCAACAAACAAACATGTGCTCCACACACACACACACACACACACACACACACACACACACACACACACACACACACACAAACACCTGAGTACGTCATACAATCAGTCATAACGTAATATTTGACGCGAAGTGATTCGAACTTGAAAAGTTCCACACGCAGTCCGGCAACGAGAAGCCGTTCAACTCGCTAGCTCGGTCGTTCGGTGGCACTCTCTCTCTCACTCTCTCTGACCTTCTGTGTTTCGTGCTCCACCTTTCAAAGGTGAAATTTTAGAATTTCTATGAGAACAGTAAATATTGCATAATATCTATTAATTTGCGAGCGAAGTACAAATTTTGCTTCAACTGCAAAAACAATTGGACGCCTACAACAGAGCAGCCTGCCTGCAGCGAGTCACGTAGACACAACACACTACGGATATGGTGATGATGCATTAGTATAGTATGCCGAGTACCTTAAGAAAAACTATAATAAAAACCTCTAAAGGTTAGCTTAAAGATCACCCAAAGCAAATTACAAATCCACAATCCAATAAAAAAGATAAACTCAAAACATTATTCTGAAATAATACTGAAAATGCAACCAAATCTCCAAATAAATCATCGTCGTTATATCCCTCAAATTCTTAATAAAATAATGTAAATTAAATTAATTCTTGTGGTTAAGTTTTTATTGATTTATTTGTGTTTTGTTGCAGTTTTAATATTATTTTTTAGTGCTGAATGAATTGCGATTTCGTTGCTCGTTGATTAGTTCGATTTTTTAACAATGCACTCACTCCGGATGGTGATTATTACGTGATGCTGTACGTGATTATTACGTGGTGATTACAAAGTGATAACTTTGGAGTCCAAAGTTTGGACTTTCCTCCGCTTGTCTACGTGATGTTGTACAAGTAACAAAAACAGACGTCAAAAGAGAGAAAAATATTAGTTTATCTCTTGAGAAAGAAAGACGATTTCATGATCAACGATAAATTTATTATAATCATTAATATTTAGTTATTTAATTATTATTTCTTTTGCATGTTTCATTCATCAATTGAGTGAATCAACGAAGAATAAAGAAATACTTACCGAATGTTAATAAAAAATATTTCTTCAATCGAATTTCGTCATCAAATAAGAATCAGAATTGAATAAAACACAATAAAAATAAAGTTCTTTCTTAAAATTCTGCCTTTTTATATGTATGTATTTAGATATTATGTATATTCAAATAAATTTTCCATAAATCTGTATTGAAAAATGAAAAAACCGTTTTGATCTCTGATTAATTATTGAATTTGCATTTCAGTCTTAATTTATTCAATTGCTTTTCTAAAAATAATATTCTCAACACAATGCTTAATAACTTAATAACTAACTAAACACTAGGTTTTGAACTAAAAAATATCGTAAATCGCACCTTAAGCACTAGAATAAAAATTACGGTTAATAAATTGAACTAGAAAATAGAAAAATAAATATATTTTAGAAATAAAACTAATCGTGGTGTTCGGTCTAAATACGAGTATATTCACAGCGTAGTCGAATAACTTAATCATGCATTAAAAGAAAATAAAATAGTTGAAGATTAGGAACTCTTAATAAGAGAAAAAGAAGAAGAAGAAGCAGCAGCAGCGGCCGATCGGAATAGAATCAAAGCTGCATTTCGAAATGCCACTTAAGAGCTTTTTTCCAAAGCGTTTCTTATGCGATAGTTTTGCCATTTTATGTACATTATTCGGAGATGATAAGCAGAAATCGAAATCTATCAATTAAATGCTCTAAAAAGACGATCTTCAAAGAGTTGATGATGATTTGATAAGAGTCGTTGCTGGAACTCATTTGATAAGAGTCGTTGCTGGAAAAAGCGCTTAAGTGCGACTTTGTTTTTTCTCGTGCAATCATTTGATATGCTTTCTTTTTTCATTTAATTTGTTTTTTCATATTTGTTAAATTTATAATTATTTTATAAATTTCAAATACTTTTTCTGTTTGTGTGTACTTTTCGCTGTTCTTCTTTTTACTTTGTTTCAATTCTGCTCCATAAAAAAGGTACCAATAAAGTAGCTTTTATTTCGATAACAATTCTTCAGTAAATAAATAAAATGTTTAAAACTAATCTTTGTCGTGTAATTTAATATAGTTTCCTAGTTCCACAGCGTCTGGCAACAAAGAGTGATCGTGATGAGGGCTGTTAATCTCCAGAAAGTCGACGGATTGCTGTAAATATATGAAAAAGAAGACAGACGGGAAGGATTTTGATGAAATTAGATAGTCTTAGCTTGAGCAGAGGGAGGAAAGGGAGGGACGGGAATATAACATAAATTGGCAGGAAAAAAGCAAAAGTAAAGGAAGATATATGAACAAAAAATGCATGCATTTCATTATAACCCAGTGAAGTTTTTATTGAACACTTCTTAGTGACGAAATCTATTAAAGCTTCTTTTGAATTTGATAACATTTTTGAAAACTATGAAATAGTGTCATAAATGGATTGTAGAATGCTTGAAAACTTTCGGAAGTATTGAATTCGATTGTTTCATCGTCTCGAAACTAACGATGAATGTTTTTAGTGAGCATTTCTTGTTAAAAATATCTTAAGTGAATTAAATACTACAGCTTCCACTTTATTAAAGCCATAAATTAATTTACAGAATCTTTTTAAGAAGTATGTCATGATTTTACCCGTAATACACAAAGGAAAATAAGAAAACATGCAGTAAAATAAAAGAATAAATTTCAAAAAGTCGACAAAACTAATTTTTGTAGATAATTAAATAAAATAAAGTTTTCTTCATGCGAAATTGTAAATTTTAATTCCAAACTTAAATAATTCAATTCATCCAAATACAAGTCCAATTCAAATAAATTATGTATATAAAATAACTCAGCATCAGCATAAAAAGAAAGGAGAAGCAAAACACAAAACAGAGGACAGTGTATTAAAAACACACACGCACACACAGCGAAAAGAAAGAAGAAGCACAATGAATTAAAAAAGCGAATAAATAATAAAATAAAGATTTTGACAAACTTTTCCTCTGATGAACAAAGTTTTCAGAAATCACTTCAGCTTCGGGGCCTCAGAAAAGTCGAAATTTCTTCAGACGGAAACTTCAGAGAAAACTTCAGAAGTTTCTTCTTGATAAATCTTCAGGATTGTTTCATCATCATCTGAACTCAACTCAGTTCAACTCAACTGAACTCGTTTCAATTCAACTTAAATAAAAACACCAACGTTTTTTGTTAATTTTTCCATTAAAATGTATATAATTATTGTTTTCTTTTAGAACTTTTTTTGTTTCTTTGTTTTTTGTTATTTTTATCATCTTCTCAGTGATTGAATGATTTATTTATAGTATTTATTTTCATCCTTAGTTTCTTTTATTGTTACTTGTTTAAAATGTTCATCGCTAATCCGCAAATAAATACAAACTTCACTCTAAAAACTACATATTATAAAAGTGATAAGTTTTTAAAATTATCTTTTTATTGTTTACATACAAAGGCAACAACAAAAAAAAACAATTACATGTTTTTTAATTTTTATATCGTATCATTTCAAAGTCATTCACTATATATACAACTCAGTTCAGTCTGTACAAGCTTAAGTGACTGAGGATGTGTGTGTGTGTTAGTGTGTGAGTATGTGTATATATGTGTGTGTGTGTGTTGTTGTTGGATATTTTCAGTGATATATTGTGTTAATATGAGTTTTTACAGTTACATTTACATTTACATATCTTAAATTATATTAAATTATATTAAATTAATTATAATAAAGGTAGGTTAATATTAAAATTAATCATATTATTGTTATCGTTAAATTAATTATAATAATTTCAATAATTACAGTTAGTATTAAAGTAATTTAATAGTGATTTTAATTTAAACTAAATTATAATAATAGTAAAGAATACAAACGAAGGAAGAACTTAAATCTGAGTTGTTGTTGTTACTATTTGCATTGTTAGTTGTTTGTTAGTGTGTGTGTGTTTATGTGTGTATGTATGTATGTATTCTCATATAAATAATCACTGAAGTATTAAATTCTAATTTAATTACAGAATTCAGTTGTTGGAAGCAATGATTTCCAAATCTAATGCATTGATTTTTATAGATGAATGAAAGATCTTCTTTTTTCTATTTTTGTTTTAAGTATTTTTAAGTATTTTGTTTATGCAAACACTGAATATAATCCTTTTCAAGGTTCTCTCTTGTTCTTTCTTCTCCTTTTTCATGACATTTTTGATTATTATGATCTTTATTTCTATGAATCGTATTTTTTATGCATGATTTTTGCGAAAACTACTCGTAATTATTTTTTTACTGAGAGGCAGCGAGGTTTCTTAAATACATAACATGCTTTGATGTGATGTGATTTAATTTTTTTTTAATTTTTTTTAACATAAACTCTTAACTTAATCGATAGTGTTTCTGTGTTTTTTTATTTACAAAATTACAATTTGTCAACATGTTTTTTTGTTTTCCGTTTCGTTTAAGGATCTATTTTTTTTTGTTCGTTGTTCTGAGTTGATTTCAAAACTTTTGCCTTTATTTTTGTCCACGTTCGAATACAAGGAAGCTTTTTTGTGATTCTAGAGCTTTTGTTTCCCGTTTAGGCAAAAATTTAAACTAAAAACATTTGATATATTCAACACATAAATTTCACTGATTTTCTGCTTTTCATTTCATTTCAGATGTCATTCTTGTTTCTTTCGACAATTGCAAGTATTTTCGATGGATGATTTGTGTTTGTGTTTGTGTTGGTGTTGGTATTCATTCATGTATTCGTGGAAGATTTTATTTTTCTGTGCTATCATCGACATAAATTAATTAATCGACATCGACATAATTAATATAATTAAAATCTCATTCAAGACTGTTTAAATTTCGTATTCGTAGTTAAAACTGATGCAAAAACCAGATTTAAAACTGACTTAAACTCGCATTCGTAACTAAAATTTATTGAAATGTAAAAACTTTGATACCAGTTTCTAAAATTTACTGCTTTCAATTGATGAGTTTTTATAAAAGGCTTTGAAATGCCGAGGTCAAGAAGCCGAATGTCTCAGTAAAAAATGCGCCAACTCTTCGCAAAGGTCTTCCCTGTCCTTGATATCATTCGACATCAAACATCAACGCCATTTAACGCTCCATAGAATTCAATGCAATTCAGTCAACACGAATATCTTGAACCGAGCCTCGTTACAATTCAAGGCCAACCTCGCTACAGACCGTTACAGACCCCAACTGATTCTCCACATACTTAACCTGGTCTCGTGTAGACTTTAGAATGGTTTCTTAAGAATTTAGAAACTAAAACAAAACCTAACACAATCCACAATATTATTGTCTATACCTCATACCTGAATCTACACATCTGAATGATATATTGCATGTCTATGGTGTCTATGGTGGTATATACCATATCTATAATCATCAACAATACTTCATATCAACATGAAATTTATTTAAATTAGATCAATAATAAGAAGAAGCCAATTTCACTGGAAGCGAATTTCGATGCATTCGCTTTGAAAAATTATTGTTCAAAAGAAAACGTATTCAAAAAAAGTTAAAGAAAAGAAAAACAAACCCAACACAAAGCAAATGAATAGCAATAAATCAATAATTCTAAAATCCTTTTTGGTTTGGAAATACAATAAAGAAACACGGTATAAGAGTTCACCAACAGTTGGAATCACCTGCACCATTACAACCCCAGAGAAATTGCTATATTCGGCCAGCCTGAAACTTAAATGCGCTACGCCTGTGAAACTGTGGACGGACCACGCCCATATTTGTGGCGAATGTGTGTACAATATTGATATCAAATGTAAATATATTAAATTCGTCTCTTTAAATCACTGACAGAACATATATAAGTACTTATACACGAACATCTTCTATAAAATAGGAGACATAAACGTGGGTGGACCACGCCCACATTTGATACAATGAAATCTCGAAATTATCAGATCAAAAACTAATCAAGGCATGAATGAACTGCAAATTTAACTGTAAACTGACTACAAAGAAAATCGAAGAGCGAAGAAGGACATCTACGGACCCTAAACCTCAAAATACTGATTCTGAACAAAATTTAATCCTTTCGTTTCGAAGGATTCCAACGAAACTCTTGATTAGATTACTCAATGGAGTTTGCTGACACTTAACAACAACCAATTAAATACACAAAAGATGATATGCAACATTCGAAAGTTAAAAATATCACAAACATGATCCGAACTCTTAGATTTGGTTAACGAATTTAGTTACAGGATATCACAGAAATCCAACCGGATGTTGAAATGAAAACTGAATGTTCGATGATGTGCGTATAGATGATGATGATGATGGTGCATAACCAGATACAATATATATATTGTGTGTACTATATACATATATGTGTTATCTACGAGTGTATTATATTGTAGATGTGGATGAGTTGAAGTTTGTGATGGATGCTTGAATCTCTGATGTTCTCTTGCAAATTACACATTCTTTAAGGAGAAATCCTTCTCTATTTCTTTCTGTTTAGCTCTTTCTTTAATTATCTATGACTTTATATACAAATGATTTCATATAATTTCGCTTACAAATCAAACATGGTTTAAGTCTCTGAGTTTTTAGTGGTTTGTTCTGTTTTGCTATTGTTCGTGTTTACATGAATGAATAAAATAAATTAAGTAAATATATAAGTAAACGTAAGGTAAATAAATTGTAACTGTACCAAAATGCAGTAATTATGTGACACTATGTAGTTAAACCAAATAATTATAATACAAAAACCAAAAACAAAAACTAGTTAATGCCAAATCATTACAAAAATGTGTGTAATTTTGAAAAGTATTGGTTAATAATACAGTAGTAATAATAATAATAATGAACTAGATTATGTTTCGAAAACATTCCTCCATCTCAGAAAATAATTGCAAATAACTGATTACGACCGAATTCAATAATAAGAGAACTAAGGAAAAATAAGGCTTTTGGTAAAATTTTGAAAAAACTCACAAATCAAGTTGATCGTAGTAAAGGAGGTCATCGGCACCTGAGGTCAGCTGCGTCGAGGCGTCACCGGCTGCCACATGCGACTTGTGACTGAGAGCGTCGTCGTCGTAGTTTTCATTCGTCTCATCCATCTCCTCCTCCCCCTCCTCCTCTCCCACTCCCACCGCTGCTTCTGCTTCCGCTTCCGCTTCCACACTGCGACTGTTCAGTGGCTCATCATCATCATCAACATCGATGTCGCCATCTTCGTCGCCTTCCTCAGCCGAAACGCCATTTTGTTCTGCCGACTCTGCAGCCTCCTCATCCGCGGCCAGCTCTTCCATGGAGCTGGGAAACTGCGCGTTGCGCTGCTCACGATCGCCGCGATCACTCGTCGTCTGACCGTAAATCGCGGGGTTCTCGTATATCGAAGTGGTTGACTCTGGCAGCGGCGTCGTTGAGGTTTCCGGCTGCCAGAGCGACAGGAGGGTGGTTGTTCTTGGAAAAGTCATCGAAGTACTGGTGTAGAGGATGGATGCGGGGGTAGTTCTTGACGACAGCTTCTTCTTTTTGCCATTTTCTCGTTTCTGCCCATTTTGGCGATGGCCACGTCTTTTATTACCGCCACCGCCACCACCACCACCGTTTCTATTGCCGTTGCCGTTGCCGTTACCACTGCCGTTACCATGCCTGTTGGCGCCCTGACGGCCGTTCGGAGGCATTTTTTTGCCACGCCGATTTTTTGGGCCTCCACCATCCTCGTCGAGGTCATTTCGGTGTCTATTGTTGTTGTTGTTTTGTCGGCCCGCATGTGCGCCCTTCTTGTTGCGGCCGTTTTTCTTCTGCTTTTTCGGGCCGCAAGCTTCGAACGTTCCCGCCACCGCCGCCGTCTCTTCGATGCTAGCGTTTGCTTGCAGTTGTTGTTGTTGTTCCTGCTGCTGCTGCTGATTATTACATTTTGGCCGATTGTGTTTGTTGTTATCGTTGTTATTATTGTGGCTGTTATTATTTTTAGGCCTTTTTTTCAGCGCCTGCGGCCCCCGGTGGCAGTTGTGCTCCTCCTCGTTCTCGTGCGGTCGGCATTTTCGTCGCTTCTTCTTCTTTTTTGAAATGCTACTACTATTGCTACTACTACTGCTATTAGTATTGCTAGTATGGCCAATATTACTACTACTACTACTATTGCTATTGCTATTGCTATTGTTTCTACTACTATTTCTACTACTAACTGCACTAAGCCTACTTCTATCATTGGCAGCAGGAACATTGTTCATTAATTGGCCACTACTACTAATTCTATTGCTACTGCTAATACTACTACTACTACTACTATTACTACTCCTACTACTACTACTATTGCTTCCACCGACGTCGCCGCCACCGCCGCCGCTGCCGCCACTGCTGCTGTTTGGAGTGCACTGCGGTCGCGCTTTGAAGCTTCTACTATCGATCAGCTCGATCAATGGTTTGCCAGTATCACAGAGTTGACGCAGCCCGTGCTTGATGCGGTTCGCGCCAAAGTTTTTCGCTATCAGCTGCTCCACCCGCTCCTGCGGCACCGTCTCGGTGATCGCGTTCGTGTACGTGGCCAGTTTGCCGAGCGAACGCGTGGGCGGAATCTGCAGTTTGCGCGGCTGGCCGTGCCGATTGAGCGCCAGGTAGTAGACGCGCCGCACGTTCGAGTTGTACGTCGACGAGTAGGTGTTGTAGTTGTGCTGCTCCATGTTCTCGTTGAAGACGCAGTCGTCGGTGAACTCTTTCTGCAACAGAAAACTATAATAAGTTATTTGGTTATTTTTTTAATGTTTTAAGTCTTAAATAATTTAAAATAGCGAAGGTTGTTAAGTGGGACAAAATATGTATAATATATACTATACTATATCTATTGTTGTTGTAATTGTTCCTTCTGATTTAATATCATATTTTTAAAGTTATCAACTAAAGTCTACTTCATGTGGTAGTCTATTTTTTAATACTACTCTATTATATAAGAGTTACCTACTTAATACACACATACACACAAAAATACGTTGCTAGACGGAAATTTTAACCTTTTCGTAGTTTTGTTGTCGTCTAAAAATACCTGAGAATCGTTCCAATTCTGTCGCTTTTCACTGACAATCATCAAAGCAACAAATCGTCGCCTCGTCCACTCGTTTTATTCGAGCCAAAAGCAAATACAGAGCAGCAAAACCTTAAGAATGACGCGAAGACGAAAAGAAACGTTTTTCAGGTCCACTTTTTCGTGGACCTATTAATTGAATTCCTGCAGCAGTTGATGTTGATTGCCTTTGAGACGGAAAAATATTTGTTTTTTCACTTCTAACGGAAAGCGGCTGCTGCTGCGACGGCTTCCGCCTTTAAATAGGCACCCATTTTGTTTATTTATTTACTCGTTTTTAGTAAGCATTTTTTTATAATGACTGCTGCTTTTATTTATGCTGCCGCCACTGTTTTTTTTCAGCGCCTACTTTTGGTGTAGGGAAATTTATTGGTTTCTGTTTTGTTATTGTTTTGTAGTGGTGCCCATTATTGCAGTTTTTCGAAGGTAGAATACGCTAATGAACACTGTGAAAAATAAATAACGAAGCATATTTTTGGATCTGAACAACAATTTGATAAAATGTAAAATTTTAACTCTGTTACGGGTGTTTAGAAGTTGCTTTTAAAGGTTCCCAGTTAAAGGGGGTGTCACGGGGGTGTATTTCAGTTCCGGCCAAGTTGAAGGTAGCTCAATTCGTCTAAATAATGGATTCATTTTTGGATTCATGGATTCAGCGTTTTTCAATCAAAACGCTTGAACACATTCACTCGGACCACATTTAAATTTGTTTCCAAGCAAAATACTCGTAAATTCAAATAAAGTGCCGTGTTTATATTTAGCAGATGTCTAAACAAGCGACTGGCTGGCTGACTGACCGACTGACTGACTGACTCACTAACCACTTCTTTTCGCATTTCGCATTCCTTTTCTTGCATTTCGAACTCAGTTCCTGCGCGACTAAACGCTTGGTCGCTGAAGAGGCGGACAGGAAACTGACAGGCCGTTTAGCACGTCGATGTTGCGCGTCAAAACTACAAGCGTACGTCTTGCAACGCGTTGCCTCGCCGCTTGTTAATCCCTGGTGGGTGGTGCTGTCGCTCGGGTGACATTTTCCGCATGCGTTCGTGTCTAGAATTTATCGCCGACCAACGATTTCTCTTTCGAATGGATCACTTTTCGGAGTGGAAGCATTCGCGTCTTAACGCTTTAACGGTTAACGTGATTGCAAGTGGGTTAAGTTAAGGCTTATTTTTGGCAGCTGAGTTGCTACAAATGCAACGCTTTCGTTCCCTCTCTGTCCCTTTTTTTTCTCTCTCCTCCCATCAGAGAAGAAGCAGTGAAGCTCAGCGATGGTACGAGTATTGAGTGTAAATCAGAACCATTGTTGAATCATTACTTGAATTCTCGAGATCATAGTAATTGTAAAAAATTACTACAAACGATGTCATCAAAGCCTCCTTAAAATTCCCTCCATCGCGTTTTTTATGTAAAAAAGCCAGGAATCAGAAAGTTGATCTACTTTTTGCTCTAATAAATATATATGTTTTATGCGTGCATATCACATGTTCTGCTCGTTAGAATGAGGCCACTTTTTATATATACCACTAGCCAAAAAATGGGGTACCCAAAAGTTGCCCACATGGCAGTCACATATCACAATATTTACAGAATCGTAAAAGACTCACTTAATTTAAGCGTTTTTAAGTGTATTTCAAATAAGTAATAGAAATTCGGACAGCATTTTCGACTAACGAAATGGTTTCGGTACATGAAATCGACTGACCAACCAACAAGCCAACCGACCGAAGTATGAGTGATGAGAATGATCCATAAAAATGAGCTTTATTGCTTTTAGCGGTTGGAAGACTGCCCATTTTCCGGTAGTTAAAACATGTGATCAGACTTTATGAACTTTTCACTTTTCAACTTAATAAATGAGCTGATAATCCATAATAATATAAATAAATTTCAATTCAGTTGGAATGAGCGGTGACTTTAATCGCGACAGATGATTCCAAACACAGAATTTTCATTTCTCTCAACATCAAATCATCGAACCACAAAAGTCACAACAACAACAGCAACAACATAGTGATATGGAAGTGTATCAAACACGTGATCCTTCACTAAAGAGGAAAAGAAAGAGTGAGTGAGTGTGTGGAAGAAAGTCAGAGCCTGCGTCGATCGCGATCGGTTTTGATCTGTGAGATCGTAATCAAAGAGCGCCGCAGATAAGCGAACTCATTATCGCAGGTTGAGTCGCAGACTGACGCCGCCGAAAGTCAAGTGATCGGATCGGGGTTCGTTCAAGTCGGGGTTCGGCGTCGATGGCTTTGACAAAATAGCTGTGAGCACCTCATAAAGTGTACCATTTTACGAGCTCAAGCTGTCAGCGGACATGAAGTCCTGCCAACAAACGTTCCAGTAGTCGGTCGGACTGTCGAGGTTTACAACTGCGCCGAGGATCGCTGACAAAGGATACGCTACACAAGATCAAAGCCAGATCAAAGCCAGATCAAAGGAATGCCTCAGCAAATAGTGGTTTCTAATTAAAAACCGCCTTTTAATCGTCGCATTTCTGAGCATTGCCAAGATTTTCCACACCAAAAAAAAAAAACTCATGCAAATGAAACTATTTAAATGAAGTCTCGTAATATTGAGAAAGGGGACAAACTATTTCTTGGAACTCCATCTCCATCAGCTGAAACTGATTCATCTGAAAATAGCATCCAAAACTAACAAAAGACCAATTTTATTCCATTGAATTAAGTATTTACAGATGTACGAGAATCTGTTCGTAGACGCAGCTCTATTCTCAGTCTAGACAAGGTACATTAACAACAACAACAACAACAACAAGAACAACTCACATGAACATAGAGAAACTATAGAATGGCATTCATGCTTGAACATTTCAAGTTCATTGCAGACATCAAAATCAAATGCAATTAACAACATTGAACTAATTTCGCTGTCAAGTAATTAAAATTGTTTCTGTAAGAAAAACAGAAAAACGACAAGTTGGCAGCTCTCGAGCGTCAGGTCTGGTGCACTAGCGGCTGCTGTGTCGTCGATGGAACGCACCAAAACGGAAATTAAGACGCCGCTCATTTTATTTCAGCACGCTTCATTTAACCTGATCTGCAGCCAGCACGAATACGCAACACCGGGTGTAAGTAGTGGAAGAGGGGGGTGAAGGTCGAGGGCGAAGTTATATGACGAAATCCAGTAACCAATCTAAACGACGGTCTCCAAGGATTTTCAGCACCAAAATTGGATCAAACAAACATAAACATTAAAATAATTAATGAATTTGAATTTGTTTGAATTCTTTCCAGAAACTTTCAAACCCACTTCTCCTTATCTATACACCCCCGCCGCCCTTCCCACCCACTGTTCCACAAGACCTCATTTATTTCCAATAAATTACTTTATCGTACGAGTATTTTATGGAAAGAATAACACTTCATCAAGTTGTCATCACTGCTTTTTGACAGACGCCGCCCACGCAATGCCCATAAAATTGTCAACAAAACAGTTTCGGAAAAAATGGCGTCTCCAATAACAACAACAGCAATAAAGTAATCATAGATCCAAATATATTCATACGCATCACCTCTTAGTGATGATTTCTTTTATGAAGTGCAACAAATTTCGCTGGCAGCGATGCATATATGATGAATATTTTCATTTAAATTTTCACATACACAAGCCCCCCCCCCATCCCCCTTTCCTCCACTCACCGCACCGTTTGATGTCATAATTCGCCCTTCGCGAATAGCAACGAAAGGTTGGTAGTGAAGCATTTTAGAATAAATTAATTGAAAAATTAGATTTCCTCAGTTGCAATTTTGCTGTTGTTGTTGATGTCATCATTAAAAGGGGCAGGAGGAGAAGAAGGAGGGACGACGAGAGGTGGGAGGGAGATAGAAAGAAGTAAATTTAGCTCTCCTCTTGATGGAAAAACATTCCATCCATCCATTTTGCATTCGAATTTCATTTTTCAAGACGTTTTGCAATTAAACGCTACGCGACGTCGTCTTAAGAGTGAAAATTATTTGATTTAGTATGATCTTTATATAAATATAGAGTATATATAGGCTACAGTGTCCATGTTGTCTCTAAATTAGTTTACTTTAGGGTCAATTTAGCACTTATTAATTCCTTTTAAGTAGAGTCGAGAAGAATAGAGTCTGGTGTCTAGATTAAAAGGCTTTATTAAGTGCATTATTAGAGATGAACAACAAAAGCTTTTTAAAGTAATGAGAATTTCCAGTTGAATACTCTTTTTTAAGAGTAACGTAGTTAAATGATTATTTTTCTCAGACATCAAAAGTACAATACTTATAGATAGACAATAGACTTTATAGGAATTCAAGACCAATACTGTTCTTTCTTATATCGCTCTTTAAAGACTTCAGTTAAACTAGACGCTTTATTTGATGAGTTTTAACTTCTTTAAATTCCTTCGAATGATGAATTAACTAAAGTATAGTGTCTAGACTCCAAATTAGACTCTAAGCAATGTCACTTAAGTGATTAACTTTTAACTTTTTTGTTTGATTAAGAATTGTGAATGATGGGACTACCGTGCATTTCTAAAGACTTTATATACTTTGGGTTCTTTATTTGGATTCTTTTTGTATTTTTATTACTTTTATTTACTCCCAAGAAATTTAAAGTATCAGAACCTGTTAGTATCAGGAAATGTTTGAATAATTTGATTTATTTGCTTTAGCATACTTTTTCCACTTTTCAATTATCGAGATTTCCCAAAGAATTAAAATGTTAAAAAATGGTTGCATGGATTCCTTGAATTATCAGCATCAATTCACCGTCCTCACTTTTCTTTGTATCCCAATTTAACCGGAAAGCAATACAATCAAATAGAATGTCAGCGATTGCGTGATCGATTTATAGCACAACAGAGAATGGTATACTTTGAGGCCCCCCTCCAAGCCACAAACTACACACAAGCCACACATGGCGCCTCAGGTGAAGCCAACAACAAATACCACAACAGAGAACGATTGCATTAAAAAGGAAAGGAATTCGAAAGAAAATACATAACTCAAATAATAATTATCTGATGAAATTATAGAGTGAGTGAATGGGAAAGATGGAGAGAGGGGGAGAGAGAAAGAGCGACTGGAAAACTAGTTTCCTTTAAGCAATAATCAACTCCTCCGCGGAAATTGTGACCCATCACGTTAAAAACACCGCTGATGAGGATGATCATCCCTGATGATGATGACGATCGTTGCACCGAAGAAAATAAATAAAGAGACATGAGAATTAATTAAGCATGAAACAGTTTTGTCGCCGTCTTCGCGCTTATCAACGATGACGACGTTGACCACGACGACGACAGGATAATAACAATAATTATGCTGATAGTGACGCGGTCGTCTTTACGACTTTACGACTTTACGAGTTTACGAGTTCTTCTCCGAGTGGAATAACTCGAAGCCGTGATTGCATTAGAAAATCCCGGCTCGAAGGCCTCCCACTGAGTTTGAGCCGTGTTCGGAGTATCACTCTGATCGGCCGGCAGTTCGGAGCATATGCAGGCATGTTATCGACTTTAAACTACGAGTATTGATGCCGCTTGAAATGTTCTAAATGAACACTTTTTTGTGGGAGGAGAGGAGGTTTGTTCGGTTTTTATTGCATTGCATTAAAGCCTCGTATCGAGGTACAATTTCATTAGATAGATCATTAGGAATATGAAATTAATTAATTCTTCACTATAATGAACTTAGAATGCAATAAAAGTGACTTTTCTTTTGAAGTAGATAGTAGAAAGCTTTTAACCTCAAGTTGACCTCATAAAACAGCGATCGATCAACCAATATTATTGCTTACTTTACACACTCGTATTTCATATCAATTCTTATATTGTATCTAATAATATACTCGTCACTATACGAGTATTATTAAATTTCTTATGGTCGATGGCCAATTATCTCTGATCGAGAGAGGAACATGTATACATTTTAAATACCTTATAATTTGCTGTTGTACTAATATTTGTTCAGGGATCGGGTGTCTATTATTTGGAAACATAAGAAACAGACAAGGATTTCATGCCGAAAATATAAATTGTAATCAAGCGTGACCAGAAATGGGCCATGGCGCCCGCAGTGTGACTGAAAATCGATCTCAACTCTGTTGCGGCACTTTAATCAGTAAAATCAGCAACAACAAACTTCAAAATCTTAAACCAAAAGTAGCCAAAGCAGAATATCAAGTGCCCGAGAAAAAGGATCTTCTACAGTGTATAAAACAATAGACCATCGACCAATTTATTAGGGTTTCTCAATAACTAAGGAAAAACTACATACAAATGGCGCTCTGAAATGTCACATTATTTTTTCAACTGGAGTTTTTTTTTATGTCAGCAGGATACTTTTGTCCTTTCTTCATGTGATCCTTTCTATTGACGCGATCTTTCACAAAGCCATCGAAAGCAGGACATCTGATGTTCTTTTTGCTGTCGCACTCATCATCTATCATCATCCTATTTGCTCTTCCCTTCCCTCTCCCTCTACCAACCCTGCTATACACTCTTTCCATTAGCCGTTGCCATGTCCCTGGTTGGCACTTTAATGTGATCATATCTTTTGTTTGTGCGCGTGTGCAGTCGAGTCCTTGCGAGAACAACAACAACCACAAATCACTTTAAACCAAATATAATTACACTTCGATTGTATTAAATGCTGTTGGAAAAAAGGTTGAAATATGTTGTTTTTGTGCTTGTTTTTTTTTGGGATTTTTTTAATCGTTTTTCTTCCCCTTGGATCGTTTTTTGACATTATTGTGTGAAAAATGGTACATTTATCGGGAAAAGACGATGCGCCGGTTTTTTTTCACCATATAATTTATGATCCTGTTCTGATCCTGGTTCTTACTACTCTCTTTCGGGATCTATTTTTGAAGGTGCACACTCTGTCCCTCTTTCTCTCTCTCTCTCTATCAGTGTCTCCTGATGACAAATAGACTGAGTGATCCGTTGATCCTCCTCAAGCTGTAGTGTTGATGTGGTTATTTATTGTGTATCATTTGCTTTTTGTTGTTATTGTGATTTCCTTTCTGTTGATGATGAAAAACTGATGATTGTTGAATGGAAAACAGGAAATCCTTTTGTGTGTTTTTTTATTCTGCTTTGTTTTTGTGCTCTGACGTAAATGAAATGCAACAGAAACGCGACTGCTTTTTGCACACTCGGTTCATTTGAGAGTTTATAATATTTACTTCTATTCATATTGTAATGGATCTACACATAATATTACTTTAATTTTTTAATTTATTTCTACAGAAACGTACTACAAATGATAATGTAATAACGTAATACAACGTAACGTAACGTAACGTATAACGTAATACAAATGATACAAATGTGGATCTATTATTTATATTGTATTTATAATGTATGTATCTCTCTTAATATATTGTTTGCTATTATTACTTACCGAGCCGTAGACGGTGCCACATTGATCCATGCACAGGTAGAGGCATGTGGCAACGCTCTGGACTTTGATACGCCCCACATCAACAGTTGAACGCTGCAGTATAGCTGTAAAAATTAAGTACATGCAATTAATATCGAATCTGTTTCTTTTAAACACAATACTAAAAAAATATGATTTTCAATAATTTTTCTATTACTATATATTGACTGAAAAAATCTATAAAATAACATCTACGATTAAAATATTCAAATAAAATCAAATCAAATCAAAAGCAACAACTATAAAAATTAATTAAATGCCCAGAAGCACTTTAATAAATATTATCCTTAAAAATAACGTCAGGAGAGGTAATCGTACTCGACTGATCGACAATGATAATCATGATCGTTAACGTGATCGTGATCGCGATTTGGGCATAAACAAGATACCATAACAGCCTTAACCTTAACCATGTTTAAGCATTGAACTTGAATTGAATCAAGGAGGGAAAAAGACCTGCATCAAGCCAAAAATATCGTATAAAAAATTGATTAAAAGTCAACAATTCATAAAAAAAAATAAATAAAATAAAATCAAAACATCAACTAACCAGATAACAAGATAACATGCTGTTAGCGGAAAATTGGCAACACTGAAAAAAGACCCATGAAATGCTTGTGGTGAAAAAGTTGTTTCTAAAAAATATGGACATGAATTTGAAGGAAAAACATGGATATTATGACATAAGTTCATACAATGTTGTTGTATTTATAAGAATCTTGTACTTTGTGTGTTGTTTTTTTTTTTGTTTCTTTCCCCTTTTTGCGGTTACTTTTATTTTTCTTTCTTGCCTTTGTTGTTGTTTATTTATTTATGTTTGTTTTTTATGGTGCAGGTTTTCGTTTTTTACAATTTTTGCCGTCTTTAACCAAACGAGTAACGAACTTAATTGGCCAGCTGATGACCACACTAGTAGTTGGTTACTCTCGTAAGCGAAGAGATACAAGCCACTTCTCGAGCACCCAGCATTCGGTCCGGTCTGCAGCCGGTTTCGTCATTGCTTTTGACAGTTGTTCAGACGCAGTTCGACAGCCGAACAACTGCACAAAGCAACTAAAAAACGCTGCGCACCGCCGATCAGCTGAATGCAGATTAAATGTAAGACGATATAAAAAAGCGTTTAAATTAAAAATTTTTATTAACTCAATTTTAAGCATGACTCAATTTCAAGTACACTCAGCAGGCCGGGGCTTATTTTGGGCCTGCCACAAGTCGCACTAAATGTGGCCATAAGTTAGGTTTTATGATTTATGGCTTAACACTTTATGCTCGATCGAATAATTCTGGCGATTCTGGCGATTCTGGCGAAAAATGAACCCGCTCAAACCACCAACGAACGGGTTGTTCTAAAGATCGAAGCCGCTGCTGCTCTTCTGGCTGCCCTCTCGTTATGGCCAAATAATTAACATGTTAATAAGTTCTGGACGCAAAATCTTGTGTGCTTGTTAACACCTCTTCTCGGATGCTCTCGAGTTTATCTGCGGCGGCTTACTTGCAATGAGCGGCAGATGAGACTCTTTGACGGTCTCGCAAAGGATCTGATTGCTTATTGTTGAAGCAGGAGGAAAAGAATTAAATAAAAACCAAGAAACTCAAAATTTCATTATAATGCGTAAAGTTGATTGAGTTGACCTTAATTAAGCGCACTTTCATTAAGTTGCTTCATGTGTTGGAGCATCATAATTCTTTTGACAGCTTCTTGGCGGAAACTCACGCTTCACGAGAGATCGAAGGACAGTTTGAAGGGTTTAAAATGGTTGCGGTTCTGATCTTTTTTTAACACCTCAACATGAGCAACAACAACAACAACAGCCACTCTCAAAGCAACTTTCAAGTTATGTGAAATCTTTCTCAAAAAAACATTTCTTTCTTTCTCTTTCAATTAAATGTATATCTTTATATATACAATTTATGACTACGGTACCATTTATGACTCAAATAATAAGTAAATTTTGACCGAATAAGTTACTGAAATCAATAATTAACTAAGTATTAAAGTTAGCACAGTTAGTAAAGAGTTCAAATCGATTCGATCAATTGATTCAATAAATCAAAGAGCAATAAAAATTACAATACATGATCATTATATACATAGTTTATATAGTCTTAAATAGTTAAAGTTTTCGTCTCTAGTTTGGTCCTCATAATAATCACAATCATCTTCATCTGTAGGTTGTTTAGTGTTCTTAGTTTTATATCACAAGACAAACAAAATTCGTAAATCATTAATCATAAGAACAGCACAACAACCATCGAACAACCAACCAACCAAGCATATCACGTGTTTTATTTCAGCTAATTTAGAGTTGATCTGCATTAAATGACCCACATTCGAATGCTTTATCTGCATTCACTTCATGCATCTCCGGCAGCAAGCGAGTACCTGAGCAGCAGCCAGTTACCACTGAGTTGCCATATCCGAGGAATTAAACACCTGCTTGAACATTAGACAAACCCGTCGTCGTCTGGTTGTGTTGGTCCCCCTTCCGGTGGCGCCCCCTTTCGGCGTCGGATTCCGCACTGGATTTGCACTGCTGTGTGCAGCACCCGTTCGTAGACTAAAACAAATGGTACGAGAACAAAATGACAAAAAATACTCGAAAAGTCATTCATTTTTTGCCACTTGCTGACGTCGGTCTCATAAATTTTAACATTTTTTTAAAAAAAGTTACGCACGCTTTTTTTTTGGAAGGCGAATTAAAAGATTTTCATGGGACACAAGTTAGAAGTTGAATATTTGCTGTTGTTGTTGGCTTTTTTAATCATGGACGAATTTACACGTAATCGTAGTTAATTTTAATAGAATTGATTTCTTTATTTTTTACTTTCTTATCTAAATATGTACGAATAGATATTTTCTAGAGTATATTATTGCAAAAATCATTCATTCATGTGTGTAAATGTTATTAATTTTAATTATTATTAAATTATCGTTTCTTTTGTTTTCAAAGATTTTAGGATTAACTCTCTAAAGCCGGCGAAAAGCTGCGTGACATAAAAATGTATAGAAAAAGCAATTTATATTTTATTCTATTACATAAATATTATTGTTGTAGTCAAATCTATAAAATTACAACAAACCTTGAAGAGCATTTCATTAAAATCAATTGTTATTGTTAACAAAGCAATTATTAACACTAATTAAGTGTGAAAAGTAGACGAAAGTATTTACAAATCCTAAACAGCCAAAAATAGTTTATAGTATACACGGTACACGATACGTCGTTGTTGTCAAAATACGATTGTTTTCCCTGAACCTTGAAAGATAATTTTAGATAATTTTATATTTTTCATTACCTTGATTTCGGTGCAACACTAAACGCGTTGCTTCAATATAGTCTCTAATCGAATAAATAAGTCCGATAACGTGTTGAATCATTGAACCAGCAATATTTTAAAGTATACATAGTTTTAAAATATTTTACCTAATATATTCCAAACGAACTTTATTTCTTATTTACAACGGAACTAAACTAGTAAAGGATACTATTATACAAAAATAAGTATATATAGATTAGATTAAAAAAAAAATATGAATCCTAAAAAAAGAAAAAACAACACAGTACTTTATTCCGTGTAGGCCCCGGCGAGATTCGAACTCACGATCTCCTGTTTACTAGACAGGCGCTTTAACCAACTAAGCCACGGCGCCACGATGAGGATGGTATGCAGCGTTCTGAACTTATTGCAAATCACACATGAAGAATGAAGCTTCACACTCTTCTTATATTATATGCTTAAAATATAAATATAGCATAAATGTAGAATTTAATAAACATACATAATAATACATACATATAATTTTATTATATAATATACAACAGCTAGTATATTTAAGTTTATTTATATAGGAATGTCAAGAGGTCAACACAAAGGCCACAGTCACTTGTCAAGAGGTTACACTCCCCAAAGAAACACAATCCACGCATGATCATAAATTCCCGAAAAAATCGGTTATCTAGGAAAAGAGCCTCAACAAATATTATATTAACACCGCTCGTTAAATAAGAAGGAAAAATATACTTTTTTTTCATCAAATGGAGGGAGAGGGGTCTTCTTACACCTGACAGTTTGAGTGAAAGAATAAGCAAAAGCAAGAATCATAAAAACACCTTTGAAAAAATCCATCATTTTTTATCGAGTTTCTTTCATTTTTTTTAGGATTACTTTATTTACGAGTCTTACAAAACAACTTATTTACAATGTTGCCAACTCATTCGTTTTCGCAGAGGTTAACATCCATTAAACTCAACTCACTATCGATTGTAAATCGTAATCCTTTGAAGTGGAATGTTTTTTTTATCTAAAAAATGTTTCTAATTCTGAAGGTTCAAAAATCTGGCAACTCTCTGTCCTGAAATGTACAAAGTGCTTATTGAAGCGTGTTTGTCATTAAATCTTTTCTTTTGTTACATCAACAAACACAATCCATTGAAACAACAACAAGAAAAACATTCGACACTTCGTATTAACATCGACCGACCTCTGAGGTTCCCCTCGATTCCTCTTCCCCTCAAACGTCCCGCCAACACAACAAGGAGTCAAGTGCACGGATGCTATTTTTTGTTTTTAATAGCTTTTTCATAAATATTTACGACCTTACTAAATGATCATTAGAAAGGTTAAACAAACATTTGTTTTTTCCCCAAACAACAACAGCAACACTTGTCGTTCGGCATCTTTGTATATGTACAATATTATTGTTGAAAGTTGAAATTCATGATTCGAGAGAAAAAGGAGAAAAATTTAAAGTTCAAGAAGTGTCTACGGTTATAGGAATCACCTCCTCGCCTGTCTTCTCACCTCTTATAGGTGTTAAAAATTTGAAAAAGCGGCACCCGCTCAACCCCTACTTTTGGGGTTCACTACATTAATTAATTGATCTTTGTATATAAAGGAGTAAATGGAACTTCCTAGAGTATGGAACTTTCTGGACTACTGAAACAAGAAAATTCGAGAAGTTTTCGAGTGAATGAACTCCTTCCAGAGAGAGAGAGACAGCAATAGAAGGAGAGCGTCAAAGAGACAACGAGATGAAGGAGAGCGAGAGAGAGTGAACGAGAGATTAACAAAGAAACAGAATACAATAGAGAAGTTCAGAAACTCACAAGAACATTACAAGTTACACTTCTTCGAATAGATTCCGATAAAGAACATTATTTGGATGATCGAATGTTACGATGCAGTGGCATATACACAAAATCTGCCATTCGAAATACCGTTAGAGTGCAGAAATACTTGAAACGTCACCGAGAGGAGATTATGATAAACTCCAGGAACTCAATGAACTCTAGATCTAGATAATTAGGTTTGGTAAAGTTCAAATATTTATATCTGTCAACTATTTATATTTGTAACACCAAAATTAAGAATAACAAACAAAGAATTTTGTATGCTTATTCTAAAAATATACAACGACACTTATTATGCAGAGTCTACTGTATCGTACGCCAACAAAAACAGGGCCAGCAGCTGTCGTCCATCAGGCACGAGAAAAAAAATCACTCTCACCAAATTTTTGAGATTTCTAAATAATCTACAATAACTGCGAACAATTAAATGTTCATGCTCATGTTCAATTTGTTGTATTTTGTATCTTGTTTGTTGAATATGAAGTGAATTAAGTTGCGTTTTCTTTTCAAAAATTGTACAAAATCCATGCAGCGATTTTCTGGAATTTCCACTTAAAGAACTCTTTCAAACTCTTTTCTCACTAAATATGAACGAATGCTTGAACACACCTTAAAAAGAAGATAATGATTAAGAAGAATGTATTGAAAGGAATATAGAAAAACAAACTCAGTCCCATTTGTAGGATACTTTAACGGTTCATCTGATAATTACAACTAATTTCTTTATATTCAACCTTTACTCAGTAATTTACAAGTGATCATCTCTTAATGATGATGTTTGTATACAAATTGACACTCTCGATGAACACCATTCAAATAGATCGATTCTACAACTAAAAATGTCGTATATTTTCCAATATTTCCTCTCTTCGAATGAATGTTCTATGAATTCCACGAATGTAGAGTCTTTGAAAAAACCTTCAAAAACGTTAAAATGTTAACAAAACAAATAGTGAAAAATAACAAAAAAGTTATGACAATCAGTGCATCTTTGATCAGTAGAGGTTCCCATATGGAGGGGTTCATATCGGGAATTTTTTTTCAGATTTAATGCGCTATTATGGATAATTTAAGTAATACACAGTCAGAAGAGTGTTATCTTTGGCCCAACTGAATGCTTTAAACTTGGAATTGCTGGGAAGTTATGTCATGTAAAAGTGGGCGAACCACTCCCATTCGTGAATGATATCGATACAGTATTGATACTATTTGGATTACCTTCGGGTGTAGGCTATAAAAATCGCCCATCATGATAGTAAATCGCATTGGAAGATGTTCATAGATTTTCTTTTGTCCTCTGAGTGTTTGAAATTTCAACTTCAACTAGAACCATATTCTGTTTGTTACTCTCTGACGCATTTTTATTTATTTATGTCTGATATTAAAAATTTGCTTGTCATGCGTTAAAATGATGCATATTAAATTCAATCGAAAATAGAAAAGACTTTGTTACAAGTTCCGGGTTGAATGTTGTTCTCTTCCTTGTGGTCGGGTGGTAGAAAAAAGAGTGGAAGAAGAGTGGAGAGGGAAGACTGTATGAGATCACATCTGTTAGCATCACGAAAGAAGAGTAATTTTTCACTTAATGCGGACTTCTTTATTTTTTCCACTTCATTTAAAGAACACTCTATTATAATGAATAGCATTGAAAGATTTTGTTGGGCTTATTTTGTGTTTGTTGTTGTTGTTGTTCCGGAGCATTTCAAATCTGTTTTAAATATGATCTGATTACTCTTGTTACAATTCTTGTTGTTCTAGTTTTTCTCATGGCATTGACAGCTACAAGACACATCTTTTTGTGTTTTGTTAATGATGCTTACGAAAATTTAATCATTATTTTGTATTTTGAAAGATTTAGTTTGTTGGGTTTGGAGATTTCTTTAAGATTTCACAACCTATTTCGCCATAGGAATAAGTTTTCTCTCAAATTTCACATTTTAAAGAAACCAAGTAAGTATTTTTTGCTTTAAAATGAAACAGTTACAAGAGTGACTGATAAATTCAACAGAAGTAAATCTCTCTATTTTAAATAATTTTATCTAATAATAAACCCCAGACATTTGCGGTATGACTCACAATGGGTGGATATGTTTAATAAAAGAGACCTCCGCGCGCTTCTCTTCCCACACCATCCCGATTCAATCAGAACTCAAATATTTTTACTAAGTGCAACAAGTGTTGCATTTGTTCCCTGTGGTTGTTGTTGCATCTACTGCTATTGCGTTTTTTTTCGTTGATATTGCAAATTTTTCGCTGCTAATTTTTAACAACTGTTCGTTGAATGAACACAACA
The DNA here is from genome assembly GCA_949629155.1 of Myopa testacea. Classification (NCBI taxonomy): domain Eukaryota; kingdom Metazoa; phylum Arthropoda; class Insecta; order Diptera; family Conopidae; genus Myopa; species Myopa testacea. The sequence goes on along the minus strand of OX451345.1, from coordinate 54,969,505 downwards.
CAATGCAATGAAACACAACACAATACAGCGAAACACAACACAAAGCATTGCAAGATATGTTTTCCGTTTTTATTCGAGAGCGTTTGGCATCACTTAAAATAAGTGACTGCCCGCATGTTTGCCACGTGTTGCACGTGCCGCTCTTATGACCCCACTAAATTATAATTGTCGATGTTGTTGTTGTTATTATTATTATGTGGATTATATTGCGAATTTTTGGCCATTTCAGTGGTCCTTCCGTTAATCACAACACCATCGACATCCTGCAGCTTTCAACATCCTGCGGTAATGTGATCAATCATAAATCAATATTATTGATTTAATAGAAATCTCTTTCAATCCTCTGAATTTAATATTGATTTACAGAGTAATAATGAACAAAACTGAGTGTTTTTAGAAATAAAACGTTTTTATTGTGTGATTTCAAAAAAACGGGGTTTGTTTAATTTGGAATTATCGAGTATTGATTATAGTGTGTTGACCACTTAATCAATTATCGTTTACAATCCTCCCCTCTCTACACTCACCCCCTCACCAAACCACTGCAATGTCCTTGAGAGAACTGAGATTTGATAAACTTTTATAAAATTACGACGAATAAAGAAAACATGGGCGAACCACGCCTATTATGCTGTAATGTTTAATGGTAATATTAGGTCTCGAAAAGCTAGGATAGACTTCGGCTCTGATAATGACCTCATAATTCACATCTAATATATCATAATTTTAATTCTTTTCAATAATTATAATATCATAAAATATCATAGATCTGAAGTAGCCACGCCTATTTGTAGGGCAATAATTAATGTTATGCCCATATAATTTAATTCTTTATAATATTTATACAAAACTTAGTCCCGCATTTAATCTTAAGAGACCGATAAACTGATTAAACTGATCACTAGTATCAGTAGCAACCAACGAATATATCTTAGCTATGACAAACATTTATAAATTGAAGCTGACCACGCCCATTCTGTATACAGTAATACAGTTAATAGTACTATAAGATCTCATAATGAAATATTTCAATTTTATTATTTTTATATCTACAATACGAGTGAACAGATCGAGAAAAGTCGACTCGAAGAGGTTGACTAGAAAAAAAAATTTATTTTATTTTCCCCACATGTTCTCACGCCTTCTTTCGAGCTTTAAATCGAGACAAAAGCGAACTTTCAAAGTCTCATGTAGGCTAAAAAACAACCAAGAAACTAAAAAGGTCTTAATTTCGGTTATTAAAATAAAGTCGGTTCGTTTTTAATAAGCGATTAATTGTGATCAAAAGAAAAAATCACAAAAATAAAACTGTTTATCAAGAATCACACGATCAAAATTCTCACAGAAATAAACAAGAAAAATCTATCTAAAACAACAACGAAAAATATAATAAAATATAGAATACTGTTTCAACCGTTATAAGATCCACTGACTTCATCACTAAACGAAGCTATTCAGCGATTAGCATCTTTTTTGGAAAAAAAACAAAATCCAACTAATTCGAACGTTTATAATTTAAGTGTGTATTGTAATAAGTATAGGGAAAAAAAATATGAAAATTTGTTTCCAACATGCAAGATAATTATTATATTATTTCAGAACAAACATTGATGGAAACTAAGTTAAATAATTAAGTTATTCTATAACTATAACTATAACTATAACTATATAGTTATTCTATATAAACTGTAAAAATTACTAAAATGGTGGCATGGTAATCATAAAATAATCATATAATAATAATGATGATGATGATAAGGATGATGATGATCTTCACATTGACGATGTCGTAAAAACAATTCGAAATTTCGACTTTCTTGTAAACAAATATCACGAAAAGAAATCATAAACAAATCCTTTTTCTTAGCTTTCATTAAAAGAAAAACCAAACGAAAAAAATTCCATATCAATTTTTAGTGAAAATATATTTTAGATGATGCATAAAATTGTCATAAATTGATCACCACCCCAGCAGGCGAGGGCGCGACGTCTCAAACTTCAAAACAGTGAACCTAAAAACAAAGAAAACTACTCCAGAATCGGAATCTAGAATCAATATTTTTAGAACACGAAACGAAGCCTTCTTGATTATTTGGAGCCATCTTTTTTATGGGTTGTTGAGAGCGCATTGAAACCGTTTCGGAACTTTCTACATTAATTAGTGCACCGCGTGCCGCCCGTGGCGCTTGGGTTCCACTTGGGTTCCACTGATTTATGATTCACTTTTAAGAATACTCGTATTTAAACACTACAGTGTTGAACTACAGTAGTAGTTTTATGTTGTTGTAGTTGTTGTTCATGTTTATGTTAATGTTTTTGTTTTTTGTTTTTGTTTTTGGTTTTTCTGTTTTTTCGGTTTTTTGTATCTGTTGTTTTTGTTCGTTTTTTTTTGTGGTGGCAACTTAATTTGTCGATCTGGTGATTTGTTTTGATCTTGATTTTTTTCAATTTTAGTTTCTGTTTTTCTCAAAGTATTCATATTTCTTCTTTCTCCTTTTTGTTTTATTGATATTCGTTTAATAAATAATTGCTTTTGAAGTGTTTGTGTTTGTTTGAAAAAAATTATTGTTTGTATTTATGGTAGTTTTTTCTTTTCTGTTCTATTTTAATTCATTAACTCATTAATTTTTCAAGGTTTCTTTTGTTTTAAAGTCATTACGAGTTCCGAATAATCACAGAGTTGATGAGGACAAAAATATCGAAAAAATCCTCTCGTATCGTAAATACGATATGAACAAGTTTTACATACGATTAGAATAAAAATTTAATATTTACAATCATTTATAAAAATACCAGAATTTAGAGACAAATATTGATTGTTTGGTATCTATTGTAAATTTGCATAAATTGTTAGAAAAGTCAGAATATCCGAAAAGATGAAGTGCCAAGGGAAGGAAATACATCAAATATCGTAGTTTCCAAAACCTTAGAGAGAGAGAGAGAGAAAGAGAGAGAGAGAGAGAGTTGAATGAACCGACAAAAGTCGTAAAAAACAACAACAGTCAAAGAGATTTAAAGACATTTTAATCAAAATACGCTGCACGATTGAGCTTCTTTAAATTACAAACATCAATAAAGAGAAGTATTCATCAAAAGAATTAAAAAGTAGCATTATAAAAGCCACGGCGACGGTGACTTAAACACTACACCTGTCCACACACCTATCCACCCCTCCTCATTCACACGTTCCACACATTCCGCCGACATCCCCTGAGCTATTAAAACTTCTTCATTTTCGACGATGGTGACGATAATGATGATGATTATAAGCTCTTTGACATTCCCAACCATACGACGAATGTCATAATTGAAATGTCACCTGCATCTGCGCACGTTGACTGCAGCTGTCAAACGTCCACACTGAATGTGCGCTGTCACTTTGACAGCTGATTGATTTACCGACTGATCGTTGAAATGACCGTTTATCGAATGGTCACGAGTCCGTCTTCGTGCGCATACGCGATGACTTAATTATTTTCTAATAAATCAAACAACAAATCAGCAGTTAAAGAAAATAAAAATTCTTCGGTGCTGTTTACTGCCACACCTACTCAAGTGTAAGTAACGCATTGTTTGCTTATGCTGAGTACTGGCGCTTCTTCTTCTACTCCATCTCCTTCTTCTTCTCCTTCGTCTTATTCTTCTTCTATAATTTGAAGACGCTAATATAACCTTTAAATAAAGTGAATAACTTCTTTTTAAAGACTTTTGACAACGACAGACTTTCTTATTTTGTGTTCATTTCTACATTCCACAGTTTTTTGGAATTTTTCTGTTTCTCGATTGCTTCGGCTCAAATGCAACATTCCAATTTAGAGTTGTTTGCTTTGCTTCTGAGAAATTTTTGAACAAATCAATTGAAAGACCAGAAAGAGTGTTAACTTCAGCCTGGCCGAAGTTCATATACCCTACACACGTTTACTTAAAAATTAGGCGTGGCAATGGTCTAATTTTTTTCCTTTTCAATCTCAAATAGCCTGTGAGGGCAGAAAATATTCGTGCCATATTTGGTGAAAATATCTCTATTTGTGCTCCTGTAATCGACTTTTATTTAAATAGTGGGCGGACCACTCCCATTTTTTGTGATCTGATTTGGTCATGGACAGTGGACTTCTGGACAAAATTTCAACCGCAAATTCGTTCTACAAGCTGGGAAATTGAGTTATAAGCATGGATGAATTTATATTCACTATAAAAAGTAGGCGTGGTAATGGGCCGATTTTGCCCATTTTCAATAGCGATGAGTTTCTAATGATAGACAATATTCGTGCCAAGTTTGAAGAAGATATCTCTATTCGTTCTCTTGTAATCGTGATTTCCACAGACGGACAGACAGACGACAGACAGACAGACAGACGGACGGACATGGCTAAATCGACTCAGGAGGTCACTCTGATCAAGAATATATATACTTTTCTATACCTGTCACGCCTCCTTTAATGCGTTACAAACGGAAGGAGTAAGTGAATATACCCTATTCACTTCGTGTGTAGGGTATAATTAAAGAAAAGAAATATTTTTGCATGTAAATATAATATTTTGGAACACGAGAAAAAAAACATCATTCAATCAAATCATCATCAAATTCAACAAATTGCATCAATAAATTATTTTGTTGCACGCAATACGAACGTGTTTTTGAAATTAAATAATGAAATCTTTTGAAATCATTTTAATTCTAATGTCACAAATTTGTTAAATGACAATTTATTAATGAAAACATGGAAATATTTTAATGACATCACCGATTCATCACTTCACACACTTTTAATATTTGTATAAATCGAGTATGTTTTGTGTCTCAGATGGAGTCAAAGTTCGCTGCATGCATAATTTGTCATTCAGCTGAAGTTTTCATTCATGCAGAAGAATGCATCAAAATGCAAGCACTTCTTAAATGTAATCAACACTTGATTTGTTGATCAAACAAATAAAGTATATATATTGGATTTTATCGGCATATTTAAATACATGCTTCTGAGAGTTATAAGAGTTTAATAATCAATTGATTGCGTGATTAATGACGATCTTGTGAGTGCTGTTGAGTGGATCTGTCTTGACATTTCAATGGGTTCTCAATATTTCAAGGGACGCCTGGATTTTTATGGACAGAAGATTGAGCTAATAATGAATGGATGTCCAGTGGTTTAGATTGCATGGAAACAGCTTTTTAAAAAGCTATACAAAAATGGTTTAATATGGTTGTAATTAAGACTGAACCATAAAATTAACTGCATTTTTCGGTTATAATTAAAAAAGCCATACAAAACTGCACGTAAAAATGCACACTCATCGATCATTTCAAAGAGTAAAAACATAGATTAACCTTTGATTAAACGATTCGTAGATCTTATAATCGAAATTTTATGGATTCGGTTTACAAATTTAAAGTGGATGCAATATTTTGTATGTTTTAATAATATACTTAGTGTTATTAGGTTATAATCTACAATCAAATCTCTTTAGATAAGAATAGTATTAAAATCATTTTCAATATTCACGCATTTAATTCACCCAAAAAGGTCATAAAACTTAATTTAATATTCATTTGAAAAAGTTCACCTCATAAAACTTAGCTTTACTTGATGTTTACTTACGATACTTTTCGAAAATGATCTCTTAAAAGACTGCTCATAAACAAAGCATAGTGATATACTATAGCTAAAAACCAAGACTTACCTAAAAAGACAGAAAATAGAAAGTAATTATTAATATTATTATAATAAAATAACGCTTCATTATTAAAATAGGGGAAGAAATGGCAAGGAAGTGTACAACAAAATTCATAATTCCAAAATAATCGTAAAAAATCATCTAAATATGTTGTTAATTCCACTATCTAAATTTATTGAACTCGTAGTCATTAGAAGAAACCTTTGATTTAACCCATTTTATTGGAATCATGAAGAGCGCCCAACAACAACAACCAAAAATAATCTAACAACAGATTAAAACAACTCTATAAAAAGTGAAAGCGGCAGAGAAGAAGAAAAACTAATGAGGCGTTTAATTTAAATTTTAAACAAGTCTAAAAACGTGTTGTACATCAAATTAAAACAAAACAAAACAAAACTAAACTAAACCAAGACAAGGTTAAAATGGGTCGGATGGGGCGGCCGGGCAGACAGACAGACCTTCGAGATGTTAATCGACTCGATAGCAGAAAGTCGGTTACTGTAAAAACAGTTTCAATAGAAAGCTCTTTGAATAGAATTTTCGGTAGTTAAACGACTCTGGTCGTGTGCAACTATATACGGGTTAATATAAAACAACAACAACAAAAGCAACAACAACACCAACAACAACAACAACAACGTTGATGTAAACAAAGAGACTAAAATATGAGTTTTCTAAGTCAAGCGCTTGCTGCATGCCGCATGTTAACCTGTTGATCGCCTTTATTGCCATGCAACACGCAGCATGCGATCCAACTTAGATACTGACAAGTGTTGCCAACATCAGCATTGCGATTTATATCACTTTAATGTGTAAGCAGCCAGCTTAAAGCGGCTTAAGCCCGGTTCAACACCTCGCAGCAGCCACAAACGAGGTGTTGAACCATTTAATAAAAAGGAGCCGCCGCTGGAAGTGTAACCGGAAATTATTGATTTTGAAAATTGTTATAATTTCAAGAAACGTGATGGTCATTTATAATAAAAGACAAGCTGCTGAAATGTTCGAGTAAACAAAATGGAGCAAAATTGATGCATGTGTATATTGTATATATTATACATACATATATTGTAGAAAAGAAAGTTTTATCAAAAACTCATTATTATTATTAATAAAAGATTGATCAAAGTCAAATAAGAGCAACGAGAAGGAAACAATGAATCGTGAGTTGTGAGTTTTTCCTCGAGTGATCAAACAACTATCACTCTTTTCAAAGCGATTTTCATTGGAATCAACCTAAACTGAAGCCACTTTATAAACAAGAAGAAGTGAAAAAATATTCGTAATTCCAAAAATCAGAATTTAGTGGAAAGTAATCTACATGACGTTGACAAAAACAAAACAATGCTGAATCATAGTGAATGAAAGGAAGGAAAGAGAGAAGAATGTAAAATAAAACGGTACAAAAGTCAAATACTTGAAATAATATTATATTTTCGTGACAATATTTCAAGACAAAGTTACAATATTAAATCAAAACTTGTCTGATCTTTCTTTTAATCGAATTCTTGTCGCTCGCTTTTTCACAGAGCAAAAGAGAGAGTAAGAGAAACATACAGAAGTTTGAATTGTTTCTAAGATCGAATCAAGTATTATTAATTAACTTAATGTCAAGTAGTCCACAGAAATGTCGATTCCCTTCCGTAGTCGAAGCGTAACAAAAGAAAACGCAATCCAAAAACGAAAGAAAAACTCACTCGTACTCATATGCAAATCATTTGTAATACTTTGAGAGCAAAGATCGATCGAAAACAAATACCACGGAATTTATTTATGCACCCAGAAAACCGACAAACTTTCATATTGCATGCAAATTAATTTTAAATTTATCAGCATCATTTTTACACGAAGTCCAAGTCTAGTCCAACCAGACTGATCCGTCGCTTATCGATTACCGACCTCAGGTATTTTATAGTCGTCGTCTTCATCTCCGCCGCCCCCCGAACGTAAGTCGTCAGCCACACGCCGTCAGACTGCACCGTTAACTTGCTCCATTTCCAACATAATTTCATTCATTAAATGTTCGGTACGAGTAATAAAAGTGTCCATCTGAGAAATCCAGTCAAACTTGCTGCGAAATTTCAATTGCAAAATCAATTTTTCAAGCGTTTGCATTTTTGTCGCCATAAAAAATTTATTAGCGGCGAATTCGCTGACAGTATTTATGCTGTCACATTTTTGGTTTTACCTCTCTTTTTTCCTACTCGTCGATCTACGATACAGGAGACAAAACAAGTCTGAGAAATTGTCGCAACATGACGGTAATGACAGTTTTTGACATACAAGTGCAATAACATGAGAGAAGACTGTGAGACTAGAGAGAGAGAGGGAGAGAGAGCGTCAGAGAGAGAGAGTGTTGGTGAGAAAGAGATGATGATCAGAGACAAGTTTTACTGCTAAAAATTAGTTGGAGAAAATGAAAAACTAAAGTGACATTTACAAGGATGAAGATGATGATGGTGAGATGATGAGGATGGTGAAGATAATGATGATGATGAGGATGATGAGGATAATGATGATGATGGGGATGATGATGAGGATAATAGGATGATGGGGATGATGATGATTAAAACGAGTATGGTGAGGATGATGAGGTTAATGAGTATAATGAGGATAATGAGTATGGTGAGGATGATAAGTATGGTGATGATGATGAGAATGATGAGGATGGTGAGGATAATGAGATTGATGGGCAAGAGAATGATGCGGATGATGATGATTAGAACGATGATGGGAATGATGAGGAGAATGAGTATGGTTATGATGAGTATGGTAAAGATGAGTATTTGTATGTTTGTTTTACTTAATTATTTTAAAAGAGATACTTTATTATTATTTAAAGATTTGTACAGTTTTGTGTGCTCTATCAGAAATCATTATCGACATCATCATCATCGCCTCCGGTACCATCATGATGATGAGCATTGACAACATCATTACAACTCAGTATTCATTGAAATCTATTTTGTTGCTTACTGACTAAGTTACTAAAAGAATGAGTCAGTGTTTGACTGACTGAGTAACTGACTGACCTACAAACTGACTGGCTAACCGCCTGACCGCCTGACTGACTGATTGACAGCTAGCAATTTATTGTCATGCTTGTTACTTGAGATGCCACAAAAAATAGCAACGCGTATAATAAACGATTCAAGAGACACAACGACAGCAGAGACAAAATCAACAACAACAACTTCTGCAACACCAACAACAACAACATGTGATAATACCAATAAGAAAAACCACGCTGAGTTAAAAGTGAAATGAATAGCAAAAGATGAGGAAACAGATTCTTCTGCAGACACTCAGAGAGGATGATTGCAGTAGCGCGTGTAAATTGCGGTGATGTTCTCGAAAAAGTTGCATAGATTTCAACACTTCTGTTTTAAGGAAGGTGCACAAACACATGCACGTGCGAACACATACATACACACATACACAAATCATACATAATTATAGTAGTTATTAGATAATAAGTTGGGATGGTTTCTGTAATTATAGATACTTGTACATGAATACTTCGAAACACCTCGAAAAGTAATAAAATATATCTTATATTTACGTGACACTTAACCTCGATCCATCAAAACCTCACCTAAACTCACGTATATTAAAAATAATAAAAAGATTTATTGTTATTATGGCGCTTTTTTCAAACATTCGTAGGAATAAAACTGAAACTAAAATTAAGAAGTTATATTTTACTTTACAACAACATATTAAAACAAACACACAAGATATAAATTTTCAATTTTTTCAGGCGTTTGTTGGACCCTTTTTTGTTGTAGGCAGAGTAAAACTTATCGATTGACTGATTGACATACCCAAATAATATTCAAACAGCCAAAACAAAAGAAGTGACACTTGCACTACATGCACTGTAATGTTGCTTGTCACATGTCGTGCTCCTCAAGTGTTGCCGTTGTTCAAAAAAAGTTCAAAGAAAAGCCGCCTCTTCTTCAGACAGATTTCGGGAAAAATGTCTATCCTCAAAGTGTAAAAGAGAAAGTTGGGAAAGAAAAGAAATGAATCCGAGTACAAAGAACCAAAAATATACTTTGTTTTCCTGTTACTACAATATATAAATATATATCTGTCGCGCACTCGCTCTCTCACCCTCTGACTCTCGCTCTCTCACTTTCTCTTGTAGAATACTATCAGTGACCCAATACTTCTATCGCTGATCTGCTCAACTCGCTTTTCCCCCCACTTTTCTCCATCGTTTTTCGGTCACTTGAGTTGTCAAAGTTTTCCCTCTTGAATTGCTTACAAATACAAAACTTCGGTTTACGTGATTTATTCCTGGCACCGTTTCCCCCTCCTTCACCTATCCTCCTCTCCTCATCTATTAAATGCTATAAATTATAAATTCTGTGTTGACTGAATGACTTAATTTCTCAATTTCTTCGATAAATTATTAGTAATTTTTCAAGTGCTTTTTTTATTCTTTTCGGTTTCATTTTCGAATTTATTGGGTCATTTAAGAATTTCACACTTAATTTGTTAATCGGCGTGAACAAATCGGTTGCGTTTTCATGTTCTCCAAGAAGGTCAGAAAGGAAAGTGTGAGGGGCGGAGGGAGACGGAGGGAGAAAGAGGACGAGGTTTTACATTTACTTCTATTTTTGTGAAAGCGATAAACAATTAAATCTTAATAAAAATGTTAGCTTTGAGTGAAAAATGATGAGCCTTTGAATAGTTTCCATTGTTCTCAAAATCGATTTATTGTGTAAATATTAAAAATATACGAGAAAAGCGCTTTTTATTCTTTGAAGATTTTTATTTACACCGCAATAATATGGACCTAAAAATAATACGAAATAATAGAAGTGGAAAGGAAGATTTGCTTAGAATTTATACGTCTTATCCTTCTTTACAGTTTTATAAACAATATAATAATCAAAGGAGTTGAAGTTAGTTGAAATTTTCTTGAGATGTCCCTCATACTTTGACAAAAGAATTGGAAGTGAAACAGCGTCAATTCAGTTTATCATTAAAAATTCACTTCCTACCTTAGGTCAGTGAACAACAACAACATGAGCACAGAATTAACATTTCTGGATCTTGATTAAGACAACTCATTCGATTTCATTGGGGAATTCGTCATGATCTCTCCATCTGAGTCTATCTTCATCTTTAAAACATCTCCTTCTTCATCAGAAAAATCGTTCGCAAGAAAAGTTCCTCATCAAGGATCATCCAAGGCTTGAATGTTCATTAAAGGGTTCCTTGACGGCATAATCTTAAGAATGACGTCATTAGTTCGGTGAATAAATACACTGAGCATTACATTTAAAAAGATGTATTATAAAATATTAAATACTTAGTTCTTAACTATGAGGGATGAGACTTTTTCCTGCTGGGATCTGGAAACACGAATTTATTTTTACTCTACGAAGCAGCGGTGAAAAACGTGCAAAAAACCGAACGAAAATAATTTGCATGTGCGATCAATGTGCCACTGACCTAAGGCAACACTGTCGCCATGTATTTGTTCATGTATGTGTGCATGTGTATGTATATATGTAAATGTGCATATAAATATTTATGTATGTATCAATGTTTATTTGGCACTACTGTCAGTGGTTGTTCGCTGTTTGTCTGTCCGTCTGTCTGCTTGTTTGTTTTGCTGCTTCTTCGCAATTTGATAAGCGAATGTTGAGCGAATTTCTTACGTCGTTCGCTATTCATAATGATGACGTTACGTTACGTGTTCATTACTGCAGTCGAGTTTAATACGATTTGTCGAAAATTACGTTTAAGTGATAAGAAAAACCATTGAAGCGATTAAAACAAAACAAGAAACCACAAAAAAAAAAATAAAAAATATAAAAAATGAACACAAAAAAATGGATGATAGAGATGACAATGGACTGTGTGCTATTTTTATTGTTACTGCTAGAATTTAATTGCAACTAGTAGTGTGCATGTCTCTTTTGTCAATGCCAATGTTGTTGTTATTTTTTGCAGTTGTTGTTCATTTTGTTGTTATTGCTGGTCTTTCTGTTGTTGTTGTTTATTTATTGTGAACAAAAGCAGACATGATTATTTACCGTGCATTTAGCATTTAACACTACTGAACTGCTACAACTACAACTACAACTACTATGAGTACTACTAGCATTTTTTTAACTTTTTTATATATGTAATTGTTTTTAAAAAAGTACCCTCATCAATTTGCTCGCATTGACTTGCACATCGCACGCTCTGTCTGTCTCTCTGTCTGGCTGTATGTCTGCCTGCCCGGTGTTCTTCTCTTTCTGCATTTTCTGCGTGTTGCGTTGGTTGCGTGACGTAAAAAAAAGTGAAAATAATATATTAAAAGCAACAACAACAACAATAACAACACCAGCAACAACAAAAACAAAACGTACTCATATCAATTTACATGCCGGCGGCTTAACGAACTTTAATCCACGTGACAAGTAGAGCGCATGGCGTAGAATGAGTGTGTGGTGGCATCCATCCATTTTTTATATATGTACATATCTACAATTTGCAAAACAACAACAACAACAACAAAAGAAGAAGAAGTTGGAGGAGAAGGAGAAAGAGATACAATAAAAGAAACAAACTGTCATGTTGACATTAAAGTTCTGTTACTGGGCCGTGTCAATGAACTTAAAACTGTGGCGCTCTCGTTGTGAATCTTTGTGAGCGGGTTAGAATTAGAATTGAAAATGTTGACCTTAAAACAAGCATACGATAAATCATTAAGGCAAAGTTAACATCAACAACAAAGACAACAACAACAGCACGGATATACCAATCTATAAAAACTATTGTTTTACACTTTATATAGAAAAACCCAAAGATTTTAGAAAATTAAAAAACATGTTAAAACAATTACTAAATGATGTAGAAACCATACAGAACGTAATTATGAAGAGGTTAATTGCAAACCACTTAAGATTTAATTATTCTAAAGAGTAGATCCAAAACCAATCTTTTCTTGGGTCTTGGAAACATAATATCTCAATAAATTATCAATCACCATCATCAATCATAACCATCATCACGATCACGCTTCAAGTTTAATCATATTTAATGATGAAAAAGTATCTAATTTCTCACATCGTAGTCATTCATTCAAAACACCCTTCAGTAGCTTAGTACGTCTGTCAATCATTTTAGAAAAAAACACCAAAAAAATCACCAGGAAAAAAACAGCGACCCAACTCAAACTTTAACATTTGCAGTGAACTTGTTAATCTTTTCACTTTACCTCAGAGTCGTCCATTCATCAGTTCAAAGTACTATTTAACCTTCTACTAAAATCAATCACTCACTCGGCAACGTAATTAAATTTAAAGCCAATGAAAGGGCGAGTGAAGAAGTTCAACCCAAATTAAAGGCTCTGTATTATTTAACAAATTAAAAACTACTATTAATCACTTCAAGCATTTTAAAGCAGATCAACATTTTACTTTAATTTATAACTGTTTAAAGATAAACGTGTTGTTCTGGTCGAATTTTGACCACTAGAATGTAATAACAAATGTAAATGCTCACAAAAAACTTGATGATTATGCAGAAAGTATTCTTAAAAGAAAATAATTAAACAAATAAATTGACCACCATCAAAAACAAAAGAAATCGATGTTAATCGATGACTGTTAAAAGCAATAACTACAACAACACAATAAATAAAACCTACAACAACGTAAAGAAAAAAGAAAAACATGCTTAAGAAGAACAAGAAAAACGACAGCTAATAATTTGAGTGGTTGCCAAAGTTGAAAGAACTGTTCTTTAAATATCATCAATTACAAAAAAAAATTACATTACATAAAATAAAATAATAAAGAAAAAAAATAAAATCAAATAAAGCAAATTAAAATCAAACAAAATAAAAGAAAATAAAGTAAAATAAAATAATAGAAACGAAAAATAAATAAAGGAAAAATAAATAAAGGAAAATGAAATAAAATAAAATAAAAGAAAATAAAATGAGATAAAAAATAAATAGAATAAAATTATATAAAAGAAAGTAAAATAAAAGAAAACTAAATGGAAATAAAAAACAAATAATAACAATAATTAATAATATATCCTTATTAAAATATCTTAAAATATCTCATTTAAGAAACAAATAAAAATTTAAAAAAAAAAAAAAACAAAGCATAAAATCCATCTAAAACTAAGCTCACGGCTTTCTTTACAACAATCTTTGATATTGTAGTTGTTATTGTTGTTGTTATACTTGTTATTGTAATTGGTTTCGTTGTTGTTGTTATTGTTTTCTTTTGTAACACCATCGATTTTTCTAGTTTTGTTACAAAACACAGCAGCATCAAAAAACACAAACAATATTTCGTCATAAAAAAAAAAGATCGTCTTCGTGAGAAATATTTTCATCATCTGCCCTGAAATCATGAACATCATCATCGGCGGTGGCGGTGGCAGTGGTTACTGTTGCCGTTCTTGTTGTTGTTGTTGCTGTTGTTGCTGCTGCTACTTTCGGCCTCTTAAATAAACACTACTTTTTTTTATGATTTTATGGAATGTTAACAATTTCCAAACATTTTATTAGCATTTATTTAAAGCCTCTACAAACGCTGCATGCATTTCAGATTTTCTCCTCTCTCTTTCTTTCCATTTTAATATGCAAACTCATACATAAACATATGAAGAACTAAAATTAAGTAGCAAGACAAAAATTCAAATAACACAACAAAAACATTTTATAAACAATTAATTTTATGTTGGAATAAATTAATTTTATGATAGCAAACTGGTAACGAGGATGGGTGGCAGCAGCAGCAGCAACAACAACAACAACATGAACTAGAAAGGCACCAACAATGAGAAGAATGAGATAAGCACCACCCACGGCAACACCAACGCGTTATAATAATAATAATAGAACTAATAATTATAAATCACAATAATAACTTAACCAAAATAATAGCTTAACCAAAATTGTACTCGCACACACACTACTTAACTGACGTCACAAAAATGGACCTGGACACAGACTTGTCTTGGACTAGGAACTGCACCTGCTCCAGTACATCGCTTGGCTCTGGCTCTGGCCCTGGCCCACTTCCAATCAAATTCAAATCAAAGCAAATTGATAACTACACCGAATTGATCCAATTAAGTGGCAACATTGTAGCTGTCATGTTTCTAGAAAGGCAGAAATCGCGCCACAGGCAGGCAACCCGGGGCAGAGATCGAGTCCGTTGATGGCTGGTTACCTGGCTGTGTTGCCTGGCTACCTGGCGAGATGATCGCTCGTGGCCGGAATAATTGGGCAATTTTTCCGAATATTTTGCAATCAGTCTGTAATATTTTGAGAAATTAATTTCTTTTGAATTCGGGTTACTTAGACCAAAGGCACATGTGTAAATAGCCATAAAAAACACTACGAAAAAGCGCTTTAAGCCACCCACTGTTTAGATGCGTGTAATTTACATGAGGAAAACATTTCATAATTATTTCATATATCGTATGTGTGTGTGAGTGTTTGTATGTATGTGTATTTAGGTTAGTAGGATAAATTCTCCATTCAATGGAACATTTTTCGAACTCCATTACTTCATAAATTTAATGGATGTTGTTATTATCCACCTTACAAAGTGGTCACCCATTATTTAACTTGATGCCCTATTTTTTTATAATATTGTTATGGAACTACTACAAATACAAGCAGAACCCGATTAGTACAGGTAATATTAATGCTGTCAGTCCCAAAGGGCGTGGTCCGCCTACTTCAGCACATCACAAGCTCCAATAAAATCCCAATTTAAATCCCTTGAAGGCCAAATATGCCACTTTAGCATGTCCTCCTTAAGGTTCTTAGCTAAAAGAAAGAAAATTAAAGACTCTTTATCAGAGTTCGGGGGGGGGTGTAGGGTGTATTCGGCCAAGTCGAAGGTAGAACTCTTTCTTGTTTTATTTATTTGTTATTTTTTTGGTTTTTTATTCTCTTACAGCGGAGAAGGTGACATAAATTTGTGTAAAATTTGCAGTTGTGACAAGTTAAGCGGCTTCAAAGAGCTTATTAACACAGGAAGAAACCCTGTTGAAGAGATGGTGGTGGAGGTTGTAGCGGTGGTGGTGGTGGTAGAGGTGATGGATAGCGAGGAGGAGTAGAAAAACAGCAAATGGTAGAAAAATCTGGCAATTAAATGAGTAGACACGAATTTTCTAGCAGCTTATTTTGCTAGTCTTTAAACAGTAATACTTTTGGTTAAAAAAATCAATCAACTTGATCAAATCGATAGACAATATTGATTTTAGAATATGTCTGTGCTTCCACATTGTTCAATACCCAATTATTCATTGAATCCGATACAAGAAACAAAAAAGATTGAAATTAAATTTTGACATCAAGTGAAAAATCGTCAAATCATTGCTAAAAAAGAAAGGACTTGAGAAACTTTAAGTGTTTTTCGATTTATTTATTAAATTCGTTTTCGCTCTTCATTCATTCGTATACAAAATCACAGAATTAATGAAGCGGCTTTTTCTAAAAAGGCTGCTGACAGCAACCTGTCAGCGTTACATGAAGTTCAGCTTCAGGGTTGCCAGCATATCAACTGGTTTTGTTTTCTTATTATTGTTTTCACCTCCGCAGAAATCCTTAAAGTAAGGAAAATCCTTTTTTTAGTTTCTTGTTTTTTTTAGCGGATATTCTAAAAGAATTTTGTTTTAATTAATGAAGCTTGAGATTAAAAACAGCAGCATTAAAAACAGCAGCAGCAGCAACAACAACAACACATCAACGCCCACTCTCGATAATTAAACACCGACATTAATACGTGTTGACATCAATTTTATGTTGAGCTTTTTTTGTGCTTCTTTTGCCGATAAAAGCTGCCGGTTTGTAAAGATTGGGAACAGTTAAGGTCAGGTTTGTGAGCAGCAAAAACTGCTTCGTCTTCGCTTAATCATTGTTGTTGATAGCATCTAAAGTGTTGTTGTTTTTTTCTTCTTTTTTATTGCTATCCTTCTTTTTGCTTGCTTTAGTTTTTTATTGCTTTTTATAGCTTATTCAGGAGCTCGGACGGCTTCAAAAATAACAACAACAATAGCAACGATCGATTGGCATGCTAATGAAACGTACAACTTCAATTAGTTGTTGTTATTGTTGTTCTTGATTACACCAACGATTTTCAATGCCTTCTAATCGATGCCTTGTAAATCGCGATCGTTAAAAAGTTGGTGCGAATTAAATTAATAACAACAACAACAACAAGGACAGTAATAATAATATTAATACTAATAATAACGAAAATAACGAGAACACTAAAAATTCTATATTGAAATCGGACGCCTTTTTTTACTGATAAATATTAAACAAAAAAATCACAAGACACCAGAAAAGTTGTTGTTCTTTCTTCTTCAGTACAAAAACCCCAAAAAAGAGCACTCAAACCACAACTATTGGCTTTTGACTTACTCTTGTTCTTCTTCGCGTGCTCCTTCTTCTTCTTCTTCTTCTTTTTTCCACTGAGTATGGCAAAGTGCAATGTTGCTGTTGTTAACATATTTTTGCAATTTAACCTTTTTTTTAGTGCGTAGAAAAACAGTTCCACAGTTTTTGGATCCAGAACGTGTTCCGAGACTGTGACACATTCTCGATGTTATACATACAAACATACATACATACATATGCATTTCTATACAGATACAAATGGTACTTCTGTGGCACTTCTTGCAGATGTTAGAAATATTTTCGTCTAAGTTGACTAACAAGCAGTTGCTTAGAATCACATCATAAAGTGGACTCATGTCCTGAACTGAAGTCTATAAAAATCCGTGTTCTTATTCTTGTTCTTCTTCTTGCTCTTGTTCTTCTTCTTGCTCTTGTTCTTCTTCTTGTTCATAGTTCTTGATCTCCACTTCGACTTCTCATGACATCCGCCTGCCATAAGCCAAAAACTACGCGTACGTAACGAGTGAATGTTGTTGTTTTACGGAAGAAAATGAAGAAAAAGAAGAAGAAGCGGAAGAACAAACTTACAAATCATTTTTATATGTCTTTCGTTGTTTGGACAAAAGAACGACACTAAACTAAGCTAAATCAAAAAAGTAATAATGTGTTTGAGGTTAGGAAAGTGCAGGCAGATAATCAAGTTGTTGTTGTTGTTGTTGTTGGTGGTAGTGGTGGTGTTTGAAAAGAAGCATTTGATTAATATTTGCAAAAAGAATTGAGTACAAATAAAAAATAAGTGACTCTTTCGATTTGATTGCACTTTTAAAGACATAAAATAGTAGAACAAAATTTAATCTTAAAATAAAAATATTATTAGCTTTATATCCTTAAATCCAGATATTGTACATATATTTGTAGGTATCTATAATTACAATTTTTGTTTTGCTTTATTTTATTTGATGTACGATTTCCAATCTTAACGCAACCTCAAAAACTTAAAGAAGCAAAAAACAACTCTTAAAACTCACTTTCGCAATATTCTTAAAGTGTGTAATTTGAAGAAACGAATATGGAATCATATGCAAATGTTTTTGTTATTAACCGCAACAAAAGTTAAGTCTTTAGTGTTAGTTACTCAAGTAAGCTTAACAATTGGAGCTTGAAGCTTATGCTTCATAACGAGAAGACAAGTCGAACGAGTTGCTGCTGCTGGACGAACCATTTGATTTGCATGTAAATCACACAGTGGTAAACAACCAGATAGACAGACGGACAGACAGCGACCACAGACGGACAGACAGACAGCGACCGCAGACAGACAATCGCGCCAACATAAGGAAGTGTTTTCCGCTCTAACACGAGAACGCCAAAGAATTCGCTATGCTTTTAAAAGATTCTTTTAGACAGACAGCTCTTTGGCACTCTATGGTGCCTGCGGTGCGGGTGGTCTGTCGGTCGTTCGGTTGACGCGTCTTTCGCCTGAACTCTGGGTACCAACCAACATCCGACTAACTAAGTAAGTGCGAGGAATGAATGGTTAAACATTTAACGGGTGCAAAATGTGTATCATAAAAAGCGAGAGACAAACGACAGCTTTTCTTTTGCCTCGAAAATGCAGACAAGAAAACGTACTTATTTGCCAATTTAGCTACAACAACAGAAATGTTGCTCTGTGAACATTAAAATGAAATATGAATATGAAAGGAAAACAACACTGACGTTAAATGACACGACATGACATGACAACAACAATAACTGAGTTTAGTTTACCTTTGAGGATTGAAATTTCGTAAGATTCATTTACTTTCCTTTAAGAACTTTTACTTTGAGTTGACATTTCCTCAGGGTCTGAGATATGTTAACATTTTCAAATATATTTCAAAGATCATGCACTCTGTGGAGCATTCAAAATGCATGACCTCTTCGATGGATAAACGAATGGATCTCAAATGGACGTTGATGTGAAGTATATAAACTATGAAATCACGTGAAATAAGTTGCGAAAATAGTACATTAAATGTAAGGGATAAATCGATGTCAAAGGTGATCATTTGCCAGATGAGTTCATTAACAAACTGAGAAAAATATATCAACCAAGACTGAAACCAGGGGTAGGACTATCTTTGAACTTGTCCGGGACTGAAATACACCCTCGTGACCTCTGATGAAATATCGTTACCCGTTTATCAATTTATAGATTGTCATTTATGTAAGTTCACGCGTTGTAACTCTTTGCTTTTAGCCATTTTTTAGTCAAATAATTCAAATCTCGATCAATGCTTATTTATATGTCTGTGTGTGTGTAAATATATACAATACTATACTCCTATGTGCCTAAAAACCTGTGCCTGCGTTTCAGTCAGCAATTAAAAACTACGAGTATATTTCTGGTTTTCGAGTTTTATTCTTAATATTCTCAAACATTCCAAAACTTATTATTGTTGAACTGTAAAAAGGAGGGGGGAGGGAGGAGGAGGGGGGTAACTCCCAGAAACAAGACTCGTTGTTGGCCATGTAAAGTCGCCGGAAAGTCGACAAGACGTGGAGAGAGAATGATCAGTGATCATTTATCCGATTTATTGCAATCAAAATACGAAATCGATAAACAAACGAATTCTTTTTCGAAGCAGATTTTGCACAATTTTTCTATTTCTCGATTTTTATTTATTTTACTTCTTATTTCGCCGAGTTGTTGTTGCTTTCTTAAGGGAAATTCCCTTATAAAGTACTCGTACATACTCAATATATTCTTTCAATACTAAGCTACTAAGATTTCAAGTTTATTTACGCAGACTTTACTGACATTTGAACTACTGTAGCTTCTGTAGGAGCCATAAATCAAACTCAGTCTGATCCTGGGGGTCCTGCTGCTGGGAGACCTACTGCAGCGTTTGGCCGATATGAGGAACGGCGGTTTTTAATTATTCGCCCTTCAATAAGTAGCTGGGCAGAAATTAAAAAAAAATACGAATACGTAAAGACGAACAAACGTATTAATTGTAGTGTATGTTTGTGTATTTCTCTCAGTAGATCCGCCAACTTACAATAATACCATATATGGGACCCCTGAGTTCTTTAAATTTTTCAATTATTTTTTAGTTTTTCACATTTTGACCTTCAACTTGATCTAATGAAAAATTAGGTCTTTCAACACACAATAAAATCCTTTCGTAGAGTTATTTAAACAATCGACTTTGGGTTGGGTGCTTAATTTTAAAAAGAAAAGCTTTGGATTCAGTAGGATTGTTGAATAAAGTTTTAATTAGTTTATTACTATGAGTACTATTATTATTATTATTAACCATCTGTGAATTATATTCAGTTATCGTGATTTTCAGTGACAATCGAAAGCGATTTATTTATATAAGAAAAGTGTTATAATATAACCTCTCCCAACAGACTCTCTGCTCTCTTCTAAGGAAAGAGAAAAATTAATAGTAGTTCTCTTGTATTCATCAGAAAAGATTAACTTCGAAAAGATTTCCGGGTTTTCAAATTAGTTTTAAGAACTGCAAGAGATAAGTTAAAAAAATAACGTAGCCTCGTAAGTACGATCATCGTTTGTATCGTTCTACATACACTCATCTCATTGATTCATTTATACCGATCCTCTGTGATCATCATCATCATGCATTTAAACATTTCTTTTCTTCAACTTCGGTGTCTTCAGTTCTCTAGAATAAATAATTAATTTTATCTCTTAGAAACCTATTAAAAGAGTGCATCATTAGGAAAAATGCTCTATGATGCCTTTTTCTGGTTCTCTTGTTGTCGGTCTTGCTTCCCTTTGGTTTTGTTCACTTTGTGAGCCCTCCCCGGACTTTCTACTCTTTGTATTGTAGCTCAGTACAACTCCATACTCATTACTCTCGTATTTCCTGGCTGCATGTCAATTAATGAATGTTCTTTCGCAACCTTATTTAAGCCAACAAAATGCTTATCAATTGCTGGAATCTAGCATAATTTTTCAAAGCCTAGATTTGCCTGTTTATAAACCGAACAAATGCACTTTCCAGACCCTCTCGAAGTCAACACATAATTAATCTCGCTTGATTAATATGCAGATCTCTCTGCTCCTGCTCTGCTCTGCTCTGGTCTGCAAAAGAAACTATTTTTCCGCCGCGACGTGGTATTTATTTGCAGTCGACGTCTGGCCAGATGCAGTGGTATTTATAGCATTATTAAATCGCAGCATCTAAGAGTCGATCCAGTGATCTCCAGTCGATTCCGAACGATCTGTTATCGTTTTTCAAAAGTAATCAATTCCGAACTTCCTTTAAAATTCGAATTTTTAATGGAAGAATGTTTAGTTTAGTATTCATTCTAAGAATACTACAGACGATTTAAGTCGTTTCTTTTCTCTATTTTTTCTTTTGTGCGTCCCTTCAACTGCCCTCTATCATCATCATCGTCATCATCTAAGATGCGAATTATTTTTCCTTTTTGCCATTTTTTTTCGAACAACGTATCTGCATATTTTTATGTTTAAACGATTCGTTGATTTATGAAGTTGACCGCCATTCAACATCCAAAGTAATTCGACGTGGATACACTACATCATGGCACACATACACACATATAGACATACACACATATACACATACACACACACACACACACACACACACACACAAACTCATCTTCAAGTCTTAGAAATGATAGATGCTTAGAAAAATGAAGTATTTTTGCACTCAATGTTAATGACCTTCTATGCCACTGAGCGCTCGCTCTCTCTTTCTCACTCTCTTCGCTTTCTCTCTCTCTCTCTCTCTCTCTCTCTCTCTCATTCGAAATTCGCACTTTGCATAATAGATGAAAATTTATTGTGACATCATTGGCCAGAGATGGCCAACGCAAAATCTTGCCTACAATCGCCAGAATCAATGTTACGTCAATGCATTGATCTTGCCACACAATTAATACAACAACTATCAATTATGTTGTACAACAAACAAGGAAGAAACATGTTACGCACTCAGTTGATTAGATCAAATCAATTAAATATTTGTTCTTTCTTTTTTTTTGTCTTTTCTTTCTATCGACTTTTCTATCTGCTTCTCTATGTACGAGTACATTCGGTTAATTCATTGACAAGATCGTCTGTTTGAACATCGATGATCAATCTTCTAACGTGCAAAAAAAGCGCTTTCTAGCAAATATTTTATTGACTTCAAGCGTTGATTGCAATAAAGCACAATCACTACGATCGAAACAGTGATCGACATCGGAGTGATCGTCATCATTTGTATATCAAACCAATGAAAGCAACTGATTTCAATTAGCGTTGGTTTTAAGAGTGACAAGTTTTAATTGTACAATAATAAAAAAAGACAAGATGTCCTGTGATGCGAAAAAGAAGTGAAAAATAAGAGATGAATATACTATGTTCTATAATTCTATGGATGTACGATTAGAGATCGTAAATAGAGCACCAGCCACGTATTTGTTTAGCTTCTATTACACACTACTTAGGTCTCTTATTAATTAACTTTTATATATTATTATATACAACAGTTTTAATGTATGTATATAAATGTTTTGTTAATAGATGTCTTTCATGTCACTCTTCTCACTGACCTATCATTCTATAGGAATGTACATCTTAAGATAAATTAAGTAAACATCAGATACTCTCACTCATGATCGCAGTGTCTTGGCATAATCATGGCATCATGTATCTTTAACGAGTGTCTTCAAGTAAAAGCCAAGTATCTTTAATTTATTACTTCATCTTAACAAACAACGAGTTGCTTTTGTAAAAGCAACTGGTAAACATGTAGTAAAACAATGCTAAATTGACGCATGTCCATCAACTATTCAAGATCATTACAATCAAAATTAAGAGAATGCAAGGCATCAAAACAATAACCAGATCTGACGAAATCCATCGATCATCTCAGAGTAATCAAGGCGTGGTGAAGGACGAGGAGGAGAGGAATCGTCAGAAGAAGAAACTAGTTCAAGGACAATAGTTAAACTCAGCTGAAAGCGTCAAGCAGTCAAAGCAAACAAGACACTTTGACGCGATCAATTCAAACATGATATGATTTTTAACTCCGCTTACGAGTAAACCGACGGACTTTAAGCACCAGAGTTCACCATCAAGTGTTGATGGTCCCAGGAAAACTGAGCGACGATGGACACACTGCTTGCTGTTGACTGACAGATCGACTCATTGATCTCATTCAAGACTGCTGCATGCAAAAAACAAAATGCACACAACAGAATTCGCAAGGAAAACTTTCATTCTTTTTAGAAATAAAATATACGAGTACGTAGAAATACCAAATGCGTTGTTATCGCTCACAGGCGATGATGATAGTGGCACGTGCTGGTGTCGGTGGCGGCTCTGATAAGCCAGCCGCCCATCAACACAACGTCGCTTGAGCAAGGTCAGGTTTTAAATGAGTTTATTGATTGATGTTCATGATTTATTTTATAGTTTCTTAAAGTAATAACTGGAAAGAATTCCAATACACGCTTCTGCGGAAATACGAATGATCGAGTCAACTTTATCAGCTATCAGCTCTCGTACTTTATTATTTCAAGTGAAAATGTACGTCATCATCGCTTCCACTTTAGATGTTGGTTTACTCTGCAAGAGGGATTCTATAAATCGATGCTACTCTGATCGTATTCAACATTCTCATTGATCTTGCTAACAGCAAATAAACCACATAATCATTTGTCTGTTGATGTTATTGTTGTCATTTGTAAATAATCTACTACTTCGCTGTATTTGATGTAAAAATACTGTGAAATATTTAATTGTTCTTAAGTTTATTCCAGTCGTGGTAGTGATCCTTCGTTGTTAGTGATCTTTATACTCCGCCGTATGTGTTGGCATCAAATTTTTGAAAAAGAAAGTGATCAGGAAAACAATAGACAAGGAAATGTTTATCCTTCACTTGGTCATTACACTATTGAATCGACTCTTAACCCCTTAGTACTTTGAAACCTTTTAATATTTGTCAATCTCAAACTTTGCTTTAGCTCCCAAAAATTCTTTATAGTTTACATGAACTGTTCAAATAAAACCCCGAGTATTTTTGAGAAAAATTCTCTGAGAAAACCCTCTGTTAACTTATTAGGAATGGAGACTTAATTAAAGTAGTTGGATTGATCATTACACGAGTATCATAAACAATAGCTGTTGATCTGTAATAAACAAGTTGGATATTTATGCATACATTAGATACTTTTCTAGAATTTCGTTCTAAGAGCGAGAAAAATGTACGAACTGATGACCGATTTCGAAATGAATCCAGAGTTTCTTCCTGTAATTCAATCCGGTCCTTATTATATGTCAATCTTAATTCAGATCAGTGTGTTTTTCTCTGTTTTTTTTCATGTGGTCACTGTCACTAACGATGTGCTAACTTCCTTGTAGTGCAATCACAGCTCATGTCATGTCATGTGGTCATCGATCGACATCATCATCACCATCACCATCACCGTCACCATCAACTCGGCCTCATCCTCAACATTGTACTCGTAGCTTTCACGTCAACTTAAACTTATCTCGATATACGATAAATAAAATCCATATCAATTTTCACACTCTTGAGTCTAATAGGATAAAACGTCAGTGAAACCAACAAGCGACAGGAACAAGAACAAGATCAATATGATCAGCGATCAACAACAACAACAGCAATAAGGGAGTCTTTGACCAGCCCAGAATAGAACCGTTCTGACTGGCATTCCGCTGAGCGAACACTTTCATGTAGCATCTCGCTAAACTCCACTGATTTATAATTATTTCTATAATGTGAATACATGAAGGGCACAATGAAGGGCTCCGATGGGTAGGGATCGGTAGGTGCTCGTAGGTTGGTGCGTATAAATAAACATACAGTGTGGTGGTGATTAAAGGCGATAACGTCCTGCCTTCTTCACGAGGAGGAATTAAAGCCTCAAACAGCAAGCAAAACAGCTAAAGAAAAAAAAACCAAAAACTGAGCGCACATTTAAGCCTCATTTAAAAAGCCTGGTGTTAAAAAGAGGATACATTCGCACATGGTAAACATGCACCATGAGCCATGAGTCAAAAGCAACGCGGGGAAGAGGAGCAAATCGACAGAACGGGCAAACGGAAGGGCAAACAAAAAAATGTGCCTGCTGAAAAGAAGCTGAAGGAGGCAGAAAACAAGATCAGTTGAAATTATTTTTGATTTCTTGGTGCGGCATCAGGTCGCATTTAAGTTATCTTGTTGGAAGTTGATTGAGTTTCACTTTCTTCTTTTTGTTCTCATACAAAATACAACAAAATACTCAACCGCGTTGCCAACTCCACCGCCGGACCACCGACTGGGTCCGACTTCATGGTACTTTAGCTTTGGAACCAGTAGATCAGTTCTACGGTGTTGGATGTCGATTGTTGTTAATGTTGTCGATCTTGTTCTCTGCTGATTTGTTGCTCCGATCGATTCCACCTACAAAACTTCTAGGTTTGGAGAACGTAGGCTGGTACACGAGTACCTACGGGGTATGTTGTGGATGAGCAGATGCTTCTTGTTCCTGTTCTTGGTCATTTGCAACGATCACTGTAGTTGTTGCCCATCCATCTCGAGATAAATAATGAATGCAGCTCTAGTGATAAAGCGTGAAAATTGGCGCTGAAGTCCTAGCAACTAATTTAAATGTTGGCAACATTTAACAGTAGGTTGATCATGGCGATCATTAGGGATCAAGGATAGAATCGAATGAAGATCGGCGAGTTAAATTTAGCATCGAAGAATTAAAGAATTCTTTATTTTATTTCATTTTCAAAACTCGAAGTTCGAAGTTTGCAGTGGAGGCGATGCGATGTTGTGTGCATAATGAGCGATCACAAGGACAATGTTTAAACTTGGACATCCTAAACATGGGACAATTAAAGGTGGCTATTGATTTAAGGTTATAATTAAGGCGAATAACAACCCCGTGCATTTTTTTCTTTTTATAGCTTCTTTTATATCCATTTTCTGGGTTTCATTTTTCTTTTTCTTTCATTGAATAAACCGACTTGATGAATATTCCAGTGTAATATGCTAAATTTAGTAAATACGCAAAAACAATAAAGAAGAATGATACGAGTTATAAAAAATATGCTATCAATTTAAGCAATTTAATGAATTAAAATCAACTCGATCGCTGTTGATAATCAATCATCGAGAAATCTAATTTCGTAATCATTCTTTCTGTCATGAAGAAATCCTTACAAATACAACAACCACAAAACCGTGGCAACAAACAATTATGTAGACGCAACGCGGCATGCAGCTTCAGATAGTCATCGCCGCCTTCCACCCCGCAAGCCGACCCCTCACCCGGGCACCAGGTACCAGGATCTGCTGACGATGTCTCCATCGCTTGTAATCGTGAGAATCACAAAGTAAGCGTGGAGCAGCGTCACTGAGGCGTTTAAAGCGTGCCGAGGCGATGATCTTGCGCACACTCACAAGTACTCGAGTGCGGAGGAACAACAAAAAAGCAGCTGATTATAGAAGATTATAAATTATCGTTGAAGTGCATTAGTATGACATGGAAATGAAAAAAAAAAACAAACAACAGAAGAAGATCACAAAAAATTACGAAAAAAGGTGAAATAAATAAATAATTAATTCTAGAAGCAGCGAAACAGCGACGACACTGACGTCGACGAGGGCAGCAGTCAAACCACTAAACCACGAACTCCCTCAAGGAAATGTGAAGCGTCATTCAATTTACAACAACAACAACACGACGAAGAACAACAAAATTACAACAATAACAAGGAAAACAACAAAAGCGAGAACAGAAACCGAAACAGCAATAAAGAAGTCGATTTAGTTGTTGTTTCTAGCATTTACTATGCAAGGTGGCGACGATGACGTTAGCATTCATTGTCGAAGTCGTCGTCGACGTCGACGTCGGCGCCTTTACAACGCCGTCATCGCCGTGGTTGTCGTTCGTTGTCGGCAACAAAGCTAAAAGGTTTCATGCGCATCCTTTGTTTCTGGTCACAATTTATTGCGGCTGCTGCTTTTGTTGCTGTTGCTGCCGAGATGGCGAAAAACGTGCTCCGGCCACTCATAACGAGGTTAATAGAAAGATTTATCATTTGGCGCATGAATATTCAAGGCAGGGAGTCACCAGCGCCGCCACCACCGCGCCATCGTGAAGCTCACTTGATTTCCACTTAAGCGATAATCTGGCGGCAAGCAGCTGCTGAGTTTACCAACTTGCAGAGTGATTTGTCCAGGGGGAGGAGGGGGGTTGAGGGTTCGCCAACGGATCGTGCTTCGTTTGAAATTTCAATTTCATTCATTTGCCAGGATTCGCCTTTTTGTCGGTGTTCGCATTTTTTTGTTTCTCTCTCCTTCTGTTTTCTAGATTTGCTTCCTTTTTGCGATTTAAACATTTCTTAACTCCATTTTATCTGGTTTTTCTAGCGTAATATACTTGTGATTTTTGTGATTGTTTCAGTGATAATTTTTTTTATAGACTTCACTTTGAACTGGCTTTTTTTACAACTTAAACTGATGTTTCTTGTTCTGGACGTCATCACCTCTTCTTATTAATTAATTTTCTATTTTTTCACAATGACTTTCAACTTTAAATACATACTTTTTTATCATAAAGAAATCCAATCTAATGATCATCAATGTTGATATTGTTATGGTTATCGTTTCATTAAGTAACAAAAGCGCTATAAATGAAAATATTTTTCCGAACAAATCAACTAAAAATCCCACCAACAAATAATGAACAATAACAAGAAAATTCTAGGAAAGAAACACCACGAAAATGAATTTAGTAGCGCCTACCAGCAAACACTCGAGAAAAAAAACGAACACCATAAAAAAATGGCCAACAAAAACGCGATCAAAGCGCGATCATAACTCATGGAGCTGAAATGAGGCAATCAAACATCAAGCAACAATTCGAAGCAATTCAATTCTCAATTTTTAAGCATAATCGTATATAATTAAAGGTTGTTTCTTTTTTGTTTTATTACACGCACAGACATGGTTTTCTTTTGTTGTTGTTCTTTCGTTTTGTTGTTTGGTTATTCTTGTTTCATTTTCGGACAGGCGTGGAGTGCGCCTAAAAATAGGCTGCTTACGCGATGCAAGCCGCGAAATGTACGTAATCAGACGCACGATCAGCTGCGATCATTACAACATCATCATCATCAACAGCGAGAAAATTCATAAGGTGAAAAATTCGAAAATTTGTATAACAGATATGATTTTTATTCGCACGAGAACAAAACAAAATGGCCTCACGGAGGGCGTAGTGTGAAGTGAGTTAAGCTGCCGAGTTGTGGAATTGAAAGAAAAATAATGTACATCATTGTTGAGGTTAAAATTTATTCATTGTTTGTTTGGCTTTCGGTTTAACTCATTGTTTCAATTTATTTATTATTCGGCAGGTTTTTGTTTTGTTGTTGTTGTTTTTGGTTTATATTAAAAATAGAGAAACAAGTATGTATTTTAAACAATTTATATAAAAACAAATATTTCTATGTTTTAAAACCACTTCTCGAAAACTCGCGAATTGTTATAAAAACCCTCTTAAAAGCTAAATATTTTTACTCTTAAATTAAATTTTAAACTAAAATGTATAATATATGTATATAAAAAAGTGTTTGTTAGATTAAATAAAAAACCATAAATCATTTAACAACAAAAAAATACACATGCACAAGTTTTACTACAAATAAATTTTAATTTACTTTAATAAACTGTAGACAGGGATAGAAACTAGAACTGATAATAATAGTAATAATAACGACAACAACAAAACAATATATCTGAAAAACCATATAAATATATTTGGACATATATTAAAAACGGACAACAACAATAGCAACAGCAACATATTAAACACTTTTAAATTATATTAAATTTGATTAAAGTCCCGCAAGCTAACTTCATGATGGAGCAGCTAAACTGAGTAGCTAAACGCATTGGCCGGTGTCACACCTATCATCACGATGTGCGCATCACCAGCGCTGATTGGTTGATTTCGAAAAGCGGAACAACTTGCGATCCACACCGTCACCACGTTTGATTCAGACTGCTTCACGAGCATCGAGAAAAAATAAATAAAATAAAAATAAAATAGCCTGCACTCGTATATAAAAAAAATACTTTGCCAAAACATCAATATTCAAAAAATGTGGTATTTCTAAACATGGGAAGTTCCTCTAACAAGCTTGTGAAAATGTAGAAATCACTGCAAGACATTAATAGAAGCAATGGAACATTTTTATTAATTTGTGAATAAATTACTCACGTACGTACACGAATTTGAGTCAATCATAATTTTATGATGTATGCCCGTGAGCAACTTTAGAGATTTTTTGAAGCACGATCATGATGGTAAGTCTGACACCGGCCATTCACTATGACAGCCAGCCGCTGACAGCCGACTGTAGACAGAAATTCCACACTTTCTACACTCCGCACTCTTCACCCCCCCTCCCCAACAATTTCACTGTATGTAGTTTTAAACATTTATTATTAGTACATATTTTATTTTGACTATTTTATTTTTTTCGTTGGTTTTATTCTTTTATGTTCAATTCACGCCGCTTGCTGTCGCGTCACCACCGCCAGAAGCGCTGACAAACGCATAAAACGCACGGATGCGTATTTTTGTTCCAGATGATTTTGTTCAAAATTATTTATTATAGCATCATCAGATTTTTGTTATTCTTTTTCGATGGATTTTTGTTATTTTTTTGGTCTCTTTCTTGATACAATTCGGAGAAATAAAACGCATGATGGTGACCTTGTTTCTTTCACTGCGCGTTTTTATGTGTGTTCTCGTTTGTTGTTAATTTATCATCATTCGAATATCATGGAAAAGTTTTCAATCAAATCATGCGTTAAATTTTGATCATGTCGATCATCGTGCTTGAACAGTTCTCAATGCATTCTTAACTTTTCTTTTATTGCTTGGTTTTTTTGGGTCTTAATTTACACATTTATAAACAACAACATTAGCAGCATGAAAACTCATAACGTCACGTAAGAGGCTGCAATTTTTTCATTTTTTTCCTTATTTTCGTTACATTTAAAATGATTGCTTCTCTGTTTGATCATCGATCTTTTTAAGTTTTTCTGTTGGGCGTTTTTTTACATTTGATTGTTTCTGCATTTGAAAAATAGTGGAAAAATATATGAAAAGCTTTTTATATTGAACTAGTTACTTGTTTCTTGTTATTAAGTTTGTTTTTATCTTTAAAGTTTAAACACAGTGAAGCTTGTTTTTTTTTTGTTTCTTTCTTCACTGGAGACTGGATTTTCTCAGATCAAACAGCAACAACAACAAAAAAATGCGTGTTGAGATCATTAAAATATTTGTGGATACAACAACAACAACAACCACGTTGTAGATACTAGTTGACGAAAGGCAACAACAAGAACAACAACATCTAAGACGGTAAATCACACAACCTTCTAAAAGCTGTCACAAAAATTTGGTGTGTGTGTTTTTTTTTTTAATTTTTACATAAAAGAGAAAAAACAAAAACGAACAAAAAAAAACAAAACAATGACAGCTTTTTTTGTTAGCTTTTTATTAGGCTGCACAATTTTATAGCCTCTACTGTTGTTGGAAGAGATAAAATGTAGATCAAGTTGTGAGGTTGACTCAGCCTCTTATTTTTATGAGAGGTGACTCTAGAGAAGGTTTCAGTTTCGAGTTTAATTACTTTACACTTTAGACATAAAACAGTTGTTTTTGTTTTTCTTTCCTATTTGTTGCGAAGAGTAGCAATGAAATTTAGTAGAAATACTTGTAAAAAAGATAACAATTAATTTTGTAAGTTGTTTAAAATTTAAATGTGTTTTTTTAAGAAAGGCATCCAATTTATTTTTAAATTTTATTAAGTATTATATTTATTGATGACTGATGAATCGATTGATTTGGTGCTTAGAGTTAATATGAAACTTATTATTTATTATATAACTTTTCCAATAAAATAAAATGTAAATTTTAATTATTATTTCCTTTGTATTTAATTTAATTTTTTGTTTTCTTGCAATTAAATGAAATTGTAAATTTTTATGATTTATTTTTCTTTAATTTTCTCCACTCTTCTTTTCAACTGTTGACATTGTTCCAAATATATTTATATACTTATGTGTGTGTGTGTGTGTATAGATGATACACTCTTATCCACAGATAGATAAAATAGTGTAGTTATGCAGATAAAATGTGACATTTTCAACATGTCAAAATTTCAGCTTCACGCCTGCTTGACAACCAGCTCCTTGCAGCGGCTCTGATTATTTGACAGCACCGTGCAGCGAGCATGCTTGCAGCCTGATTCCACCGTTTAAAGTGTCAAATTATAATAATTTTTTGATATCATTATTTTTTCACATAAAAATAATGCTGAAACTCGTTTTTTTTTCTTCCATTTTATCATCGACCAACGCTTTTATAGAGCTTGTGTATTTTTTGTGGCCACTACTGTTAGTCACAAGTGGATAGTTAATTAAGAAAAGTGACAATAAAAGCTCAGATCACAAAATTCAAGTCAAATAAACTTTTTTGAAGAAAATCCGCTTTAGATTATCATAATCTTGTCATAAATATTGGATTTTTACTCATGCAGGTAAACAAAAAATGGTCACAAACAATAACAGTAAAAGTAAAAAAAATAATATTTAAAAACAAAGATTTTAGTTTCAAACCAAAAAAACCAACCACAAACAAAAACAATTTCCGGCAAATGTTTTGGGTTTTTTTAAGCTTATTCAGGTTTCGTGACAGATTCGCGTTGCTGTCATAATTATTTTTATTTGGAAAAGAGTAAAACTAAAAAATAACAATAATTGTTGCTTATAAAATGGACACGGTTCACAGTTATTCTAATTTGAGAGCATTCAATAAACAAGAAATTGTAACTTAGCTTTTGACAGTAGATTTGACAGTGAAGTGGATTTGATATTAAGTTTGACAGTGAACTGAAATATTTTCCACTCACACTCATTCCGCTAATTCTAGGCTATAAAAATATGAAACTCACAATCAATGAAAAGAATCGCAACTCATTACGTTTTCTACCCTTTCTGACATTCATCGCCACTGTCAAACTGGCAGCTGTCACAATTTGTCATGTCGCCGCAGTGAATTTCAAATAAAACGTCATCAAATGATCAATTTAGCACCTGTCAGGCGCTAAAAGACATGACATGTTTACAATTTTAATTTGCAACTGTTTTTCACTTCATTTTCACTTTTCTTATTTTTTCTCTTGTTATACGAGTATAATTTGTAATCTTATTACTTCTTATTATTATTATATTACTTCTTAAGCCTTGTTGCTAGCTTAAAGCACTTGTTAACAAAACGATAATTTATTGCTGTTGAACGCCACCGACACCCACATAAATTTGCATGCATTTCAGCGACTCGACCGATCAGAAGTGTCAACCGATCTACGAAATGCTTTTAAAGGCGAATTTACTCATAATATTTTCAGTTCCCGTTCTTCGATTAACGGCACTTTTTTATTTAAATGTCATGTCACATGAGAGTGCAGCTGATTTTATCAACCTTCGTTGCATTAAACGCGGTTGCATTAAGTCTGACATAATGTTGACAGCTATCAAGTGCTGATCGCAAACCAATTACAAATTGTGACTTTCTGCAAGCGATCAGCCAGCCAAACAGCCAGCCAGCCAGCGAGCCAGACTTCTGTGTGGCAAGTGATCACGATCTCACTTAATTGCGTGTAACTTGAGACTGTCGAGTAAGCTGTCGAGCAGCAGCCCACCGTTAAGTGTGCTTCTTCGGTAGATGCGAATCATGATCGGTTGTTTTTATTGTTGGTGTTGTTGCACACAGTTGTGAGCGTTAGAATTTCTACCATAAGTGAAAGTTTTCTTCTCTCTCTCTCCACCCTGTCACTTGTCTCTTCTTCCTCAATGGGCCAAGTTTAAAGTAAGACTTTGGTAAAAAGGGAACCTGTCGCTGTAGATTTCAACTTGTGTGCTCCGAAAAGGTAACCAACTTCTCAAGCTTCCTGTATGGCCCACTTAAAAATCAATATAAAGACCATCGGAAGAAAATACTTTCGATCGGCATCTGCCCTAAATTAGTAAATGGAAAAAGTGGTTGAAGTTATTAAAGTATTTTTGGGGAAGCACATTAATTGTTGAGCTCCAACAGGACGCTGTTATACAATACGATGGTTAGTTTGTGAGAAATGTTCCAGGGCTGCATCAAGCAATCAATCGTCGCGATTTTGTTACGACTTCCTTAATGAATTTTGGCAAATGAGCCTTTGTCCCTGTCTCTTGTAAACCTTCTTGTGACAAGTATCGCTCTTCATAGAGAGTGAGTGAGTGAGAGAGAGATGGAGACACACATCTTATGAAATGGTAATCAAGCCATCGAATTATTATTATGCAACATGCGTGGGCAACAAATTTATGATAAACGCTTTTAAATGTTTTTCGTATAAACGATTTGCAACTTAATTCAACACAAGAGTAAGTGTGACTATATATATACTGTATATAATCAAATTAAACAGCAGCAACAAATAAACCAACAATGATATGGCATGGATGGTCCCCGAGGGCATCGTTAAATACTCGATTTGCGTTTATTCTTAATTTCATTGGCCCTCTTTAGTACTTCAGTTCATTTATAATTGCACCGTGGCAACGCTAATGGGAGTGACTGTGACTGTGGCCCACTGATACAATTTTCTGATAAAGTTTTACACACTCGCATGCGCTGAAAATGTACCAAGATGACTTCCGCTGATAAGAGACAGATAAACAGTTGAAAGAGACGGACGTACAGCCCCAGTAACCGGAGAGGAAGAGCCTGAGTACGATGCACATGAAGTATGACTTCCATAAAGTGGCCACTTCAGGCGCAACTCAAGCAATGATTTCGCAAAATTTAACTAATGCTCTTCACTTACACTTACTTACAGTGG
The DNA here is from genome assembly GCA_949629155.1 of Myopa testacea. NCBI lineage: Eukaryota > Metazoa > Arthropoda > Insecta > Diptera > Conopidae > Myopa > Myopa testacea. Next base: position 54,935,513 of record OX451345.1, on the reverse strand, counting down.
TGGCTATAAAAGTACTTCCATGGATTGTATAAACGGAAAATCAACACCGAGTTCGAGGCACTCAGCATCGGTGTCACTAAAAAAAGTACATACTTATGTTTAGATTGCTTAACAAGCAAACGAAAGCGAGTTGTTGAAACCTCGGAGATAATCACTGACCTCGGGAATCGACTGAGGAGAGGAACGCAACGAACCAACCAACCGACAAACCGACGAACACCGTTTAGTAAGATTCTCTATCTATAATCTGCGGCATAAATTTACGAGTAAGTCTCCTTCAATTGGCTTCCAGCAGTTTGTTTTTGTTGTTGTTACTCGGATTATTGGAGCATCTCTCTGGAGACTGGGAGATGTCCGTCTCCTCGGGTGGCAGTGACGATGGTGGCGGCGGTTAGAGTAACAAACAAAAAAACTGTCAAAGAGTTTCAAGTAGGAAGTGAACCCAATTGAGCTAAATTTTTTCTATGCGTGCGTCTCCAAGCGTGTGCTGTAAAGTTTTACGCATAGCTTTGCTCGAGACATACGAGCATATAGTGTAAACGTACAGATAGAAAGTTAGAGAGATAGACATGACTGAGTTTTTTGGCTATTTTCTCATACATTTTTTAGAATTGAGACTTTAGTTTAGTGGAAAGAGAATATTTCTAGTATAGTAGTATTATTTTTAAAGTATTTATTGGTGTTTATATTACATTTACGTGTATATAATATTATTTCAGTATTATTGATATCAACAATCAGACAATCAATCAGACAATCACTGAGACAGTCAGTCACACAATCAGTCGAGACAATAATTGAGTCGATCACTTATTAATTCAGTGAGTGATGAAGATGTCTTTTATGTGGTGAAATTATTAAAACTGACACTTGATGTGCTTTCAAAAAAAATTACAAATTGTCTTTTTCCACGATATTTCCTTTACAGTGACGATATTCTCTTTAGTACATTCCTATAAAGTAGATCGAAAATAAATAGCGAGAAGAAGAGGGACCGATAGAGAAAACTATATAAAGAGAAAGAAAGAAATATGTAAAGAGTAAGAGAGAAATATATAAAGATAGAGAAAACCAGAGTGTATGTGATACGAAATCTTTTCGTAGTTCGACGACGATTGGCGATCATAACATAACGTGGACAATTATGTAAGCTATAAAAATCGCAAAGTCAACGACCGACCTTCTAAGTAAATTTTGATTATTTTAATAGTTTTGTTCAAGTATGAATCCATTTATGAATGATTCGGGTGTTCTTGGAAGTCAAAAAGGTCCAACAGAATGATACACAGTTCCAGTTCTTATACTCTATTATTTTACTATATTTCCTTTCGACTTTTCAAGCATCATGCTAAACGAGAACTTATTAAAAGCGTATTGGTTTTGGTGATAAAAACCGAATTTGTATGTAAAACATGCTCAAAGCAGAAAAGTGAAATACAACACTTAAAATTCAACACGTAAGTGTTAATTAAGCACCATCGGCTACACTCAATTGCAAATGCACAACATCGCAGAATGTAGAATTGTAGCAGCGGCAAATCATAAACAACTTGTAATTATTTTCTAAATAGAATTGTAAAACCAAAAAGGAAACCAAAGCAAAACAGTGATAAAACATCGAGCTCGATCTCTTAACGATCTTGCGGATGCTTACATATAAGAGGAAGCTTGAAACGATCATTGGCACAACTCAAGTACCACATCATAGACCAAGAAAAGCGCTCTACAAACATGTATCTACTCTAATACTGTCCTCTTTTGTATTCCAGTCGTACTCTGTGCCTCAAGCCCTCGTATAGGCGTGGAACAAGAAGCAATAACTTTTATTTCTTAACTCGCACTGTTTGTGTGTGGGTGGCATTCGACGTTTCTGACAGACGGAGCGCGGTGCAGAAGTGATCAAGAATCGGCGGCGTCAATGCAAGCACTTTAACTTTATGCTTGTTGTAGGTGTATCTCGTCGTCGCGTTTCAGTGCTCATCGCGGTTACGGTGCTCGCTGGCATCCTCTTGACTTTTATTGCAGCCCTCCCTTCCTTGCTTCCGTACCCTCGTCCCGCAGACCCTCCAACCACCGTCACTGTACCTTTTTTGCGCTTTCTGCTTTGTTGAGATAATCGCACTCGTAAAACGATTGACATGCGTGTAAAGCAAAGTAATTAGAATGCAAACACATCATGAAAAGAAATACTGTGATGCTGCGATTTAACTACAATACAACTTTACTACTCTTTCAGTACTATTTATACTACTATTCTACTACTACTTATACTGCTACTACTACTATTATTTCTGACATTCGCTTTGTTACATTAGTCAACACTGATTTTGGTTTCAATAATTTATTTCTTTACTTACTTACTTCCAAACCATTATCTAACCCTCTCTTGACCCTCTCTTAACCCTCTCTTGCCCCTCACTTAACCATCACTTCGATAAAGATTAATGAAGGTTCTGTTAAGCAAAGAGTAGTACTTATAATTAGTAATAAAATCAAAAATCTAAAAAAGAACAGCGTTACCAACCACCCAAGTTGCGTTGCCAACTAATGTATTCAAGACCTCTGATTTTCAGAATTGCAAACGATTTACTTATCAACCAAAATTGTTTCTTTGATTTGTTTAAGTTTTTCCAGTTTAATTTTTTGCCTTTTTTCCGGTTTTTCATTTTGCATTTTTTTTTGTTTGTACGCATTTATTTTATTTTTCTATAACAGCAACAAACATTTTTGGGGCGTTTTTCGTGCAGAGACCTCGATTCAAGGCAAACACACAAAACAAGGCGTTTGACCACAAACTGCGTTACATTGAAATACGTTCTGATCTATCATTTGGCGAAATGTCTGTGGTACCAACACAGACCGGACAGACGCAGAGTTCGATCAGCGGTTGCCTGCCTCTCCTCTCTTCAAGTGACACAGAAAAACAATCTCCTGTTCGATCTCTGAGCCTTCGATAGTTCGAGTTAATCCATCCATTTTTGAGTAACGTCAATTTGCAACTTATTTGACTAAGCAAAGCATGGAAATGTTTCCTTATCTTTAGTCTATCTACTATCAGCGGGAAGCCAGTTTGAGGTCAGTGGGTAAATTAAATTTGGCCTCACTTTATTTATCTCAGAAACAGATACCAAAAATGAGGGTGTATGAAACGCCCTACGAAATGTAAAAAAAAACGTAGATCACGTTTCTTATACAGAATTCTACCACAATTAAAATAGCAAAGAAATTTATTTCTATTTGAACTGGGTACCAACTCAATAGTTATTCTATCCGAGTAAGAAGACACAAAGAACGGTACCTCGTTAACTATAAAACCCTTTTCACATTGTTATTAATATCTTGATGATGACAGCAAACTCCAAATCACCAGATCACCAGCTTATAATATCTGTACTTCATAATAAGCTACTTAAGATGGAATCAATGGAATCTAAAGGATATCTAGTAGTTCCCACAGGATGAAGCGTAAATAATTGGCTATCAGATACCGCAATCGTAAATTTGGATCTTAACAGTGGATCGTAAATTTAGTATTACTATTATTATTATCGTATATACTTATTATCAAATCTTATTCCCCAGATTTTCGTATAATTAGTCTGCCAGTCAGTGAGTCGGATTTGAAATGAGATCATCATAAGAAATGAGAAACCTCAAGGAATCTAACACTTAATCTTTTATCTCTGATGGTTGGAAATCCTGCGGCCAACTCTTGTAGTTTATTTATGAATTTAAAAAGTCCACACAAGACTTGGTTTGGTTACAGTAAAGTAAAGTAAAGTAACACTTTAGACACAAACAACAATAGATATGGGCCACGACAAGCTACGTCTAAATGTTTAGAACATAAAACGCAAGTACGAATGACTTCCTTCAGATATCCAACACATGTGCGGCATGTGTTGCCTGTACGTGGCCCATTTTCAGCACGCTGCTGATCTGCTTACGACGATGATGATCGGTGAAATAAACTTAATTACAGAGGCAGGTCTTCAAGTCAAATTTTAACAAGATTACGGAAAACTTAAATGAAGAAAAGAAAGAGCAGGCTTAAAGTTGATGCGCTTTTAAGCGCATTTATTAAGCGTTTACTTAACAAGCTTTGAACGAGCATTTAGTTAACAAGCTCGGTTAGTTAAGGAGCTTGAGTTGAAGGAGAGATTTTCATGAGATCCAATCAAGAGACTAAAACTACACGTACACATATTAAAAGTATAATCAAAAAGAAGGAAAACTTTGTATCTACAAACGAGTTCATTTCACTAAACTCTAAGCTCAGCTCGGGCAGAAGAAGAAAGAAAAAATATAGCGGCACCCGTTAATTAATGCCTGCCAACTAAAAATGTGGGCTGGCAGCATTGTTGATTGCCAGAGTTCAGCCCCCTCCGCACTGTTATAGAGTTGGCGGTGTTGTGTTTCAGAGGCTAAACGGTAATACAACAACAACACCAGACTGATGGCTACCAACGCTAAAATAATGATATCTTCATCATCTTTGGGCAGCAGCAAGTGTGTGAAGTGTGTACGTTTCTTTACAACCTCCATCGCGCAATCATCAGGTGCAGTGAAAGTAAGCGAAGTTAAGTTGTAACTTCATTAGGCGCTTTTAGTGCAACACTTAACACCGATAATGCAGCGTATACAGTACAGAGTGCTGTCTGAGCCAATCGGCTTCAACGGCGATCAAGCATCTCGGCTTCTTATCGTACCTTCAAAACATTCGCACCGACATCACTGATCTTGTCGAAAATTGACAAATTACAATCCATTGTTGGGCGTGCGTATGCGATGGTTACCAGTTCAACCAGCTTCTCATTTTAATTAACTTAATTTTTTTTTCTCGATCACCTGCAGAACGACCATCAGAAAACGTGGTTCAGAAAACGTGGTCGCGGCAGATCACAAAGCTTTGAGGTAGCTTTTTCACACCTCTGCACCGGCACGGAGATTACGGTTAAAATAATGTAGCATATCGTATATATACATATATGGATACATATTTTCATGAACGCATGGAGGGAAGGCGGGACTGATCACTATACTTACAGTACAACATCATCACAAAGATGCTGGACAAACGCAGGTGGAACCGAAAAACGACAGAGAAACTGAGATGAAGAAAAGCAAACTGAAGAAAGAGAGAGAGAGAGAGAGACAAATGGAATGACCAAAAGAGGAACGGATCTTTTGGACAATTAAACAGAGAGATACTTCGATTTATAGACATACTCTCCTATTGATAGACAGACAGGAAAGCGATTGAAGCTTTCAAGACTCCCCAATAATAATGGTTGATCATCTCACGATCATTCGGCACACTTGTGAGCACTCCTCAACCTCAACAAGATCAGTTTTTGGAAAATGATCGTAAGCGATATCAGCTGTTCAGCAAAAACCCCCGAACAGAGCGAGAGAGACAGAGAGATAGAGAGAGCGAGAGAGATGAATTTAATTCTTGTTCAGTACATGAAAAACCTTAAAATCTATAAAAGCCATTCAACAACCTTGTCAAGTTTTAATTCCACTTTTTTTAATATTTTACTTTTGTGAATTTTTTATTTAATAATTTTTTTGATTGTGCTTTTATTGAATTTTCGTTTTTGCCTTCTATGTTGCATGCGTTTTAGCCTTGTGACCGCCCCGTTATTGGGTCAACACGCAAAGCGTTGTGCGATCGTGCGTCGTTCGACGGTTCATTATTTGGTTTTTTTTTCTCGTTAAATTGCTACAATTTTTGTTTTGTGTTTGTTGTTGTCATTATTTTTCCATATGCTGACTATGCTGTTGTTGCTGTTATTGTTGTTGTTATTGTTGTTGCTGTTATTGTTGTTGCTATAAGTACCCCCCTTGTAGTTGTTGTCACTTTGTTGTTGATTGGTTTTATTTGTATGCTGCATGAATAAAATTTTTCTCTTGTCAACTACAAAAAATATCCATACCTCATTAGTTGTTGTCATAAATTTTGTCATGTCTTTAAGAAGCGTCTCCTCGCGCCTGCAGAGTGTGGGCTGTATATCCAGATTATCCCCAGGTACCCAGTAACATCGCATCGTACCGCAAGTGCACAGGACAATCCGTGCCGTTATATAAAATTGGAGAAATTTTGTAAAATTTAATTACTCTTGACTGCTGCTGAAATGTGGAAATGTGTGGAAGAAGAGCTTCAAAACTCAATATATTGCCTTCGGTTGTCATGTCTTACGAAATCCGAAATACGAAAGGGATTTCCAATAAATTACAAGGAATACGCACTGGTAGACATTCAGTGGTACACGATCAATGCTACACGTTCAGTGGTACACTATCAATGATACACGAATGTGAAAGTAATGAGAGAATAACGTAGTAATGAGTGTAAGCGTAGCAGAGATCGCAGAGATCGCAGAGATCAGTGAAAATGCATAAAGAATGCTCTGTATCGAAAGTGGGTAGAGTGATCTTCGCAAAGAGCGGGATCAACAATAATGATCCGGATTGATCCGGGATTGTTGAACAACGAAAATTCGGATGATCGTAAATTGAAACACTACCGCAAAAGAAAAGTAATAAGATCGCAATCGTCGTATAAAATCGTGTAGCTGATCACAAATTATTAACATCATTAATACAGTTACAGTTACAGTTAAGATCAACAAAATCGAATCCCGAAAGAAACATTAAAAGAGATCAGCAAAATCATTACGATCACCAAGAGCAATTGTAAAGTCATAAAGTTATTTATAATTAAGATACTTGACATGTAAACAATATTAATATAACTCAAATAACCAAGACCAATATAATTTAAGACCGAATAACAGAATCAGATTAACACTTGGATTATTAGAATCATTCAAATTATTAGAGTCGTTAAGACCATGAAATACATTATTTTACTACGAATATTAAGATTCTAAATCATTGGCGATCTAGATTCATCGCTACGATTATTAAAACATTTAAAATCACTACGCTTATCCAAATCCAGTGAAATATTAACACAAAGACCATGATTATCACTTATTATGAACACAAACTAAGCACGATAGCGTTAGATTAGACAAGATTTCTCCATAAATTTGCTCATATTTACCGATTTCGATCGGTACCGGACCCAAAAATATGTAATAATAATAACAATAATGATTTCGTAACTGGCTGAGCGACTTTTCAAACTGTTGCTGTCTCATTCTCAAACGTCTTAATCTAAGTTGAGTCTCAGTGGGTCAATCAGCCGATCCTCGACTTTACAAAATACACGGATTTAAAGATCAACCAACAACCGGCGCAACGCACTCGCAATTGATCACATTTTAGGGGCTCAGTAGTTGTTTAATGTTTGCTACAGAAGTGCATCAAACATCGTGGTACATGATAGACTCCTGTATATTTGTGTTTGTGATATTTATGATGTGATCATACATTTTCACTGGCCGCAAAGGCGCCACTGTATATCATATGTTGTTGGCGGAATTCCGTATAACTTAACAAGTTTTTAGATACTGTCATTTTAGCATTTTAAACATTTATGGTGTAGCTGAAGCTGAAGTCTACTTTTTCCACAGTAGCGTGTTTATCAACTACATATGTTAGTTATAATGTCTGAATGTCTCTGTGAATATGTGTCAAATGTGTCACAACAATAAAGACACAAAACAAACAAGCAACCAACCAATCTATCGAATCAACCGAACTCAACATAAAGCGGGGAAACTTGATAGAGAAGAAAAAAGAATAAAAAGAAAAAATAGGAGAAAGAAAAGCCTATCAAAACTACAGCGTTTATTGATTGTCTTATCAATGATGTAGTTTTTTATGACATTGCAATGCATCAACACGCTCCGCGTTGAGCAATCGAAAGCTCTTCACATACGCTTGTCGTCTGTATTCTATGCAGATAACATGATTATCTACAGATGATAATTATAATTGTAGTTAAATTTCAAAAGCAAAAAAAAAAGCATGATTGCTTTGTCACGATCCAGAGTCAAGATAGAGTGAGAGGGACAGAGAGAGAGAGAGGGACAGAGAGAGAGAGAGCGAACTGAATAAACACGTGTATATAACAAGTGAAGAGAAGAGTTGCTCAAGTCATGAGATTTGATGATCAAAATTTTTAAGTTTTTGTTGGTTTGTTTAATTTTTGGTTATACTCAAAAAAAAGCTATTATATTGTACACTATAATTATATAGTATATTTGTAAGCACAAACTGGAGCAAGTGAAATGCGATAATATCTTGAAAAACTTAGCAACATCGAGCGTAATTAATTCAAGCGATCCAAGCGATCCAAGCGATCCGATCAACCGTCGTTGTTGTTCTGTGTTGAGTTCTTCGGCTTTTATTGGAATTCTAAAGAAATTGCAAAGTTGCTCTACATTCGAAAAATTTCCTCAGGATTTCTGCGAATACTTTCATTCTCTTATTTAATTTCTTTCGGTTAATAATACCAATTGAAATTAATCATGATCAATTAAATGTTGAATTAACATTAAAGAAATGAAAAAAATGAATGAAATGAAAAAATGAATGAAATGAAAAAATGTATGAAATGAAAAACTGAATGGAATTAGAATTCATTTCATTTCAAGCAAAGTTGTAGGTTTTTTTTACTTTTAAGTTTAATTAATGATTTAATTTCAATTGCAATGATTAAGAATTTTAATCACAGTGATTGTAATCATTCATTTTCTACGATTTATGAAAATCGTATAGAAAACCATAAACTAATCTAAAAAAGTGCAAAATTAATAAGTTTTTTCTACAAATCTTCAATCAATTTAAATGAACATTCTTTTTCTGTAATTTTTGATTATTTTTGATAATTCTTGAAGCCTATAAATAATGCTATAAATAATTTTCTTTGATTTTGGTCATTATTTTGTCATTATTTCTGTTGTGTTACTTTCGAACTGTTGTCGAATATCGAACAGTATTCATTTCGTGTTCTTCACTAAACACACGATAAAACTACACTTTAAAAAACCTGAAATACACAGGGAAAAAACCAATTATTTTCATATATTTACTACAGAAGTTCACCGAAAACTTTTCGCCATACTCTTAATGATGCACTATTATGAAAAATAAGATGTGTAAATAAGGGAAATAAGATTAGATATCATCAACAAGAGAACAACACCTCCTTTGGAAGTAATTAAAAATGATCATCAGTAGAAGAAATACAACGACGTCTTTCCACAACACGAAATGCTTTCAGTTGTTTAACTAAAAACAGCAACAACAATGGCAATTTTCTTATTTAATATTTCACCGAACTTTTGTTCAAGCCGCTCAAATGATCTACGTACCCATTTCGTAGCTCACATCTACTCCTATCTACATGTAGTTGTTGTTTTCTTGTTCTTTTGTTTGCTGTTATACGTATAACATTTAAACAGCTGGTTTTCAGCTCGACTTCTGAACACTCAACTGCTACTTTGTTGTTGCCATTGTTGACAAAATTGTCAGATGCTTTGGTTAGAAACAAGAAACAAAATCGACCGCATATTTTTTAAAAGTCGCGTCGTTTCCTTTATAAACTTTCATTTAAATTACTATTTTTTGCTTCTAATTTTGTGGGTTTTTCTTTGTGTTCGATTTTGTATTTTATTTTCTTTCTAACCTCTAAAACATGAAGTGATACATTCTATTTAAGTCTTGAAGGTTGGACAATAGTGATGTCATTAAAATGCATCAATTGCTAGGATTTTGTTTATATTTCAATTCTTATTTACATGAATTTCGTATGCAAACAATGAAGATGACGAAAATAGAAAATAGTTTTGATGAATTTAAAAATATACTCGTATCAACAACAATTTATTGTTTGAGAGAAAAAAAATTGCATGAAATTAAATTTATTCAGTGCAAACAAATTGTATAAAAATATTTGAAACGGTTCTTTTCGCTGACGGGATTATAATTGAAAATATCTAAGCTTTTAATTTAGTGATTTGATGATATTCAACATTTTCGTTGGTAGCCAAAAATTATTTGGTATTTGGTATTTTTTTAGACGAAACCTGCAATTTTTGTTCTTCGTCATTTTAACAATTTAATATTTTGAGAATAATGCATTGAAATGCATTAAGTTGATTGAAACAAACATTCAAAGAAAACATATGATTTTAGAATATTTAAATTAATTTTATTATTTATGTTAATGGAATGTGAAATGACTTAGAATTAAATGAGATCAAAATTGTTTAAGCAAAGCTACAAGAAATTAGCTATGAATTGTAAGCGAAATTGGGTGACAAAGAAAAAATCGAAAAGTTGTTGCTATTAGTATTTATCCCTGTCTCTGTCTGTCTCTCTCTCTCTCTCTGTCTCTTGGATACATAGTGACATGTCGTGAATATTTTCTTAATGCATTAATCTACATATATTGATATACATTGATATATAACCTTGTATATATAGTTTTTTGAAGTATTAAAAAATTTACTGAGTATTTTAAATTAATTTTTTAAATATCTCGAATTTTAAATATCATCCGAGATACACAATAAAAAATGAATAAACAATAAAGACCTTAAAAAGAGTAATAAAGATGTTGTTGTTGTTACTTGAAAACATCCAAAATAAATTAACCTATTTAAATATATTGAATTTTAACCTATAATGGACGCTATTTTGTACGATATTGTAACCTGTTTAATAAAAACACAGAAAAAAGAGACAAATCAAAAGCATAGCAAAACAAAAAAACGAAACTTATAGCCTAATCCGACTCCACCCCTCTCGTACCCCCTCCCCCCCTTTTTAAAGTCCTCCTTCCATCGTCATTGAGTAAAACTCTTACAAGTTTTCAACTTCACACCTGTTCCATCGGTCGTCGTTTCTTTTATGTTTTTAATGTTTTCTCATTCAATCATTTAAATTCCAACAACATACAAATTTTGTTAATCATAATCTGAACGCACATTCCCGAGTATGTCCCACTGTGCGGTGACATTCATACGTATTTATGTATGTACATTTTTTTATTAATGTTACTGTTACTATTAACCTTAAAAGACTTAAGAAAGAAAAAAAGAACTGAAGCACTCGGAGGATGTCACTCAAAAACTGAGTGGTTTTGCACCTTTAAAAGCGTAAATTTTAATGCAACTCCAGCGACAGGCGATCGACTCTTCTCGAGATTTCCATGAAGCGGACATAAATCAAAAGTTTTACAAGGTTTTCGACTCTTATTTTAGGTTCTACTTTGTTTGGGTCTTCTTACTTCCTCAAATTGATGACTGTTGTTGTTGTTGTTGTTGAACACGTTCCTCATAAACATGTGTATCCTTTGGATATTAAACAGCTTCCCTTTTAAATTCTAGAGCATAAGATACCCAAGCTGAATTTTCCTCCTCTTCTCTGTCTTCTTCTTCTCTCCGTCTTCTTCTTCTCCTTCTTTAAATTCAGATCAGTAACGATTTATTAATTGGTTTGGTACATTTTTTATTATCTTTATCATGATCATCGAACATCATCGAACATCGTCATCAGTGAATATTTCGCGATCAAGTTTATTAATTTCATAACGCAAATTTATTAAATTCACACTCGTTTCGCTGCGGAATGAAGCAATATTGATTATAATGCCAAATTTGGAGCTTGCTGTTGATCGTACCAAGCGAGCGAGCGAACGATCAATCGATCGACCGCCCATGAAAACGCATGCTCCACGCCATGATCCACGTTCAGGATGCCACGCAACGCGACGCGATCACCTGTTGTACGCCTTGTCATTCATTGAATGGATTCTTAAGGGACCCAAAACCTTGTCATGTCAGCTTCTTTCACGTGTTTAATTTTTTTTTTCAAAGAGTATGTGAGGCTTGTGTGCTAACGGGACGCAGTGATCGTACCTCATCAGCAACAGCAGCAGGTTTGTAAAATTTACAGTTCCAACCGAAGCAACGAAATCAGACTCTCAGAGATCATCAATTAAGTACGACGAGTATGTATACCTCAATAATTTGTTCGGAATTGCATTCGAAAATAAAAATTCATTTTCAAATAGAAGTCAAAATGTAGCAACAGCAGTAGCGCGGTTGATTCAAATTGCATCGGAATAACGTAAGCCACCGTCGCACGATCGCCACGATCTTCTAGTATTTCGGGTAGTGTATATACATATATGACATATCCTTAAGTATGCTGTTTATATACGCTTCCTAACCAAGAATCTATTGAAAAGTCCTTGAAGAAGATTCTCCATGAGAAGAAATGATCATATTTAGATCATAGAACTCAATATAATAATTTGGAGTTTAATTATCTCAAAGAAGTTAAATTGATCAACGATTTTAACTTTTTAATATTTGACTTTGACTTTACAATTAAACGATTTCCAACAAAACGATAGCAAACGACACTGATTTCTATTATCATATATTATAGTATTGTATTTATAGATACTACTAGCAACAAGTTATCACAGGAATTTCTCTGTTATCACATTATTTTGACAACTAATTGCCACTGCCACTGATTTAGTATCAACATAAAATTTAATTGCTGCTATTTTTTAATTTTGCTCTGCTCTACTCTTCTCTCCTCTTCTCCCCTCTTCGCTTCTTTTTTTCAGTTGAGACAAGAAAAGAAAATCCCGCATTTTTTACTCAAGAACAGACAATTTGTTTGTGTGATAAAAAAATAGCAGCAATAACAATTATTTATTAAACTGAAATACTTCTTGAGCAATTAATGCGACCATAAAAATACTTTTTTAATGCATAATTAAATGGAGATCATTATTAATAATTTTTCGGTAACAAAAGCTTTTATTTATACAGATTCATGATCGGTGATAAAAATTCCTCAAATGATGATCCTTTCCTCGTCCTTTCTTTTTCCCCCAATTTTTTCTTTATGATGCAGATCAAATGATTAAAGATGAAATTTATAAAAGATTAAATTAAATCATTCATTAAATTACTCGCTGTTTGAAAATCTTTGTTCATGATCACTTTTAACGATTTAAAGCTATGCTATAATAATTAGTTTTAAATTGAAAACTAATAAATTAATAGCGGGAATCTAATTAACTTGAAGTTTCTAATTATTTGTATGTAATGTAATAATGTAGTTGTAATGTACTCACTGTATTCACTTTGATCGTCCTGCGTGCCGTTGATCGTGCCATCGGGCAGCAGTTGAATGAAGCGATTCTTGATGTACAGCTGAATTTTGCGTGTTGGTCCCGATAATAATGATATAGCTGAACGCTCATTACGATCAAGATTGCTCCTATTATTGTTGTTGTTGTTGTGGTTGCTGTTGTTGCTGTTGGTGTTGCCATTGCTATTACTATTATTGCTATTTATTGTTGTATTTCTAGAATTATTCAGTCTCCTTGTTTTCAAGCCACCGTGATGATTGTTGTTGCTATTGTTGCTGTTGTTGTTGCTGCTTCTGCTGCTTCGACTGCTTCTGCTCCTACCTTCCATCATATCCGCCGAGGATCTTCTGATGAGGCCACCGGAATTACGATTGCCCATTGAATGCACTGAATCGGAGCTGCTGCTGCGTATACTGCGTTCAGTTCGTGATAATATGGCAACATGGGATGATCTTGTTGACGATGTCGATGACGATGAAGATGTTAAGTCTGATGATGATAAATTGCTAGTTTCTTTTACTAATAATAATGATGCTGGCGATGATAACGATCCTGATGATGGTAATGTTGCTGGTGGTGTTTGTGTTGTTGCAGCTGTTGTTGTTCTTTCGTGCATTATTTGTTTAAATTCCACACTCTTGTTGCTGCTGCTACTGTTGTTGTTGTAGTTATTGTAACTGTTGTTGGTTTTGCTTCCGTTGTTGCTATTTTTAAAGCTAATACTATTTTTATTACCACTAATTTTTGCATTTCTCACATCCACTTCTACAGTTAAATCAACATCTTCATCTAATTCATCACCTTTATATTCCTCTTCTACTTTTACTCCTTCTTCCGCACCTTCATCGACCTGATCATCCTGCTTCTCTTCTCTTTCATCCTCTCTTCGATTGCTGCTTAACGGTTTTTTACGCTTACGTTTCAGATTACTTAAGTTCGATTTCTTAATACGTCTTGAGTTGTATATTTTTTCCTCACTAGATGCCACTGCCAACAGCGTTTGAGGATTGTGATCACTACTATTATGACTGCCATAAATATTGCTGCTTAGATTATTGCTGCTATCGTTGTTAATATTGTTGCTTTTAATATAATTAAAATAGCTGCTATTCTGCTGCTCGCCATCAGCTTTAAAACTATAGTTAGTATTTCGATTATTATCTCCATTATTATGACTGTTATTACTATTGCTATCATTATCGTTATTACTATAATCGTTATTACTATTATCATTATTATTATTCTTATTACTGTTATTGTTATTATTAATAGTATTATTGCTGTTATCGTTACTATCATGCTTATCATGATGATTTTTGCTGTTGTCACTGTAACTGTTACTTTGTACAAATATTTCCGCATCACTATTTACACCATCCCTCTCGGATCCTCTCTGTCTCACCTCCTCCTCCACCGTTTCTGTCTTCTTCTCCATATTCGCCTTTCCATGATAATCTTTTGTATTAAAATCTAGATGTTGGTTTAATAAATTAAAATTATTAAATAAAAAAACTGGTGGTAATGATGTTGGTGATAATGTTGTTGTTGTTGGCGGTATTGATTGCTCCTCTTTTTGTCTCTGTTTCTGTCTCAGTGACAACCAACTCGTAGTTGTTACTGGCGGCATATCGGCGGCCAACTCACTATCACTGTGCGTTCTTAAGTTCGTCAGTATCGTTGGCATCGCGTACGCCATCCGCCACTCTACGAGAATCGCCAGGAGGGCGCCCAGCAGCGCCAGGGCCCTCCAATCAAAGCATTGCTTCCTTCGCATGTACGAATTGTCGTGCCACGCCCCCCGTGCTCAAGCCCAGAAAGCGCCGAAAAACGTCTGCTGCTTGTGCACCCAAAATGTTGGCCGATTTGATTACCTCGCCGCTCTGACACTCTGAAGTCCTCCACATCCACCACAGCGTTGAGTCAGAGTTGCCACATGCATTGAAAAAGAAATCAATTTTTCTTCTTTCCTTTCTTTTACTCTGTGATGC
This sequence comes from Myopa testacea, assembly GCA_949629155.1. NCBI lineage: Eukaryota > Metazoa > Arthropoda > Insecta > Diptera > Conopidae > Myopa > Myopa testacea. The sequence continues at coordinate 54,920,429 of OX451345.1, read as the reverse complement.
ACGCTGTTTTTGTTTTCTTCTTCCTATTGACCAATTTTTCTTTTGTAGTTTTATAGATTTATACGAATATTTATACGATTTTCACCTTATAAAAACTTCATCGTTTGTTGTTTTGTTTTTTATTAATTTCACACAATATCTGCATTAACTGGATCTGTATTTCGTTTGTATTGAAATCATTCTTAAGTAACTATCATATCGTTAGAATATTTTACACATTTCACTTGTAATCGTTGTTGTTTTTCATCATCATCATCATCGCTTAACATAAACATTTTAAAAAATTGATCAGTTTGTTTGGCCATAATTTTTTTTTTGTTAACTTTGCGGATTTATTTTGCGGAATTATTTATATATGCACATGTATTTCGTTTAGAATTCGAGATTCGATTGTAAATTTTTCATTGGAATTTCGTTATTAAGCAAAACATTCGACTTCTGAAGTGATGATAACTGAAAGTAAAAGAAAAACATGGAATATTGAATTAATTTTTTGTATTCCTGTAAAAATAATTAATATTAGTTAAATATTTAAATTAGTCTTTAATTAATCTTTAATATAAATCTATGCTCGTTGACCAAAATTAATGTACAATAAAAAAAATAAATTAAAAGTGTAATTAATTCAAAAGTTACAAGTTGAAACCTGTTCGCATATACTACGAATGTATACATGATTGCTTTAATTAGTAAAAATATATTCCATTTAATTAAGCAATTAATTAGTAGAAAAGTTTGTTGTTTGTGGCGAGGGAAAAAAGTTGTGAAAATTTTAGATATTCGCTTGTTTTGTGTGCTGAATTGCTATCGTTTTTCACCAAGTTTAGTATCGTTTTTTAGACATGTGTAACTTTTGCTCACTTCAAATCGTTTATCGACAAAACAAGGAGGTGGAGAGAAGAAGAGGAAGAAAACATTAAACGTGGTTCTTCTAATACTAAATTGTACCATTGTTGCTGTTGTTGTTGTTGTTGTTACTTTTTTGCTCTATCAGCAGCAGTTTTTTTATCACTTATCAACATCGAATTTAGGTTAAACAGGTTTCGCACTTCTGTGTTTTATTTCGGTTTTTGTTTTTGTTTTCATTTGCGTTTTTCCTTTCGGTTCATTTTTGTCTTTTAATTGAATTGTTCACTATGCGGTGAACGAGCTCCCTCTCATCCCCTCTCACCCCCTCCCCCACCCTCACCATGTATCGTGCTTCTGTTGTCCGCCATCAAATTGTTGTCCAACCACGTTAGCAACCAAAGCTTTTGGCCAGTAAGTTGGTCAGTAACACGCTGGACGCTGCACGTTGCACGTTGGCTGTTGCGCGTTGCACGCATGTAATGAACGGTTTTGTTGTTGTCTTTAGTAATGTTGTGCTTTTGCCTTTCGTCCGCTTTGTTGTTTTAAGTTCGTTTGTCGTTATTCTGTTGGAAATTTGTTCGAATTGCGAACGATTACTATAATTAAGTTAAAGTGAATGCGAAGCCTTTATTAAGTTGCAGCAGGTCCAGATCTGGACCAAAGCTGAAGGAATGACTGCCTGGATGGCTGCCCGAATGGCGGACTGTATGGCGGACAACCTGAGTTCTTGGCGCTTCTTTTTTCGGAGTTATTTTCGGGAGGATTTTATGCACGAGTTAATTTGATAATTCCAGGGCTTGATTTCAATCTTTGTATGCTTTACTTGGATCGTTATGATTAAAATATCCATCCGGCCGGCCGCCCGAACGGTTGAATTCTTCCGTTTAAACATTTTAAATTAAGTTATATTCTTGCAGGGACATAAAAGCACGAGCTATGAAAATAAAATAAACCATGAAAACCCATGAGAAGACCATGAAATAGAGATCAGTATAGAAGCAGTTTCGATTTCTCACATGATCTTTCTTAGGTAGCGAATCCACATCGAAAATGATTCAAAGAGATTCTACACTAAATTATAAGCTAAACGAAGATCCAAAAAACAAACTAATCAAAAACAAAATCAGGAAAAAAGTGGAAGTCTTTCTAGGAAATTAAAAAAAAAAATTCTTCCCACATGATTCTCTAGAAATGAAAATATTTCAAATAAGTTTGCGGTTTGCTTTTTTTCTCTTAATAGTGACTAAATATCCGAGTCCATTTATGTTCGTTTTTTATTTTCAATTAAGTTTTATTACTAGAAAATATCATCATCAAAATGAAGTTGTGACAGCTGTTTTATAGTTCAATTTAATTAATGGATATAATAAATGAGTGAGCTAAAAGCTTTAATCATCAGCATAGTTAAATAGTATAGCAAAAGATCAAAACATAACCGCGATGCGAAGATGTTCCCTTTACGAGTATATCGCCGAATAAAAAGCGTAGATATAACATTCGGTTATACTGCGTGTTTATGCACAACAGGTGAAGAAACAATAAAAAGGAGATAAAAATAAGATTTATTTTAGATAGAAACAATTTGCATTTTAAACAGAATTTTAAAAAACAAATAAAATTATTACGAGTATCATTTTTGCCCAAAAATCAACTAATAAACTTTTGTATCTGTGGTTGTCTTTGTTTTGGGTTGTTTTCCCAAATTTGCTTAATTTCTCTAAATTGCGATTGTGATAAATTACAAGTAGATACAAACTTGGATTTTAAAACTATTCTGACTTTGGTTCAGATGCTGATAAAACAACTGATCCTCATTTTTAAAGTAGCCACGATCTGAGATCGGATACTTCAAGTATCATGAGAGATTTTTTGAAATGATTTCAAATACCACTCCTTCGTTATCTGAAAATGCATCCATCGTGTATCAAATGTTAAATAAAATTGCCCGATATAAATCCATGGATGTATTAGAATCTCTTAAATAAAACATCATTGCGATTATTTCAGAATTGTGTTTTCTCATATCTTATATAAGAGATATTTTTAGTCTAATATTTATAATTAAGAGGAAAGAAATCTTTGCCAGTCATTGAACTCGATCTCACAAGAATTATTATAAATGTGCTGCCGTCAAGAAAAAAAGGAGGCTATAATTTTGCGAAGATCTCACAAATGTTACGTAAATCGTAGATAAAAAAAACCATAAGAAAAAACTTCTTGCTTTCAGCCAAAAATTTCTTTCATATCTCTGCGGTTATTTCGGCTTCTGGCTTCTTCTCTCTCTCTCTCTCTCTCTCTCTCTCTCTCTCTCTGTCTCTCTCTCTCTCTCCTTCACTCTCTTGTTATTTTCGTCGCTTTTCCTCACTTTTCATCACTCGATGAAAATAATATAAACTGCTATATGTTAAAAATTGCAAATACAAATTTTGTTTCTGTTTTCTTTTTTTTTATACTATTCTTCATAATTTAGATGCTATTTCCTTGTTGTTGCTAATGCTTTTCTTGTTGTTGTTGCCTTCTTAATGATTTCTCTGGCCGCCAGGTGGCAGAATTGCCAGCCGCACTCGACCAACAACAACAACAACAACAACAACCACGCATAAATTTCGTGCGTTTAACGAACGATTTCCTAAAACATGCGCCAAAAAAGTAAGCCACTTTTATTTTGTTGTTGTTGTTGTTAAATTGTTTATTCTTTTTATGTTGGTATGAATGTATGTACATATGTATTTTTAAAATTCTTTTCAGTATAATTTGACAATTTGGCAGCACTGCAGCTAAGAACAGTTCTTCGTTGAAATGCAACAAAAAAAAAACAAAAAATAAGGTTCTATGAGAGGTTATTATATACGTATGTATTTATACACACACATGTACACACATACACACACACATTTGTTTGTATATGTGAATGCGTATGTTTTTCACTCTATAAAAAAGGTGAAAATAATCTTAAGACTTTTTGGCATTTTTTAAACAATTTTATTTTAATTACTATGTCGAGCTTGTTTTCAATCGATTACGTAATGAAACTCGCATAAAAAAAATAAAGAGAGAGTCAGACAGAAGAAAGAGAAAGGGAAAAAATGTTGTACCACTTTTCATTATAGAATGAATTTGTAGACAGACAGACAGACACACAGACAGACAGACAGACTCTTGTTTTATTTTTTAAAGAATGCTTTTTTTTGCATTAAGCATAAATTAACGAAAAGTCTTATTTATTTATTTATTAATTCTGTCTATGAAGAATTTAAGGGAATCCTTTATAACATCCTCGTGAATAAACCAACAGACAGATTATTAACATTCGGATATAACGACTGGAATCTACTTTAGAATCCTTTCGACTTTGTTATATTGCACAAGATTTCTATTCTATTCTCCTCCTTCATTCCATTCAGCTTTGCCACGCCTCTTTTAAGAAAAACATCCCCCCTCACTCTGAGCCAGTATGGCGATTAATTGTTGTTGTGTCTCTTAACGAAGTATCAAACAATTAAAACAAATCATTATTTATGCCTGGTTGTTAATTTGTTACTCTTCCTTCTCCTCCTCTTCTTCTTCTCCTTGTCCTTCTCTTCGCTCTTCCTTATCCGTAAGTCTTATATTTTTGTTCTACTCATTACAACTTTAATCATTTAAATTTAACATTTTAATTAGTTCTCTAGGTTAAAAAGAAGCAAACAAATTTAGAGCACTAAAAAGCCCAAAATAAATTCAGAAAAAAAGAAGGAAAGAGAGTGCGAGAGAGACATTATGTGACAGCAGAAAATAAAACTTGAAATAAGAGATAAAATGGAGAGAAAAAAAAGGAATTAAAACTTTAATTATTTGCGGTTGTTGTTGTTGTTCTTTAGTTTTGTTTTTTGAAAAGCAAGCAATGTTTTTCACGCTTTAGTAATTTGTAGCAACACACATAAACACAAACACACAAACACACACACACAAAGTAAAACAGTGGGTGCGACACAGCGACGGTGATAAAATTACAACTCTTGCAGCATAAATAGTGCAACAAAAGCGAATGAAAGAAGGAGATCGCAATAGTCAGAATGAACAAAGAAAAAAGATTTGAAAGATTTGTTCTAAAAAGTGTGTCGCCGCTGAAGATTTGAAAGAAGAGACGCTGATGTTACGATGACAGACGACAGTCGACAGTTGAGAAAAAGCTGTGAGATGTAGAAGCAGAAGAAGCAGCAGAAGAAGCAGCAGAAGAAGAAGAAGCCGAAGAAGAAGAAGCAGAAGAAGCAGCAGCATAACAGCAGCTGAAGTAGGAGAAGAAGAACAAGCATCCAGAGCAGCAGCAGCAGTGACCAAGAAGGACGCCGACTGCCTCAAAGTGTCGGGCGGAGGGAAATCCCTCCGTACTTAAAAATTGTTGGCAGCTGACCAAGCAACAAACACCAACAACAACAACAAAAACAACAGCGGGCGCCATAAGAAAACAAGCACAAGTGAAAGAAAGAAGTTCTTTCAAAATGTCAACATTTTGCTAAATGCATTTTTTGTTTGCTAAATTAAAGCAAATAATTATTTTTTATTTAATTGTGCGTGGATTCGATCCCAGTGCCGTTTCGTTGTTGTTGCTGTTTTACACCGAAAATTGTTTTAATTACAATTTTTACATAATTGAATGGAATTCTTTCAAATCATTTTTCACGCTTTTCTAATGGAAAAGAAAGCATAACGCCAGCGTTGCCACACTCACGATAACAGTGAATGATGATGATGTTCAAAATGTGGCAGGTTTCGATGATTTCTCGTCCATCAGAGGTTTTAAATGACGGTCGTCGTGGGTGCGGGAGTCATTCTCGCAGAGTCATCGATTACTTCGAAAAGAGTTACTAAAAAATAAACGCATCTTTCAAAAAATAATCGAAATCGTAGACAAATTTTGGGGGAAGCATTAACGACTTCCAGTGGCACCAACAAAAGGCGGATGGATGCTATAAACACTTCTTAACTAAACAGAATACTTGAGTTTGGTAATAACTCAACTCAACTCTAATCAACTCAACTCTATTTATTTATTTATTTAGTGTTGTTCGATGAAGAAGACGGAAAAAAATAACCAACTTCTGTTCGAAAGAAATCATGGATGGACTCGGATCTTGCGGTGGATTTTGAGAGATGTTTCTATGAGTTGTTGTTGTAATCGTTGTTGTTGTTATTATTATTATTATTATTATTATAATACTGATTATTGTTTAGCGAGGTTTTCTTAAACGATGATCGGAGGCTGCCACTGTTTATAATTTAAAGTACCAGAGAACCATCACAGAAAACAACAGTAACAGCAACCAAACAAAAAACAAACAACAACAAAACAAACAAACAGCAACAAACAAACAACAACAACAACAAACAACAGCAAAGCAACTAACAAAGTATTATAAAAAGCAGCTCAATAAAGTAGATCATCGATAACAAGTATTTTCATTGCTTTCGATTGCGATCGAAATTGAAATCGAAATTAAAATGGTTGAAATTGAAGTTTAAAATAACTGAAGAAAAGATCGAATGATTGATCCATCAGATGAGCGTTTAATACAACAAAAAAGTAAAACAGAGACTAAGAAGAAGAGAAGAATTAAATAAGAAGAGAAGCAAAAAAGATGAAAATAACCCCATTTTAACCGGAAACAATTGTTGTTAAGCTATTTTAAATATTTAGTTCATTTCATTAGCATCGAGAAGGGGACTCCGATAGCGAGATCGCCGAAAACGGTAACGTTTAACTTTAAACGAAGACAACAGCAACAACAACAACAACAAAAGCAACAACAAAAGCATCCAATTGAAACTCTCTCACAATCGATTAGTGAGCGCCACAAAAACAACGAAGTACAACGCGAGAAGCAGCTGATGATCGACAAACGTCAAGCCATCGCTGAAACACGATCATTCGCTACAGTAAGTAAAACATTCGTATGTGTGAATGTAGGGATCCGTATGCGATACTTTCACGCAATGGAAAAAACCGACACCGACAACCCACCCGATGGCAAGGAAAATGACCATCGTTGAGCCATTATTCGTTGTCTGAACCCTCGGCAACCGGAAGAAATAACAAGAGTCACAATGCTCTTGATAGGGCACAAATAAAGTAAGATTCAAATAAAGTAAAATTCAAATAAAGTAGATTGCAAGAAAGTAAAATTCAAATAAATGAAGATTAATCGTATTACGAGATTGTAACCGTAGATATTGGGTCTGGGAAAAAGTTCGTGGCGTTTTTCCGATAGGCGGAGTTAACGCAAATAACTCTGGCCACATTGTAGATAATAATGGAGCGTATTTGCATTAAATAAATTCATTTTCAGACAGAAAACCAGTTGAATTTTACTAAAAAACGCCACGAACTTTTTCCCAGACCGAATACAAGGTTATCCAAAATAGACTACAGGAAGTTTTTTTAATTACAGAACATAATTCTTTCAATTTTATTGGTTTTTTTCAATTTTCAATTTCAATTTTTTTCTTGCTTTTTGTACACCTTTCATCAAAGTGCTGCCAGCTTTTGCAACTGTATCAATAAAAGGAGAACCAAAAAAAGTGAATTTGCAAAAAGTATCTAAATTTTAAAACAAAAAAATACTCGCAACTGTTCATAAATTTTTCGAATTTTATAGAATTTAAAACTATTAATTTGCAATACTATTTTGTAGCAATTTTTTCGAATATTTTAAAGTTATTCTTTTGGGGTTTTTTTAATTCTTTTAGGTTTTGGAATCATTTTTGTTTTTTATCTCTTTATTATTCTCACTGTCTTTCTTCCCCCTCCCACTCTTCACAACCTCTCTTCTTCTTTTCTTTCTTGCCGCAATTTTTACTCTCTTTTTTGTTGAGGACAATTTTTATAATCTTTTTATTGTCATTATTATTGTTATTGTTGTTGTTATTGTTGTTCTTAGTCGCTGTCATTAGTTTCGCAAGAAGTCATGAAAAAAGCCACACACACACACAGACACACTCACACACACACACAAACACGCGTAAAATTCAAATGAGCTGCCATGCGTAAGTTTGTTTGTGTTTATGTATTTCTTGTTGTTGTTATTGTTGTTAATTTTAATGCTTTACTTTATCTCCTAAACATGCGTATGAATTATTTAAGTGTTGTGCTCTTTTTTCTTTTTTCAGAAGAACAACACCAACAACAACACCAACAGCAGCGGCAACTGCGAGAGTGTAAAGAATCTAAGGAAAAAATTTGTACATAAAAATAAGTATTTTAAGAAATGAGGAAAAGATTTTAAAATTAACTAATTTTATAGGAATTCAAGCAACGATTACATAAGAGAAGAGAAGAGAAGAGAAGAAACATGAATGATTTTTATTAATAAAAGTGTTGAGTACTTTTTAAAATGCTATACATATTTTGTACACGTTTTTAATTTTCTTGTTCTTTTTTGTTCGTTCTTTTAAACAACAATTGAAATAAACGTAAATTTTATGGAATTATAATTGAATATTAATTTTAGTTTAAATTTTTTGTTTTAAAAACTACAACAAAAAAGAAGAAAAAAGAAAACTTCAAGAATTCAAAAAGAATCGAGTAGAGAATAATTTGCAGTGATGTTAGATCACTTCTTCTTCTTCATCTTCTTCTTCTTTTGATCTTCTTTCTTATGGCTTCTTTTCTATAATTTCATAGAATATATTTTTTCCATTAAATTGAATCAGGATACCAGTATTTCTTATATTCGTAGGGTGGGCCATCGGCTGGTTTGTATTAAAATGACCTTTACAATTATTGATATCTTAGTATTAATATTAAAAATTTAATATATTAATATTTCAATTTTTATAGCAATTTTAAAAGTAAACCAGCTGATGGCCCACCCTTTAGATTTTCCTTAATTAATGACTTAACTAAGTTTCGTTGCTGTTTTCTTTACGTTTCTGTTGAATTTTCGTTTTCTGTTCAATTGTGTAATTCAATTTAACCAGTTATTCAATAATAATAAATATTGTAATTACTTAATACAATATATTGTATATTTAATTCATGCTTTCTAACTTCTTTCTTTTTCTTTCCATTCTTTTTCCTTTTTTCCGTTTTCTTTCCTTCCTTTTCGAATTATTTTTATAATATTTCAGCAGTAATTTAAAATTTTTGTTTAAGAATCATTAACAAAAAAAACTATTTATTTGCTTTACAGATTTAAACACTATTTTTGCAAATTTTATAAAAACTTTTAAAAAAATATTAACTTAAACTTTTTAAACTCTCAAAAAATCTCAACAGTTTTTTAAAATTTAACTTGTAATTAAAAACGAAAGCGATTTCAAAATGTTGGAAAACGATAACGATTAGTATTTGAAATTTTTTGAAAATATTTAGAAATTCACACTTTTTTCATTAAATTATTTTGCAATTCATTTCAAAAAAATGTATTTAATTGTAAAAAATTGAAAATTTTTGTAGAGAAGAAAAAGAAAGAAAAAAGAATATTTTACATATTCTTCTATGTATTTTTATAAAAATGCAAAAGTATTTCTATGATTTCGGATTTATTTGTGATGGCAAAAAATTGTAAAAAAAAAATATTTGTATACAATAAATTGAATTTTTCTTTAGTTCCACAAGTTTTTTGTTGCACAGTTTAAATATTTAAATATTCTCTTCTGAAACTTTCGTGTGAAATATTTTCTAATTCCGGAAATAGAATAAGTTTTGTTTTTTTGTATTTTTATTTTTTTGGTTTTTTTTTTGTTGTTACACAAGAAACTTTTTTAAAATATTTTTTTTTTACTTCTTATTTACTGCGTTAGAAAAGAAACAGAAATAATATTGAACTCTTTTATTTCCTAACATTTTATGCACTTTCTAATATTTTGAGAACTTTTCTACTTCAGATTTTGGGTGGAAATTTTCTTTTGTTTGCGGCATTTAAAGTGTTTCCAAAAATTATGCAACTTCTTTTTACATAACACTGTTTTTTACCTTTTCATTTAAATGGCTGTTGTTTCCATTGTTGCTATTGTTGTTGTTGTTGCTACTGTTCTTCTTCTTCTTCTCTTCATTCACTAAAGTTTACACTTTTCACGAAATGCAAGAAAAACTTCTCTAAAAATTTTATTTCAATTTTTATCATTTTTCAAATGGAAGCAAATTTTTTGCTGATTTTTTGTGCACTTTTCGCTCACGATTTTCCGAATTTTTTCTCTTCTTCACTAGCGAAAATTTTCTTTTTTTTCCTCTTTTTTTTCATTCACTAAAAAAACCCGGAAAAGTTGTCGCCGTACTTATTTTGCAATTGATTTAAGATGTCGTTTCTTTTCTCTGGAATATTTTATCGTCGTGGTTCGCGTCAAACAAACATTTGAACATTTTCTATCTTCTATTTTCGTGTATTTTTTGTAATTTGTATTTAAACACTGCAGAATGTGTTCGTCAAGATTTTCGCTGGCCAAATCTACGAACAACTCGCGGCACTTTCAGCAGCTTTCCGGCTACCGGCAACAATCAGCGAAAGCAATGAAAAACGCGTCCGAACAGCGACCGATTGACTAACTGACTAACTGATCGATGGCTGGCGGAATCGATCGAGCGGTCGGTTGCTCGTGTGGTGGCTCGCTCGGTGCCCGGCATCAGATTGAAGAAGCCGAAAAACTCAGGCAATCGCTCTCGTGTGGACGCGTTTAAACCAGAGCAAAGCCGATCCAACTGACGAACAGCAAAACCAAAAATTGTTACAAATTCTTCGGCACAAGAAACACCAAAAAAAAAAAATAAAAAAAAAAACCAAACAATCGAACGAACAAACAAACATTAATTCGTAACACACGAAGAATTCTTCTCAAATTTTAAACTCCCTGTCTTCTTCTTCTTCTTCGCTTTGTTCGCAAGGTGGTCAACGTGAGACTGTGTGTATCACGACGCTGCACGCAAAACGTTGTCATTCGGGTGCGTGTTCCGAAGTCACTGATTAAAGTTTTTCATTCAGTTTCATTCAGTGCATCACAGCAACAAACAGCAAGCAAACGAACAAAAACAAATGTTAGCCTAACAGAGCTGCAGCGTGAAAAGTGAACTAACAGCAGAAAGTGAGTGGAGAAGAAGCAGCAGAGCGAGATGGCTAATAGCACAGCATCTCTGTTGTCTTCAGTATCTCGCTGGTGGTGGTGGTGCGGTGGTGTTGTTGTTGTTGTTTTTCTAGTTGCTTCTGCTCTCTGCTAATGTTAAAGGGTTGCTTTCGTTGTTGTTGTTTAGAAGAAACTTCCGTTTCCGCTTTATTAATTAACAGTTGAGCGCCGTTGAAGTTAACATCTATTGAGAGAAGCCAGATTGTGAGGGGGAGAGCGAGAGAATACGGCTGAGAGTAACAGTGGTTGTGAAAAATCGTGTACAGAGGGTTAAATGAACATGAGAAATACTGTTAAATCAATAAAACTAATTTGGAAATTCGAGCATAGCACAAATTATATAAAAAATGAAAAGAATTCAACTGGTTTTCTAATTTTAATTTATTTTGGAGAATCTCTAAAAATAATCTAAAGCAAATCTAAAAAAAAAAACAAAAGCTCTTGAAAACATCTGAAAGCGTGTGTTAAATAATTTGCTTTAATACATAAAAACAACAACAACAACCACGAACATCGACAATCTTATCATGGAATTAAATTTATTAAATTCTCCAACCGAATTCTGAATTAACACGAGTTATCTTTCGGCTCCTGACAACAGTCGCTTCAGATTACGGAGTAGCGACAACAACAACAACAACAACATAATAGAGTTCAAGTAATCTTTCGCAATTCCTGAATGAAATACAAGATTATAGCAGCTGAGAGAAGTGGTGATGATGATGATCATTATGTTGATGATGATGACGATGATGACAGACACTCGTTAACGAAAGAGCTACGATTTCATTATCAACAAACTTGTTTTATTAATAAATAAAACTACAAATTATGCGAGTAAACTAGGAAAAAGAAGAAGCATTTCTGTTACAGTATAAACGAAGGTTCGTTCGGATCTTCAAACAACGATTCTTCAAGTACAAAACAACAACAACTACATTCATAATTGTAACACGTTGATGCCCTACTTTATTCTACTCTACTAGAAAAGAACAACAAAAACTACAACAACAACAACGCCCTTATTTGGAGGCAACGAGAAAATAATCAACCGAAAAAAATCAACATTCTGCCGACTTCTCAAAAAAAGTGTTCGTATTCGTTAGTAAAAAAAATGCACGAAGATTCAAACGATTGAAAACGATCGTCCAGCAGAAGCGAACATGCAAGCACAACAACAAATTGTGTGGGTGGGGGTGTGTTTTTGTTCTTACTTTCTTACTTTGTTGTGTTGTTGGTTTCTTTTTTTAGATTTATGCAAATTGCGAATAAATTACTTTTCATAATCATTTACTATTGTATTTGGAGTCAAACAACACAAGAACATTATAATAACAACAACAACAACATGCAAACAAACAAACAAAACTGTTTTCAAGTCCTTCTTAAAGCGAACTCGACGACGACTCTTCTTCACTCGTTGCTTTATTTTGCTCGTTAGTTTCTTCCTCACGCTGTGATTTAACCTTAAACCTAAGAGCATTTAAACCATTAACACCCAACAAAAGCTGTGTTTTTTTGCTTTTCTTCTATTTATTGCGATAACATATCGCTTGAAGAATGTATAAAATACACACACGCACATATGCACAAACGCGTGTTTATAAAACTCATTAAACACTATAAAAAAGTAGAAAAAAACAACAATAAAATCGTGCAGGAGAAAAGACGAAACGTTGTTCAACATTTCGCATTCAATTCATATAATAAATAAACACAAATCGAAGGTGAAAAAAACGCGATCAACGTTTTTTTAGTATGTATTTTTTAGTATAGTTTATTATCCAACTCATGCGTTGTCCGAAAATGTTGCTGATCGCCTGCCATCCGCTGGCTCTCGGATTCCGATAAGATATCTGAATAGTAGAGCAGTTTTGTTGTTGTTTTGACACTCTACTCCCCCTTTTTCTCACCTTTTTTTTGCCACTTGTCAAATACAAAAAATTATTTATTTGAGTAACAGTTTTTTCTTGATTTTAATCACTCATATCATATGAATAAATAAATAATAAAATGAATGAATATAGTTTTTTTATAGTGATGTAGTTTTTATATTGAAAATTTCCATAATAATTTCCCACAATCTGAAAGAAGAACAATCTTATTAACGAGAACACCCTCGCTTTTTATTAGTTCAGGGTATCGCGAGTGCACTGTGTCCAAAAAATAACTTGGGCGTTAATGTGTTAAGTTTTTTGAAGTTAACAGTGCTCACTCTGCTATGAAATTCATTTAACATTGATGCACACACGCACACTCGCACATAAAAACTCATACTCTCCCTATCTCTCTCTCTCTCTAACGGTGGTGAACAAATTCAACAGCAGCATTTTGCTCTGTTAACTTTCACACAAGGTTGTTCACTGTTATAAGTTAACAGCGATTTTTTAGCTGCTTTATTAGATAAGCTGATAACGTGTTAAACTGTTAAGGAAAACTGTTAAATTGGAGTCAGTGAATCACAATGCGAGTGTCTCTTTTTTCGATCGACATCAGAAAAGTTGATTAAATTTTTATGAATGCAAACGTGTCTGTAAAAAATGTCAAAATATTCGTATAAACCAATGTATAGGGTGGGCCATCGGCTAGTTTCTTTTTGAATTACATTTTATTTGGATATCTTTAGCATTGATTCGTTTAAAATAATTGGCAATTATTTTGCATCAAACCCCGCAATACGAAATCAATCGATTTGCATTTGGAAAATGGAGGAAAATAATCAATAATCGTAAACGAAACGCTTGGCTTGCGAGGAGCTTCACCTTGACGCCGTTGGATTTCTTTTTGTAAATTTTGACGGTGACTGAAATGACTCAGTTACTCAAACACAATACTGATCGAGATACTCGTGAAATAAGGGCTCAAACCATGGAAAATGTGTTTCAGAATAGAGTTGAGAGGATTAGCGCAACAACAACAAAGCCAACTGAGGTGCTTTGAACGAAATTAAATTCCACGACCACTCGGAAGTTTTGCCCTTTCAAATGGAGTATTAAATCCATTAGAAAAGATTAATAATGCTTACTTTATAGCCATTTCAAAAAGAAACCTGCCGATGGCCCACACTTCACTTTTACTATCTTAATTTAAAAATGTAATGTTTTAACATTTCAACTTGTAACATTACACTATTTTATTATTTAGCATTCTGATAAATAGTTCTTAAAAAAAAAATAGCAGAACTCAGAATTTAAAGATTCTTGTGTTATTTTTCAAGCGCAATAAATCCAGAATCTGCTTCAACTTAAGCACCAGCTTCTCAAATACAGACGCTGGTGAGTCTGAATGCATCTAAATTAAAAGCAGACTCATTTACGACAACAACAACAACAACGAAAAGAAGCTGATGATGTCGCCACCTCTGAAAAATAGCCCATAATTTAATGTTAAATCCTTTGGGGTTTGTAATTTTCAAGATTTGTAGATGTTTCAGAGCAGCGCTAATAAAGTTAGCCACAATTTGAGCAAATTAATTGATGCGGTGTTTTTTGTTTCACTGATTTTTAAAATGCATGAAGATTTCGAAGGTTTTTTTCACTTCTTTTCAGATAAATTTTCAAATGCTGACAGATAATAAATAAATATTTCAACATGTGCCACACACAGCCACTCACGCAGCCACACACACACACACACACACACACACTCAACAGACAGACAGACACACACACACACACTCAGACAGACAGACAGACATTCTGTTTTCTAGACAGATATATTTTGATTGCTTGCCAGATTCCTGCAGATTAAATTTTAAATACAATTTTGATAAATTAGGTTTTGGATTTTATGCGCGTTTCAAATTCACCATAAAAGGCTTCAGCGGCGCCATAAAAAAATTACAACGGCGCCATATTGGATTTGAAACATTAATTACTCTAAAACTAAAAAAAAGCAAAACCCAAACTAGTTTGAAAGAAAAAATTGGAAAAATAATGAAGTAATGAATAACGAAGAACTCAACAAATAATCTAATAATCACTATAATCGGATGGCGTTTTTTATTGTCAAGGAATTTTAGTACTTCTTCCAGTCTATTCACCAAAAAAAATTGTCACCCTGAAAAGTGTGTCGATTTCTATTCTCGAAAATGTTGACCTAAAAAAGATAAAAAGTGCTAAATTTGTACACCTTCGATATGCAGAGTGCGGAAAATTCTACGCTGCAGAAATACCAACTGAAAGAAAACAGAACAAAAAATTTACCAACAAAAGCCAAGCAACTCCAATCAAAGGATTAATTTTTTTCACTGAAACCAAGCTAGCCAACTTAACCATGTTGAAGACTTGAATCCTTTCGATTGTATTCGCGGCTGCGAGCACTTTTGAAAGAATATAATAGCTTCTGCGCTCGTTGAGTGTAGAATTTTTGGATTTATTTTCGTATTTTAAGAAATTTCAAGATCATTCCGGGGTCCGCCACCCGTCATCGTTGGTGGCACGGCGTCGAAGTGCACGATTTCGTTTTTGTTGCAGTCCTTTTTTTTCAATCTCTCCGCTTTACTTCGTTTTTTTGGTTCCTTAGAGTGGAAGCAATTTTAATTAATTATGTCTTAATTTATGTTCAATATTTCATTTAAAGAATTTTGTAGTTTTTTTTCGTTTTTTTTCATCATATCCTTTATTCTTTACTCAATTCCACTGATTTATTTAGAATTTCAAGATGATTTGAAAACGAAAATTTATTGCTTTTGATAAGATTAAATCAACTCAACGGTTTTTTTTTTTGGCTCAACCCAAATCTCATGGATTAGAAGAAAAACCAAAAACAGTTGCAATACTCACGGTTTTTCAGTGTTCACATCATCATTTATTGTGCTCGTAGACTTTCTTCACCTCAAGAAAAAACATTATAAAAGAATATCTTCTTCTGAAGTGTTTCATTTTGAATGGAAACCAAAAAAAAAAACAGAAAATGGCGCCTACTCGCAAGAAACCCAACCAAACTCGTTGCTGGCTTTCATCATCCGTCATTCGGTCAGCGTTTCGTTAGCGCTTTCTTGTGGCATTATAGTACAATTGTCACCAGATACATCGTGCCATGGCTAAAACATCGTACAGTGCATAGAGCACATACATCGATACTGAAATCAATACAAATTGAATCTTCTTGTGAATCGACTGCGTGTTAAAATGCCATAAATTGGTAAAACGTGCGTTTTTTTTCGCAGCCATTATGCGAGAACCGTTATAAAGCAATAAAGCCAAACTTTTTGCTAAGAAAAAATGTAGAAAAAATGGCCAGCAATATTTCAGTGACACATTAAAAAGTAGCCCGAAGCTTCAGACTGCTTAATTTTGTTCCGTCTCCGGAGATGCTTGCATTACAGGGAGCTGAGAAAGTACACTCAGAGAAATGGGGTTAATTTCATCAAATAAAGTCAAATAAATTATAGTAATGGACAAAAAATTAATAGCAAAAAAGTTATAAATTAAAAATCTAAATAAATGAACCATTAATTGTTAATTTTCCTTATTTTTTTGTTTGAATTTTATTTTGTGATACGCACAAAAGACAATTTGTTGAGTGTCTCTATCTTAAATTCTGTGGGTTCTTTTTTTTTTAGTCGTTAGTCTGTCCATCAATCAATTAATTTTCCGCATGCAAAATTTGCTTCTTCTTCGTCTTCTTTTCCTATGCGATTTTCCATGCCATCAACTCGATGCTTTAATAATATTATTTATCGTAGCACCGCCTTTAATATCACTGATCCTATAAATTTTCATCGGCATTACATACACACGCATCTCTCTATCGCTCTGTCGCTAACCCACCAGATGGAAGAAGAAGCAGAGATGAAGCCTCATTGAATGCAGCTACAGATCGTAGATGCGCGCCCACCGCCTGCGACGATATCAAGCTAGCAATCAGCAACAGTATTGAGAGTCAAGCAATTTAAATGCTGCATACTTTCAGGCGGCAGGCGGAACTCCTCGCTAACAGGTGCTCTAAGTTGGAGTTACGAGGTTCCTAATCATGGCAGACGTGGTAAGTGTTGTGAAATTATAAAATGATAAAGTGATAAAATAATAACAACCAGCATACACTAGAAAAAAACAATATACACTATACGAGTATAATGCTTATAAACTATGAAGTAAATACAATACCCAACCCAACGCAGTGGAATAACAGATCTGAAGCACTTGAAGCAAATCTGATATCCATTTGAATCTGATGGGAAAAATTCCATTAATATTCGTTTCTTATAACCAACTATAAAATCTTTTTCGGAAATTGTAAAAAAGACATCGAAGAAATCTCTAGAAGTAAATCAATTTAATGCTAAATGCATTAATGTAAATCTGATTTCAACGTAATCCATGATTTTCTCTAATTCTAAGTACGAAATTCGTATAGGATAACATCTCAGAATTATTCATTGCTTTTCGGTATTCTAATCCTTTAATTGGGTTTTTTTTTTCTCTCCATACAGTTTTTCCTCTTTAATTTCAAACGCTTTAAATGGTTAATGGGAATTTTTTTCTCATAGAAACAAAATCAATAGAAAAACTGATTTAAGCTTAAACATTCCTGGATTCATGATAATATTCTTAAATTGCGACAAGATTTCGACTCACTTCTCTCTGGGAAAACAGTTGCTCCACCTTTGCTCCCATTAGAGATCATTCCACTTTTCGTTTACGTCATTCCGTTGCACGATGACGTCTTTCTTTTACTTGTAATATCTTTTATATTATATGTAATTTTGTCATTTTCATTATAAAGCCCGCCCGGTTTTTTGTTGAATTATTTTTGTTCCTTCCTTTTGAATCTGTTGATCTGACCCACAGGTGGTCCACAACGTTTGGTGTTCCGTAAGCATTTCAAGCCACGGCAAGCAGTTCACATTCTTGTGTCACGTCGAATCGTCGTCGTCATCGTCGTTGCCGCACTTGACGCAACTTTTTTCGACTTCAACAGTTACATCTGAATCAGACCCAAAATCATGTATTTTACTGGGACGAAGTGGGGAAGAGAAGACGAAAGCGCTTCAGGAACGTTGGTGCTCGGTTGGTAGCGATCAAGGAAGCACCAGAGCCGTTCTCATTACTTGTAGTTTAATAATATTTTTGACTTTGACATTGAATTTTTTCTCTCCGGTTTCTTTCGATTGTTGTTTCTGATTTCGGTTACCGCATCTCTGATGACATCTTCTGATAACTGTTAAATAAAAGGTCAAAAATATTGAGCAATCGTATGTCAAAAAATTTTGCAGTTTAACCGTTGAACGGATTTACATAAGCGCCAGTTATTATTCTTTTTTTTTTGTTTTTGTTTCTTTAATTTTTGTTTTTTGTTTTTGTTTTACGAGTATACATGCATATATTTGCAGTTCTTAAAGTTCCTTTCATTGTTGTTTCTTATGTTGATGCTCGAATTCGTCGTTATGTTGATCGATAATAACGTCCTCTGAATTGGTTCGATGATCCTCGGATAACTCGATATTCAATGAATCAGTGAATTGAGTGAATTGATTATAAAAACCATGTGAACTTTATATGTAATATCTACATACATATATTAAATATTAAATTAAATATTACCTTAAATATTCTACGAATCAACTGAAGATTCTATTCGAAGTTTTATTACGAAAATTATGGACTATTATGGTACCTTTTTTTTGTTTTCCATTCATTGTCGATCTGTGGTCTCTGAATAGATTCCCTAGATTCTCAGGAATTTCTCCGGATAGCGAAACAGCACAAGTGAACGCAGGCTACGAAAAAAAAAAATCCGACGGACGGACGGTTGTGTGGTGATCGGGTGGTACGATGAGGTGGCCATATTTGTCGGTGGTAACATTAACATGACAGTATACATATTTTGTAATTTAATACGGAGCACTTTTAATCGAAGTGTTCAAATTGATGTTCTCGCACTCTCTAGGCGACTGTTTTTGTTGTTGCTGTTGTTGGTATTCTTGTTGTTACAATTGTTGTTGTTTTTGTAGTTGCGTTGTTAGCTTTCATGTTGTAACTAATGCTGCTGATGTTGTTGTTGTTTTTATTTTACTTGTTGTTTCTCTGCATTTTCTGTGGTTTCTAATGTTGATTTAATTTGTTGTTGTTGTTGTTTTATTTTTGGCGTAAAACATTAATAAATTTACAGGGTTGCCAGAGGGTTCAATCACCCCTTCGCCCCTTCCCTTTACCCATTCCCATTAACCGCCTTTTTCGACTCTCACTTCGCACTGTTTTTTTTCTGTTCTTTTATTTTAATTTGTTTGTGGTTGCAGGTGTAAGTCACCGTATTTAATTTAATCGATTACAAAACACCTTACTTGACCCAAGAGTCATGTTATTATTTTTAAGGCGACCCTTTTTTCACTACTGCACTCTTATTATTCATGTTGTTGTTGTTGTCCATTTATGAATATCTAATTAATCTGCTTTGTAAAAAATTAAATAGAGTCTTCTGAATTCTGCTGTATTCTCTCTCTCTCTCTCTCTCTCTCTCTCTCTTGCTTTCTATCTATCTTTTACCTTCTCTAACTCGCTATCATTTTTTTCTTATCTCCCAGCTGCTTCTCTATTTTCTTAATAAGCATAATTTTTCACTCTCTAAGATAATTTTTAGTTTTTTTTTCATATGCAACAAAGAAAACTAAAGAAAAAGGTCAAAATTTAATTTGAAATCATTTAAATGCTTAATTGAATAGTTTAACCCTTAATAGCTTGTTGTTGTTGTTGTTGTAGAATATTAATCATGTTTAGAGGACTAAATTTCCATTGAAAAAAGGTCAAAAGGATGTTTTTTAAAGGTGGTTGTGGCTGTGGTTGGCGGCATAAAAAGAAAACAGAAAGCGACGAAGGAGGGGCGAAGAACACACTTCTTGAAAAATATAGTCAACAGTTTTAATATGTTTCTTTAGGACTATAGTGACTCTTGGAGTAATAATGATGTCTCTTTTCTGGTGTTTTTCTAATGAGAAAACTCTTTATTTAAATTAAAGACATTTTGATCTCTTCAAACTGATCATAACTTTGCTATCGTGTCATATAATTGTTCAATGAGGTGTTAATTGCTTGTTAATTACTGTGAAGTAAAAGTTACAACAGAAAGTATTTTCAGTTACATAATGTATGTTCTTCAAATTCATTGAAATGTTATCTAAATTATTGGAAAATCGCTTGCACTTTGAAACAAGCTGTCTGAGTGATTGTAAGACGCTTTCAGACAATAGTACCTGCCAATAACAAGTGCAACGTTTACGCTAGTTGATTTAAATAACAAGACAAAGCAAGTCAAGTCAAATCAACTCCAGTCAATTCCAAGTCAAAGCCAAGTCAAGGCTAGTCAAGTCCAACGCAAGTCAACTCAAATCAAACAAAGCCCAGACGACAACCAAATCAAGCCAAGCCAATAAAACTCTCAATTCACAATGAGAACTGTTTTCTTATTTAAATAAAATAATGTTTGTACATTTGTAATTTGTAATTTTTTCCACGCCTTTCATCGTTTAGTAATTTTATTCAAGCCACAAAAGCGGATCCAGTTAAATTAACATTATTAATTCGCCTGCTGTGCTGATTGATCCGATTCGATTCGATGCGATCCGATCCGATCCGATTCCAGTGTAGAGCATCGAGATTTCAGTCAGTGATCTTGTTACTGCAAATGTTGCAAGTGTTGCCAATTCCTAATTTTATTATATTGTACGTTAATTGCTTGAAGTAATAATTTATTATTAACATTTTATAGTGATATTTTATGAGTCGTTGTCGTTGTCACAACTTGATTATTTATTTGATTCATGATGACATGATAGAAACTAATTGCATTAAAAGCTGGAAAATCTACATACAAGCCACATACAGAGAATCATACAACAAGGAGAGGAGAGTGAAGTGAAGAGAGATTATTGAAGAGCAGAGTAGAGTAAAGAGTAGTGAAATTGGGTGGAGGTCACTTTTAGACGCAAATTTAAAATAAATAAATATCTAATAATTTGAATAGACTTATAATCCGAATAAATATCCAAACACACAAACCGAATGACAGCTCTTCGTGACAGTTTGACACGCTTCTCGTAAATCAAATCCAAGATGAAAAACACACCTTATATTTTAATAGTTCTCATACACTTTTTATACAGAATGTTTTTAAATTCAATCCGTTTATCTTTCTGTTATCTGAATTCTGAATGTTTTTTAATTACACTACACAGAAAACTCGAAATTGAAATAAATCTTTGGTAAAAATAAATCGAAAGAATTGAAATGAGGATTCCAAAAGCAAACAACTCAATTCGAATGTCATTTCGACAAAACTTTCCAAACGAAAGTCGTGCGTCTTGGTGCGAGTGGTCCTCCACCGCTTTTCACCGAAAAATCCCAATTATTTTATCCACCGCCTTCCAGGTAAATATCGGAATTTCATTGAAACTTCGGCGACCTCATGTTGCGCGGAAGATGTCATAAATCTCTTCTGCATTTTTCATGCAACGTCGCCTCCTCCTGGACGCGATGGCGCTGAAGTGCACGCAGCCGCAGTCAGATGGCGGAGTCCAACGTGGTTGCTATTGACCACAATCGTGTGGTGGCAACGCTATCGAGTTACATAACCACAAAAAGCGGTTGAAAATCCACAGAAAGAATGGACAGAGCAGCAGCAGCAGCAGCAGCAGCAACAGTCTGTTCGTAACAAGACGCAGATGAACCAGCTCATCAAAAAAGGGTACGAGACGTTCCGGGTTAAGCCGAGGGAAGGAATCGCGCTTGTGGGTGATTGACAAACACGCCACGTCAGCCCACTAACAACGGCGAGGTTACATCGGCAGCGAAGAACAAATCCAGGTCTTGGGACTATCGTCATGGCAAGAACTGAAATCGCTGAGGCGATAAAATATGAATCTTTAACCTCAGTAGAATTAGAATAGTTGCAACACATACGATACACTGGCTACGTACGAGTATCGCACGTAAATAACAACAAAAATGACAACCTTTAAAAGAAAAATGCAAAAATAGCAAACCTGAAAATATTGTTTTTTTTCTTTTATGCGGTATTTAAATTGTTAACTTATTATTGATTAATAGTTCTCGTTTATGTTCGATTTTCTTGTTATTTCTGATATTTATGTAGTTGTTGCTGTTGATGTTGTTGTTGCTGTTATTATTGCTGCTGTTACTGTTATTATTACTATTGCTGTTATTGTTGGTAGTTCCTTTTAACCGTATTCACAAGTGTGAAGTCGTTTGTTAGCAAAAGTGTCCCCCACGAGGCATCCGTGGCATCCGCGGCATGGAGACCTGCAAGCAAGCGTTTATAATACACGCATAAGGTTAATAAATTTTATAGTCTTAAACATGGCACATGGCGTTTAGGCCAAAACGATGTCCGCCGGTTGTCGGTGGTTTATTTTGGTTTTTCTCTAGCATTACTTCACGTTTTCGCTTCTTCTTTTCCTTAACAACCAAACGCTTTAGTCAATCATAAGCAATATTGTTGTTGTTTTTGGTGATGGTGGTGTCGGTGTCGGTGCCACTGCTTCTGTTGTTGTTGTTGTTGTTTTGATGCGGAATCTATGCGGGAGCTGGAATTTGATCATTTCGAAAGTTACGAATTATTAGCTGTTAAGGATATGAGTACATATATATATTTAATAAAAATCTGGTATAATCGGATTCGTAGTATTCGAAGTCCTGACAACTACTAAACAACAACTTAAGCCGAAGATCTTGAACAATACTGATATCAAACAATAAACGATATCAAAACGATGTCAGTAAACATAACTTCTTTCGAAATCAAGAAAGTTAACCTCTTTTTCCTTTCATTCCTCTAAAAATAGATCTAAATTGGGTCTTCCTAAAAAGATACCCACACGCGGTGGCGCTACAACTTTAAAATGCATTCTAATTAAAATAGAAACTGAATTAAAACTTGATACGAACTTGAATACGATCAAGTCAACATTTCGAATAGGCTTAAATATAAGCCTATTTTCATGGTAAATTGGAAAAAATATTCATATCTATTTATATGTAGACTCATTTTGGATCTGAAATGATATCCATTTTTATTAGACAACAACAAGAACGACAACATTGTTATTATTGCATGTTTATTTGGTTTGAATCGTTCTTGTTGTTGTTGTTGTTGTGGTTCTCATTCCGGGATCCACCACCACACCCTGGGAAACTGCAATATCAATTACCAACTTAGAATGTCTGACCAAGATTAGCAGACGATCGCGGCGGCGCATTAAATTAGTGGAAGAGTTTAAAAAAACATTAGTACAATCTAATATTCAGATAAGCCAAATTATTCACTTTGTTGGTAGCTAACGAAATGTCCCAGTTAGTGGTCAACTGACTGGCCAACTAAGTGGCTCACTGAGAATCTGTTTGGCCGAATATCAGGCTACTTTAGCAACAGCTTACATTCTAGCTTCTAGTTTTCAGTAGTTTTTATTTGTTTAGCTATGATTTTTCTTATTGTCGTTATGTGTTGTTGTTGTTATCGTTGTTATTATGTTCTTGTTGTTGTTACAAAATATTAAATAAAAGATGACCACATTTCTTCGTATGATCGGTGAAAGAAGAGGCAACATTTATCGAGGCCGGTTTAAATGTTCTTCTTAATCTTTCGTATATGAAAATCAAGAATATAATAATAGCGTTAATGGAAATGGAACGAAAGTGGATATGATTTCATATAGCATTTATTAAATTTGAAAATAAACGTTACTGGAAATAATATTCTTTATGGAGTAATATATCGAAGATACTCGTTATAAATGGATATGGATATAAAATAAATTATATATGGATATCATAAATGGATATTATAAATTTATGTGGATATCAAATTTTTTTCTTTCGTGTTATAAAATTTTAGCTTAAACCCCTTAAAAAAATACAAAATGAAGTCCAATTTTTCTTATCGGATTTTCATCCACTTCTCATTATTTGGTTTGGGAATAAATTCGTGGCGTTTTTTCGATAGGTGGGGTCAATGCCAAATAACTCTGGCAACACTGATCGCAGCGAGACCACTGAACGATTATTGGAAAGGTGACACTTCGTCTGTAACTGTCAGTGCATAAAAAACGAAATTGGTGCAGTGGTTGGAAAGTTATTTACGTTTCAAGAAAATGAAGAAAAATAATCAAAAATTGCGCCATATTTTGCAGTATTATTACGACAAAGCGAAAAACGGTGCGCAGGCTTGTGAAAAAATGTATGCTATCTATGGCGAAACATTGTTGATAATAATGGAGTATATTTGATTTAAATAAATTCATTTTCAGACTAAGTATAAAAAAACCAGTTGAATTTTAATAAAGAACGCCACGAGCTTTTTCCCAGACCCAATATGAGATATTTCACATTAACAAAAAAATAAAAAACAATCCAAAGACCACCTACAAAAAGTGTTTCTCCAATATTATCTCTCGTCTCGGTAATGTTAACAATTTATCAAAAGCCAATGAATCCTCAAGATGGAATCTACAGAAAAATATATATGAGTATCGTAAGAATATCATAAGAATATCATGAGATTATCAGATATCAATTAGTTGAATCTAATTTTTTTTAAGTCGAAAACAATTACAATAGCGCAATAATAAAGATAGCTAGAAAGAAAGACAAAGAAAGACAAAGATGGAACTGGAGATATATGATACATAGAGGTACAGATACAGATGTAAGATTTTTTTAGAGAGAAGGGGAAAAGATCGAAAATGAATAGAAAATCATAAAAGTGTCTAAAGCAATTAATAACACCAATAAACAATCACAAGAGTGAGATCTAAATAAAATTTCTCAACTCAAATTACCAGACTTTTTTCTGAACTCTGTCGAGCTTTAAAATGTTTTTGTCAAAACCTATAAAAGTCACAACATTTGGGATGATTAAATAAAACCTGAGTTTAAACACTTTCATGGATGCGAGAGTTACGTGGAAAAGCGCCATCCTTTTAATGTACACGCACACTCAAAAATGAAGTCTGAAAGGTCAGATAGACAGACAGACAGACATATGAACAAAGCTATGCTGGTCTGTTCTATTCTGTCGTTTGCTTGGAACATGATTTAATCTAAGCCCACAGTCGATCTTCCCAGAAGCATTTAAAGTCTCATTCCACTATCTCACCCATAACACATTAACGCCCTCCTTCCTCCCCCCCCCCCCCCCCCCCTCCACGTTTCTCCATCAACGGTTGTGTGGCCCGGTAACCACAGTCGACAGACGGTAATCCTTCAAGCGAATTCGATCTGATATTGCCGCGATATCAACATCATTACAATATATTTGTACGGTGTTCGCTCTTCGATTCCAACCCTTTTTTACTCTTATTTTGTTTTTTGGTGACTGAATTAGTTTTATTTGTTTATTTTTTTCCTCTTTTTTACAACGTTGAACTCGAAGGAAGACGTGATTCTAAGCAAGCGTTTACCATGTTACTAAAAAAACGACGACGAAAAATATATCTTTCAAACTCCAACTGAAGTTGATTCATTGATTTAGAGATTTTAACGGTTTCTGACTTTGAGCTGATGTTAATTGGTCAAGCTGTTTGTGATGGCCAAGCATTAGTTTTGGGTTGTGGACTTCGTGCACTTCTACGTTAGGTAGCACGTTAAATCTGTCAAAATTGTGATTGTAATTTGATTTAATATGCTTCTGAAGTGAATTCATTGAAGACATGCAAAAAACGAACGAACGTTTGAGAAGCTGCTGGACTCCATTCAGTCTTGAGTCTGCTCTTAAAATTTGTACCGGTTCATTTGTAATCGTTCGTTACTGGTTATTTGTTACATTTAAAGAGAACAGGTTGAGTCTTTAGAAAATTGCTAATCTACAAGTTATTCATTTAATCTACTGCGAATCCAATCCAAGTAGACGGCGATTGTTTCGAATCACTTTGAGATGGTGGCAAATCTTGCAGAATATTTTAGTTTAATCTTGAATATAAGTTAATAAATAAGTTAAGTAATATTAAATATAAGTTAAGTAAATATGAGTTAATAATAAAATAAGCTAAAATATTCATTGAGTTTGAGTTCAGAGACAACATGTTAATGAATCGATGCTTCCTTAGACCGATTCGCTGTTCATTTTTCCATCCTTCCTTCATTCATTCATTCATTCATTCATTCAAGTATAGAAGAGTCTAAAGTAGAGAAGAACTCATGCTCTGGACCTCAAGAATCATTGTTATTTTATTAGCCAACCAGGATTATTTATTTATTAATTTCGTTTCCTTCTGTTTTCAAACTTCGACCCAAAAAATACCACCTCGAAGAATGGCTCATGGCCCATATTTTAAATGGAGTTTTTAATGCGCTCAACCCTCCTGGAAGAAGCAACCTCAACTCTAAACAAGCTGCTTGCTGAAGTTGATTCAGACGATCGGTGTTTTTGTTTCTTTTATTGTTATTGTTATTTTATGATTTATGAGTTTTGTAAAATTTATCGTTTCAACCCTTTCAAGGAAAAAAACACACGCCAAAATATTTATATTTGGGCGTTAATATTAACTTAAAATGCTCCAGCTTCGGATGCACCAGTATTAACCTCAATAACTTAATTTAGCCCAACCGAGAACAGACTAATAAATGTTTGTCAGTTAGTAGTTATGTAATTAAAAAACTTGTTGAAGTAAAACAAACAGCGTATAAAATCAATAAGGTTTATAAAATTATTCCCCCGAGGCTACAAACATAAAGCTAAACCACATCTTCAACGTATTGTATTGTAATTAAAAACCATACCAAAGGCGTGAACGCCGGACGAAGTCGTCCATTTGTATCGCTCTTCGACAACAACACCAACAAACAGTAACAACAACCGTTTAGTTGCCAAATTAAATGGTTTCCTATTAAAAACATCTGAACACAAGAGACGGAAAACAACTTGTGCCAAAACATTCGAGATCCTTGGATATATAATCAATAAAAGTCAATGGAAAAAGGCCATTAAATAGATTTTATGAACTCCTAAAATTACAAAAAACTCTACAAACTAAAAACAAGAGAAAAAGAATGCGTTTTAAAAAAAAAAACTCAGCGGGCAGCATCCAGCATCGTTTTCTACATAGAAGCAGCCGCCGCCGCCGCAGAAGCATAGAATTCCTGTCAAACGTCCACGGTTTCCACTGAAATCTTATGAAGTGTCAAGATCACAACTTAACTACAGGCATCAGGCATTCAGCGCAGCGCAAAGCAGCAACGCATTCGCCACGATCGAGTCGAGCGCAAGTGGGCGGCACGCAGCCAACCAGACTTTCGTTGTTTTTTCCTCATTTCTCGTTGTTGTTGTTGGTCTTTTAGTTTTTCACATGTGATGTCCAAACACGAGCGACAGATCGATCGACGCTGCATGCGTACGTCCGTCCGTCGATCTGTCCGTCCGTCCATCTGTCAAGTGCGTACAACAACAAGTAAGCAACAATTTTTATTACTTGTTAGAATTGGTTTGGAGCCTCTGTGTGTCACTTCAATATGGTAATCGAGTGAAGTTGATGGGAGAGACGATGGCGACGATCACTGAAAACACTTCAGTGTCGAAGAACCCAAAAGTTGACCAGACCAATTATTTCGATAGTTTTATTGCATTTTTTAGAGATTTTTTCATTATATTCTTTTATTTTTTAGAGAATTGAAATTGTAGAAATTCGAGCTGGGTTGTTAACAATATCTACACAAGATTTGGGATTAAATGTATGGGGAAATCGGAATATTTCAATTAATACACCTATTTCTTTATACCTTAAGTTTAAGATATGATCAAAGGTCATAAAAAACACGAAGAAAGAATGGATAACGTTTCAGATGCTTGAATATTTTAGAAAAATTGCATTCTTAAGACGGAATTTAGTGCTGACTCGTTGATAATATTTACATATTCCTATACTTGTACTACTCTATAAAATTTACTTTTTTTATTTTAATACAATTTAAAAAAAAAACTATTTTTAACCAGCTGACTCTTCTGATTTACTATATACACTGCCCTTAAACTTGAACCGATTAGTTTTCGCAGCCTCGTATTTGAACAGCCCAACATATAAACCATGCTATAAGAGCAAAAGCAACAACAACAACACCAACAACACCAACAACAATAACAACTAAACGGAAGACATACGACTGAACGACGACATAAATTCACACATTCGAACGTACGGACAGGCGACAAAAACGCCTGCAAAATATATTAAATGTCTTCTGTGTGGTCCTGCGATCATCGATTGATCATGTTCGACGGAGGACCTCGTAATGTTGAGGTGTCACTCGCGCAACCCAGCAGTTTAGTTGTCCGTCCGACGCGTGTACAGCGGCCGACGCGTATGAAGCTGTGCCAGAGTGTGGGTAAATAAAATATCTATGCAGCAATTAATGTGTGCCTCGTATTTATTGTACGATATACAAACTACAGACTTTGATTGAAATAAAAACGACAGAGAAGTCGCCTTAAATTCTGAACACTTACTTTAGTGGGAGGAGGGTCACACCTCTTGACGATGTTGCTGACAAATTAACCACGCCTGCTTCTCTTCGGCATCCCATTCAACCTCAACTTCAGCGCCAGCCGCAACTGCAACGTGCGACAACCGCAATCAGCGATCGACTAAATTAGCAATGATGCCGTACAGCTTTAAAATAAAGCGACCGACGTTGCCTCAAGTTCAAAGTCTGTCGCGGCCCCTTCAATCCAAACCAATTAAATTCAACGGCAGTCCTGCAGCTCGCGACGCATAAATTGCAAGGTGTTAAAAGCCACTATGAGTGTGTCAGATGTGGAAAAACTTGGTGATCGATGTTGTTGCATTAGAAACTGAGGAAAACATACCGGCATATGCATGTATATACATATACTTATTCTATATCCACCACGCCTATTCTATTTCTCTATGCTTCGAAAACAAAAGGAGAAGAAGTGAATATGTGACTCAAACCCTTTCGCTTTCGGGTATCGCATATAATACGATAATACGAAGCAAACATGTGGGCCCTCTATTAAAACCATATCCCCAGGGTATATCGTCATAGCAATAAGCAGTAACTTTTCGCAAAACCCAAGCATCCACTTAGATAACTCAGACTTAAGTGTCTGGATACCAAACAAAATATCGTTACAATGAAAAAATGCAAGTGCAAATAAAGTGATCATAACTTCCTCATTGAAGCAAAATACATACCTTATACGTATGTATGTCTACCATATGTTTTTACAACAAACATTGCCATCGATAAAGAAACGAAGATGAGTGTAAAATTCTTTAGCTAACCATGTGAAAATTCTGTTTATTTTCACAATATCGCTCGTATCCACACATTCAATGACGAAGACCACGATCATCAACGCAGCACTGCGATCAACATGTTGCTAGCCATGTTAATAAGCAGCATACAAACCTACTTTATGGAAGGGCCTCCTGCTGTAAGCCAGGCAGACTACTCGTAAGTACGGAAATCGCACTGATCGCAAAAGCTTAATGAAGCGATCAGTGAATGGCATTTAAATGGAAGAGTGACGCATTTTTATGCCCTCAAATGATGATTGAAGATGTTCACTTTAAGACGTCGGTATGGTGGATATTCGAGTGGCAAAAAATATCACCGATATTACGGGAAATAATAAAGAAAGTTTAGCAAATTCGAAGGTTTTCCAATTTAAACTTATTTTAGTTTGTTTCCACAGCAAAGTGAGGAGCGTTGAAGGCGAAATTTAAACAAAAAACTATCCAAACTTATAAAAACAACGATTATCGACGAATTTTCACAACTTTAATCTGTTCTTCTTATATTGTATATTCTTTATAAAGCAAATTAAATTTTGTATTTGAAAATCTTTTGAAATAATCATAAATTTTTAAGGATATGTTAAAAATTTCACAATTCTGTAAAAAATAATAGAAAATGATATCAAATGATATCAATTAAATCTGTATTCTTTCCGTATAGTATAAACCAATCAAAACAACCATAAATCCTCATAAATTCTAACTTCAATTCAATTTAAATATGGCATAAATTAAAAATAAATTAAAAGTTTAACGAAAAACACACAAAACTAAATTTTAAGATCTATTTTTAATTTATCTAGATTGTCACTATTCTCATGCAAATTAATTGACCTACAATTTGCTCGGAAATACGAAAAAAAAACAATAAACATAAAATACTATAGTTTTTCGCTTAAAAAACATGACAACATTTTACATTTATACATTATTTCTCTGGTTACACAACATCAATCTGTAACTTCCACAAGAGTTCGAATCAATTTCAATTTATTTTAAATGTTTACAGATATTAAGAATTACATATATAGTCAAACCATAAAATTCATAGAGAATGAATAAATTGACAAAGAATACATATGTATTATAATTCAAATATTCAGAAATGTTTGCTTTATTTTTGATTTTACAGTATTCAGTTTTAAATATTTTTATTCTAAAAATTTTCAAAATTAAGAATTTCCAATCCAGAATTCGTACCGTCACTCCTACTCACTAAACCGCCTACTTTTTCAAACTAATATTAATTATTTTTAAATTTTATTTATAATTTATAAAATTAAAAATTCAAGCTCTTAATTTAAGCTTTCAACAAAACTTTCTGCTGGCAATGCTTTCGCATCAATATAAAGTTTATCTATTCTTTTGCTAAAGAGAGTCGAAATTTATCTATTTTTTTTCTTTTATACTTTTTCACACCACTTCTTTTGACAGTTGGACTAAGTTTGACAGCACTAAGAATGGCTGTGGCGAAGTTCGCGATTTCATTTCTAACTCGAAATTTAGCAAAAAGAAATTTCAGCAGTTTTCGCACTGTGCGGTCCGGTCCAAAGAATTATGTGAAGTTTTTGTACACCATTTTTGGTGGCGGCGTTGCTGCAGTTACATGTGCGAATTTGCTAAAAGATCACACTGTACATGCCTTTAATATGAAAAAAATGAAGGTGCGGCAAATCAATCAATAATCTGTGATATTTAAGTCATTATATATTCATAATTCCTCCAATTAATGAGTTATGTCTTATATTATATTTAGTAGAAATGAGTTTAACGAATTGCTTTGGTTTTCTTTAATAAAAAACTGCTGGAAATACTGAAATTATTAAATCGAAGTGATATCGTATTCTATAAATAGCTGGAGCTTTTTTGTCATATATACTTTAACGTTTCTATTATATTCTTTCTATTTGCTTGATATCTTGCGAACACTGTTTATGTTTTGTGCTCTCTCTCTCTCGCTGATTCTGGAGCTCTGACATTTCCTTACGTTTCTTATGGGGTTTGTTTTGATTCCTTGTAATGTTTTGACCACTAAAAACACAAAAATAGTCGGTGCTATTATTGTTTACATTGTTAACATTACAAGGAATCAATGCTTTCCATGTTTTTCGGTTTCTTGTACCTTATATTTCTGGAACATTTTCCGGTGTATATATAAAAAGTACTACTAAAAAAGCTAGTTACTAAAAAAGTACTACTATAACTTTATCAAAAATAATAGAATACAAGATTACGCAGAACAGCTTTCAAAAATGTTTTCTTCTGCGCATCTACGTCACAGTAGTAAACCAACAATGCTGAACTGTCAAATTTGTATACATTTTGTATGCAAAATTGTAAACATTACCGTAAAATTTTATATTTTACATTAATTTCTCGGTTTTAGAAATAATAACGATATACTATAAATATACGATCTGAAATCTCAATCCCCAAAATATTATATTCAACAATCTCAGAATGGATTACTTCGGCCAAGATAAAATGATTACGACAGAAGCCACAGTTCCACTTTGAAGCAATTAGTGCATAATTCATTAATAATTGAATAATACTTATTAACATTCGTTTCTTATTTTGCAATTAATAAATAAATATATATTTTTTGTGAATGTGGAATTTATACGAAATTTACTTTATATCAATGGCTTTGCCTATGGCTCTCACAAAAATTTTTACTATTGTAACGTCACACACGGTTGTAAGCAGGTTGTCAAATTATTTGACAATGCGTAATCTTCTATTCTATTATTTTTGTAACTTTATAGAAATTCATGCAGTAATAAATTACAAGGAAAATATTAGACAGAGAGAAAGACATACGATTTTGAAATTTCAAATCGCAAAATAGTTATTTGCTACTACGTTAACAAACTCTCACTATTAACCGTTATTTAACGGTCTCGCATATTTTGTCTCTCAATTTGATTCAATTGGAGAAACATTTAGATCAGTCTTGATAATAATAATTTGCGAAAAAGTGACCGCTACAAATAACTAGAACTGGTTATTTAAATAAGTGCTTTTGTGTTATTTTTTATCTTGTGTTGATACTTGTTGGTAAGTACTTAAAGCAATAGAATATATGTTTTCTTAACGTATATACAAATGTTTTAAAATATGTTGAGAAGATTGCCCAGAAAACATTTCGAATTACACATAAATTATTTTAAATAAACGTTAAGTTAGAATTCAGTACAAATGGAAATTTCGCACTTAAAACTGTTTAACACTTTATCAAAAAATCGACTAATTTCGAACGTCCTACGCAAGCAGTATCTCTTTCAACTCGACAGTCCCCAAAGTGCAGATATTCTAATAATATTGTCTTTGTGTTTCTAATTGCTTGCAATTCCGAGAATCTGGCAGTTCGAGAACAACAAGAAACCAATTTTATTGCCCTCATAAAAAACATGTGTAAAATAACCATAAATAAAACATTTCAATACTACATTTTATGCCAGCCAACGTGTACAACAACATGTCCAACATCGCGCCCATTTTCACTCCAATAAATTATCATTATTATTATTATAGAACATTGACGCGGCGCATTATTACTCAGTTGCTGAATTCCTAAATGTCTATCCTAACTACCGTAGCAATTCTTGAATATATTCTCTATACTGCTGTCCAATAAATACTTGTCCACAATGAATACAGAGGATATCCATTGAACGAAGCGGCTGATGTGACAAGACAATTCATTCTGGGGTGCTCATATTAAATTACCGAAATAAAGCTTGTCTCCCAAGACTAAAGGTGGGACCGGTTGCCCCAACTCGTGCCACTGCTGGAGGCATCAAATAATCTATATTAACATTTATTATAATCTTCATTTTGTTTTATATATTACTTTAAATATACATATAGAATTCATGTTTAATTCGTTGATAATTCTTCATAATTTACTGACATCATCCTTGTTATTGCTCGATTGTTGATTGTGGCTTCTCAGATACTCAGAACTCAAGCAACTTATACTAAACTCAACTTGTACTCAGCTCATTTATTGGAGGCAATAAAGACTTGTAGTCATCCATCATCCGGCTGCGACTGACTGCATTGTTTGAAGGACAGCCTAACAATAGCTGAGGCTCCACCTCGCCAGCCCGATAACTGCATAGATAGAAGCATGAATATTTTGATTCAATGCTTCTGATTATTTTGTATCAAGTCGGCGCGTAGGTGTTGCTGCTGCTGCTGATGGAACTGATATCAATTTGGTTGGTTGAGGTTGTCTGTCGATCTGTCTAACAGATTCTGTATCTGTTTGTGCGTGTGTTCAGCTGCTGCGAGCTCAACTGGCTGAGACTTGGCTGTTCGGATGTCTGGAATTATTTTATTGTTTCGCTTGACAGACTTTTAGCGCCATGTAGAGTAAGTGTCAAGCATGTCATGCTAACAATGGCATAAAATGGCTTTAAAGTTGTCAGGCTTCCCAAGATTCATACAGTTCTGTACACACTTTGGGCCAGGATGTTGGTGTCGACGATAAATGAATTTCTGTGAAATTTTAAATTTCGTTAAGAATTTTTATTTTTAAATACAATATTTGTAGGTAGGACAAAATACTAAGGTGAAGTTTGTGTGGAGTACTTCATGTCACTTAAGGTCAAAACCAAAGTTATAACAGCTGCGTAAAGTATTCACTTGAAGGCCACCTTGAAACAGTTGCATCATAGTTCAGACCAGACATTGTAATTATTTAGACTAAAGACAATTTTGTAAATTTATTTTTTCGTACTCTGAATTTATTTCTAATTTAATGACACATTTTAAATGTAATCTTTCTTACTATGACAAACTCAAAGTGATGTCATATTCAAACGAGAGTCTACAAACACATCTCTAATAATTATTGAATTAATTATAATTAATCACATTCTACAATATCTTATCATTCATATCCCAAAAAATGTGACAACTTCAATATTGTTTATCAGTCCTTTTATACAAGAAGCAATTCAGGAAGAAAATTAGAATAATAGAACTCAACTCCGTCACTCAAACTTCCAATAACCACTTCTAAATTATTCACCAGATTTATCTTTAATCAGAAACTTTTTTCTATGTTTCATTACATCGACAGCTGCTAGATCAACATCCATGTCATCATCTAGTTTCTTGCGTAAGCAGGTACAACACGAATTATTATCCTAAATTTCAATCTAGATCAAAGGATCAACTGAAGACCTGCGCCACCATCATTAATCACTGCACAACGACGACGACGATGGCCTCACAAACAGAGCAGAGATCCTCTGCATCAACAACCACCACCGACTGCACAGAAACAATACGGCAACTGAAATTAAAAGAAAAAATCCAACTCAATGAAATCGAAGTTAATAAATTAAACTAACGCCTCGTAAATCAAAATGCGTACCTCAAGCAACGGCGAAATCTTATCAAGATCTCAAGAAATTCCCAAAGTTGGTGACATTGTTATTGTTTCTACTTCTGCTGCTTCTTATTGATGCGCTTGTTGTTTTTTTTTTTTTTTGTTTGTTCCTTCTGTTGCTGCAGTCGCTGTTATTTCAATTTCAAGTGAGAATAAAACCGAAGTCCTGATTTTATCGCACTTCCAAACCAGAAGGACGTCTTTGAGTAGCTCTGCAAAGTTGAATTTCAGAGTATTTGTTAGTGTGTTTTTTCTGCAGTGGTTTCATGACTTATCAACTCGTTGAATGCCAGCAGCAGCTAAAAGCATTTAGACTTGTTTAATATTTCCTCGAAAATTCATCATTTCCTATATGTTTATAATGTATTTTCGATTTTGGGCGAAAACTTGTTCGGTTGTTGTTGTTTTTCTTTTTTTCTGCATTTTTTTGCAAGAAATGGAATTTATTAACAGTTGAGCGGAAATAACGATTCAACATGAAAGTTGAAAGTTGTGAAAAATATACGTTTTGTTTTTATTATGGTTCTGTTTTGGTGCCAAAAGCAAAACTTACACACTTTGTTAAACATGATTTAAGGTTTATGAGTCTGAATTTATCACTTTCTCACTCTGATGATTTACTTTGTCGAATTCTGTTTTTAATTAGTACGTTATATAAAATAAAGAGGTGTGTAAAAAAGGATTAATAATCATCCATTTATTATTGCAGCGCGAAGAAGAGAAGGCTGTCAAGTTGACAGCACGCGAGCGACGTTTCATAAAATTTTCTTCCGTAGAATTCGATGGCCAACTCTATATGACACCGCAGGATTTTCTTGATTCCGTAGTGGAACAGGAACCAAGACGTAATTCTTAATTTTGCATACACACACACACACATTTAAATTAATACACGTGATTGCTTGGCAAACGCGTGATGCTTTTCTTTTAAATACATGCAGCTCGCTTAAAGCGTCGTTTCTTAACGCTACAGGAAGTCAACAGCATCAAAGACCACACACCACCGCTGAAGAAGGGTTCGATTAAAATGTTCCGGAATCTCAGAGACAAGGGTAAATAATCGCCTTGTCTTAACGCAATAATGAATCGCTAAACTTTTCTTTATGCCAGGAATTATTTCGTATACTGAGTACCTGTTCCTTTTGTCGGTGCTGACGAGTAAGTTTTATACTATAAAAACTACATATAAAGTTTATATTATAAACTCTATATTCTAATATAAGATTCCGATCTACATTTTGTTTTCTTTAGAACCTCAGTCCGGCTTTCGCATAGCTTTTAATATGTTCGATACAGATGGCAACCAACGCGTCGATAAATCGGAATTTCTTGTCGTAAGTTAATCGAATTCGAACGTCTGTAAAAAATCTTTCCATACTTCAAAAATACGTACAATATAATTGTTTCGTTTTATTCAACATTTTGTAATTTATTACCTTCTCTTTGTTTATTTGTAAATGTAAATTAAATTTTAATTTCTGTTTTTCTTTTTATTTTATCCTGATTTTTATTTTTGATTTCTTTAAACTTTTCTAGATTCAAAAAATTTTGGGTGGTTCACTTAGGGACCACGAAATAGACCCAGAGACTCGCAAAGTTGTAAGCATTCAATTTTAGTTTATTTAATTTCCTTTCATTATATTAATTTTTCCACATAAACATATTTTTTTAAGACTATTAAAAATGGTTACCATGGGAAAAAAGTCCTTTGAAATCTTTGGAATAGACTTTCAAGTAAAAACCAGATATTAACACAATCTCGTATATGTATAACCTTAATGTACCCATGTACATTTATTATGTACTTTATGTAGATAGAATAATAATCGATATTTTTGTTCTATAAAAAAACAATTAACAATTAGAATATCGAACGGTTTTTAATAATACATATGTATATGTAAACGGTTTTGTGTATGCATATGTATACTGGTTATAGTTGTATGTATTTGTATTTACACTTTTATATATATTTTGGTAGAATATATTTTGTATATATTCAGAATGGAAACATTTATTAAAATTGTATATGTTTATTGCGCATTTATTTATAAAGGATGGCCCACCTTTTAATAGATTATATTTAAATAATCTTAAAGATATTATATAATATAAAAAAATTAAAGATGTTTAATTAAATAATTTATTAAGTGCTTTCATGTTAGTACTTAATAAGTTAATGTTTTATGAGTTTTTATTACTAATTTATTATAATAGTATTTTTTATTACTTATTCATTAAAGAATTATTATTATTATTCATATGAAACTTTTTTAAAATCCTATCCCAGCTCCTGCGTTTAGTTTCAACCAATGAACAAGCTAAAAGTTTATTTTTAAAAAATCCGAAGAAAAAAGAAAATGAATTTGTAAGTTATTTTTTTCACATTCTCATTATAAAAAAAAAGCCCACGAAAGATTTATAATTATTTGCATTTTGTTTTTATTGTTAGTTGTTTTTTAAAGTTTATTCTTTATTAGATGCTTACCGCTTACAAAAAAATAAAATGCATACCATTGTAGTGTAGTGTAGTGTTCCTATACTTCCGGACTGCAATATAATATAGTATGTACCTTAGGTCAGGGACTGTTCATAAAATATTTGAGATTAGTTTCAATCTAACGGACGAATGGAAATTTTCTTCGTTTTGGAAAAGATTCTCAAAAATCTTGTTCGTAAGCCATTGATTATGGACAGCCCCTTTTTCTTCTTCTTCCCTGCTTGTCTTCTTGTGCTTTCAAACAACAACAAACCCTTTAAGTACAAGTTTTTCTATTATTGCTGTACAGTGCACTCGCGATAAAGTGAGCTAATAAAAACTTATGTGTTCGCAGTTACGGGATTGCTCACGATAGAGATTGTGTAAAATTATTATGGAAAATTCACCTTTATTGGATGTTCTTCACTTTATACAGAGTGCACTGTATATATTTCTTCACTTTTATGCTTTTTATATATAGTATATATGTAAGTACATATGTTTGTACGTATATTTCTATTGTATATACATATCCTTTCTTAACTTGCTGAGAGAAAAGCTTTAGTTTCACAAACCCTAAAAAATGGCTGACAAGCTTAAACCTAAACCAAGCTTAAGTAAGTACCAACTTAATAAAACCTGTTTTGTCTATACTTTTTTTGAAATCTTCTTTCTTTTTATAAAAAATTGTTGTTATTGTTTTTAAGAACCTTTGTTATCCATTTCTTCTTATTTCTATATTTTCCCTCGTTAAGTTTCGATATACATATACATATATTTTATTGAATTTGTTAGAATTTATATTTTGATCTATATTTATATGCTCTTTTAATTTCGTTTCAATTAATTTTATTTGGTTTTTTAATTAATTTTGTATTTTGGTTTTATTCGAAAGTATGCAGTTTATTTTGAAAATGTTTTGAATGATTTTTGAACTTAATTTGATTTTAATTTGTTATATTATCTGTTTACAATTTAATATATTTTAAGTGTTCGGTTTTTCTCTCTTGTTTTGCATTGTTTTTAAAAAAAGATTACATATGTATTTCGCTTTCACTTATTATTTACCTATAGTTTCCATGTATGTATATAATTCTATCGTCCCGTTGCTTTTTTAAAATTCCCAAAATTCCAAATCTAGATGGAACGTATTTTTAGTGGCGCTTGGCGCGATAGACGTGGCCAGTCCACAGAAAGTGAGCAGAACGAAAAGGAAACCCCGGCAAAACGCGAAACTGAAGAGGTCAGTTAAGAGATTAACTAATATAAGAAAGCAAAAATCATGTTTAATATCAATTTCTTAAGTAATTAGTTTTACAAATGTAATCTATGTCATAATCTATTTACTATATTATAGGATATGTATGTAAACGACGAGGAGGGTTTACAGCGCAAGCACAAGGTTGCCACCACCCTGCAGACTCACTTCTTCGGCACAAAGGGCAATCGTGATCTACACTACGAGGGCTTCTACAAGTTCATGGACAATCTGCAGACCGAGGTTTTGGAATTGGAATTCAGTGAGTTTTCCAAGGGCAACACTGCCATCACTGAGGTGGACTTTGCGAAAATCCTGTTGCGTTACACGTACCTGGATACGGATGAGTACGATATGTTCCTGGAGCGTCTGTTGGATCGCGTGAAGGATGAACGCGGAATAACGTTCGATGAGTTCCGCGACTTCTGTCGGTTCCTCAATAATCTCGACGACTTTTCCATAGCGATGCGAATGTACACTTTGGCCGATCGCGCCATATCAAAGGGTACGAGCACAAACGAACGAATGCTCAACCGTAGATATTGAAATTAATTATTTACATGTGTTTAATTTGTATGTTTATCATCCTTCAGATGAATTCTCGCGCGCTGTTAAAATTTGCACTGGCTACACATTGAGTAAGCATTTGATCGACACTGTTTTCGCCATTTTCGATGAGGATGGCGATGGTCTGCTGTCGTACAAGGAGTTTATAGCCATCATGAAGGAGCGTCTGCATCGCGGTTTTAAAGTAAGTGGCAAAATACTTGAGTACAACCAGGAACTCGATGATTTCGAAGAACCAGAGTACCCGATGCTCTCAATGTATAGAGCACGCATGTGTCGCCATTTAAGTTACTATTTAATCAGTGATTAACTTAAGTCTCCTCGTATAAGAAGTTCTCTCAAGTTGCCTCTTATTATTGCCATTCCAAGATTCACTAAACCAGATCTCAACCGAACTCATTTCAACCACATTTTTTATTCAATTTTTTATCCTTTTATTTTTTATGTTTCTCTTCTTTACTAATTTAAGGCTTCAAAATAATTATATACAATATTTTCAATGTTTATTTATTTATTCAAAATTATTCTTTATTTTTTCGATACATTATAAAATAAATTATTTTAAAAAATTTCATTCCAAACAGCGGACGCTTTATTTATTAATTTATTATGTTGAAAAATATAATTTTATTATAACTATGAAAGCTTGTGTAAATATCTGTGACTTAATTGAAAGCCATTTCATGTTATATCATGATAATTTTATACGAATTAAATTAGTAGTTTCGTATGAAAGGAACACATTAAAACTGTATCACAGCTTATATAAATACTTAATATTATTATTAATAACAATGTATGTTTTTTCAATTATTATTTGCTATTAAAATTATGATTTAATAAATTTATATAATATGGAAAATTGGTTTTTTGTTTTTGTGTTTTTATTGTTTTATGTTTGCACAAATTCCTTTTGTATTGTTGCTAAACATTTTTTTTTTTTTATTGTGTTGTTACTAAACGCTGCATTTTCACAAGTCACAAAGATTTTGTTAATATTTTTAGATTAATAAATTCCTCATAAGATACATCTTTAGTAAGAAGTGATAGTGAAAAACGTAACGTGTATAAAAAAGGGTAAGAATCAGCGACAACACTGTTCGAAAATATATCCTCTACGTCTATGTAGAAGGATCCTTGATTAGACGACGAGGTCTGTCTTTCTCCCTGTCTCTAGTCTACAGGGCTCTATTAGGCTGTTAAGAGACTATAGAAAGTATTAAATCAAGCATTTATATATTTCCAATTTGAATTTTA
Source organism: Myopa testacea (assembly GCA_949629155.1). Taxonomy (NCBI): domain Eukaryota; kingdom Metazoa; phylum Arthropoda; class Insecta; order Diptera; family Conopidae; genus Myopa; species Myopa testacea. Next base: position 54,880,255 of record OX451345.1, on the reverse strand, counting down.
ATACAAGATTTGATGATAGATATTAGTAAAGATGAACAAAAACACCCAGCACCCATTTGCTGGCTTTATATCTGTCGCTGTTCCAATGAAATTCTTATTATCTCACAGAGAAAACCTTTAATAAACCTTTAGATAACCTTTTCTGTTTACAGTCTGTGGCCAAATCCGAAGGATGGGAGGCTTTCAAGCATTGCATCAAACACGAAATGAATCAATCAACTAAAAACTAGTCCACTGAGTATGCATTTCTTTTAAAACTTCCAACAAGAAAACGAACGCTCCTCGCTTGCCACCATCAGCTCAAACATATAATATTTAAAGAGTTGCTACTGAAATATAAACTTTTTATTAATAATATAACTTAACTTTAAATGAACTTTTAAATGTACGTACTTTTAACCTTGTTAACAATCCAATCCAGCCAATTTTTAATATGTAATTGTTTTAACCAGTATTTAATTTTATACGTATTTCTTTTTTAATTATTTCTGTTTAATGTTTTTAGTATTTAAATACTTTAATAAGACCAATCAGTCAAATATTTTCAGTAGTTTGTTGTATATTTAATGTATTTATTAACTTTTGTTAGCTGTTATTCTTGATCAATTTTTTTTTTTAATTGACTTGATTGTATATTATGAATTGTCTTGTTTTTTGTTTTGTTATAGAAAATATATGAATAAAAACATATTTTTTAATAATAGAAAATAAATTTGTGCAAAATTGTTTAATTCAATTTCGAAATAAGGCATTTAAATTGTTTTCTGTTCTCCCTTTTATTATTTTTACTATATTTATATTTAATACATTAAAACACTGATTTGGTTAAAGGCTTCGTTTACTAAACGAATTTCATACGATTTGAGCTTTATTTGAACTAAAGCACAAAAAATAAAACTAATAATTATGCTATGCTAAATAAATCGTCTTGTTGAAGATGTAAAAGGATTAAACATTATGTTATCATGATGATAATCATATATTAAAAACATTAGTTAGCAATATTAAAAATTCATTAACATGCTTTATAATACAATCTTATATACATTATGTTTATAAACATCTTTGTATTGTTTGTATTGCATTTAAAACTATGTTTATAAACATAACTTTTTAAATGGAATAAAAATTTTAAATCAGTTTATCGAGACGTTTCACACTTTTGCGTATACATGTTATGTGTGAAAATCTTTTATATAAGCAAATCAATAATGATATACAGAAATGAGCTCAACTTAATTTCATATATTTATACAGCTTTTAAAACTAATAACTATATTATCACAGACATTTTAGTGCATTTATAACAGACACTTTCTTTGGAAAAAAGAAAACTCTTTCCAGCCCTTATAGAGAAAAAAGATAGGAAGTAGAATTATAAAATCTTAATAGCTTGTCTAAAAGTAAAATTATCCGACAAAATATTAAAAAAACGAACAGAAAATTAGGCAGGAAAACTCCAAATCAGTGCAGCCTCATTCGTTATCTTGTGACAAAGTCCAAGAAACGTTCTTCTCCTTGTTACCAAGATTATTGCGATTTAATGATTTCCCATAACGCCGAAATTTGAAATTTGCATAAGCATCACGTTTAACACCGTCATTAGTGACTACATCAACGGCGTTGGTCTCGTCAGCTGAATTATTATAGGGATCCAAGTTGCGATTTAAACCAACGCCTGCTGTTGATGTTTCTAGACCTTCATCCGTGAGAGGTTTGCGAAAATTGTAGGAACCCTTGCGCTGTGGCTTTTGCTGTTTTTCAGATGGTGTGCTTGCTTTTCGGGGACTGCTGCCTCCTCCGCCTGCAGGCTGGGATTTCACTAAAAGCTTGGGTGAGCGCATCAGCTGCGGAAACGAAGTATCCTCCGCATCGAGATACTCCGGACGAGTGAAGCGATAGTCGCTGTTGTAGTAGGGCTGAAAAATAGGCTCATCGGCGCAGATGCTAAAGGCATGGTAAACATGCGATATGAGTAACGGGAACCGATCCAACCAATAATTGGTGAATCCATGTGGAATGGATCCTAGTATATCGCGAACATCCGGCTCTAACTCGTGATAGTGATGTTTCTAAATGCGACAACGTTTACTAAATGAAAAAATACCCTGAAGAATGGTCTATACCTTGTTTCTGAGCGCTCTTAAGAGATCGCGCACACTCGCTCCCATGTAGCCACGGTACTTGCGTAAATCTTCAGTAATTAAAGGATCTAAATGCAAATTCCAATCCTCCAGCACAACTTTACGCCCATTCTTCTCCAAGGACTTCAATGGCTCGGTGCTAAATGCCAACTTCTCCACGCGATCGCTAACATCCTGTAGAAAAGCTAAAACTTTCTGATTATTCCAGAAGATGGGATGATTGCCAACACAACGCGCTGTAGGACGGCATTGGGCATCCTTGTGAATCATGTCTGCAATTAATTGCTCAGCTAAAATCTAAGAAAACGCAAACATTTTAAAATTCATCAGAACTCATTCCATCAAAGTACAATCATAAAAATACCATTTTAAACGCTTCACCACTCTTCGCCACTTCAGTTAATTTTATCAAATTGTATTCATTATTTAAAATATTCGCTTGACGCTTAACCGCATCACCAAAAGCATGATGACCAGCACTTAACACGTAATAATACACACATCCCAAGGAGAAGATATCAACCGAAGTTGTCTAAAATAAATTAGTTACTCATAAGGACTTCAATTTAATTAGTCGTTGTTATTAGATCACATACCGTTCTCTGACCTCGCATCATTTCAGGCGCTATCCAGCCATCTGTTCCCGTGACACCAGATCTACGCGAAAAGCTTGCCTTGCCGAAATTCAGCTTCTTACAAAGTCCGAAATCGGATATCATAACGCGAACCGAACCGTTGCCATCTGGCAAAGACAGCAGCACATTCTGCGGTTTAATGTCGCGATGTACTAAATTTGAATTGGAAATAGCATTTAATATATAACAGTGGGGTTTCGATATGCTCATGACATTGCATCACCTACCAATATTAAGTGAATGCAAGTGATTCAGGCCCGCTGCAGACTGTCGCAGAACCTCCCACACTCCGATCTGTATGTGTAGTTCGTCGCTGAGCTCACCTTCAGAGTAGTCCTGCAGCGTGGCTGCGCACAATTCTACCGCAATATAACGAAATTGCCGATCCTGCTCAGTGCAAAAGTAGCGCACAACATTTTCATGAGCATCACTTTCACGCAATAACGCCACCTCACGATCTGCAAATGTAAAACACTCGGGCAGCAGCCGTTTAACCGCAACAAAACGCTCCTCGAAATGTCCCTTAAACACAAAGGTACCCTCACAGCCCTTTCCGAGCACAGCATTTGAATTAAATGAAATTTTTCCAACACGCACAATTCCATCGCCCAGATCGACGAATTCTTCGGCGCTCCCGTTACCGACACTGTTACCGCTGCCAGTTCCCGCATATGTCTTAGAGCCATTCTCACTTTGGTTCTTCAACTCACGCATAGTGCTGCACATATACCAGAACATAGCCACCATGGCCAAAACAATCAGTATAAGTATTTGGTGCACACGTCCGCTGGGATGCTCCATAAACCAGTCATTGATGAATTTGCTGACTTTGTCGCTATTGGCGAGTATGATTTTCTTGGTACGATTGAAGGCGTTCCCCTCGACTTTCATCTCAACCGCTGGAGATAACGAAGCGTCATTCGTCTGAACACCAATGTCGTGAGAATGCTTGCCACTACCACCAGCTGTCCCAAAATCGCTTGTTTTCGTGTCAATCTTAACCCTACCAATGGCATCAACAATCCCGTTTATAGTGGCCAAGTCATGGCTGCTATCATCCTTTGTCGGCGATGGTGTTATCTGTAAGTTCTGCTTATCGGCGCTGGCCGTTGGTGGCAAATCATAGTAACCAAAGATAATAGCATTCTGGTTCTTCTCCAGCAAATGATTGACATACACGATGTTCTGCTCATTATCAGACAAGGAGTCGGGTCCGTCAAGCAATTTTATAGGTGGATCTGTAGAAATCCGAGGTGTTTTCTTGTCCACCAACGACGGAAAAGCATACAAGCCATGCTGGTGTTCACCCACGTACAGAGATTGGCTGCATATGCAATATGAAGCGATCAAATAAAATTAAAACAATTTATGTACAATTATTTACAACATACAATAAACGGACGGTGTTAACGTTGCCATCCTGAGACTCCTCTAGAATAGCCTCGAAAGCTTCATCCGACACAGTAGTGAAGGGCACACTAAGCAAACCCTCCGCCCCGAGTAGGAAGGCAGAAACAACTGGGCTGCTGAGGTTCTTTTTCCATTGAAATTTGCCTGTCTTGCGGTCCAATGTAACAATGTTGCCAGTTGAAGTAGTCGTTAAGTGGATGTATTCTATAAAAATTAATTGCAGTAATATTTGTTATTAAATATGTAGCTTATATTTTGAGTAAAAATCTATATTTACCATATTCCTTTGTTATATCCGGTGCCATGGTGTGCGCATTATAATCGTAGAACGTGATATTCCACGGTTTAGTGTTCTTATTCTGCGTTAAGCTATCGTACATCATCACTGTGTACTGTGTGCGTCCCAAGTAAATGGAACGCGATGTAGCCCAACCTATTTTCTCAGTAGTTGATTTAATACCACCCTCCCCGTCGTTGCTTTTGACAGCTTCACCGAAACCCATCACTTTCTCACGTCGACCCGACTTCGGATCTATTAGAAACCAAGTATCACTCTTTCTCCCAGAGTACAAAATACCGTCAGATGAACGACATGGTGCACTAGCTACCAATTGAGGTATAGTGTACGGCAACTTCTTCAAATCACCCATATCGCCCAACTGATATATGCTACCATCTCGGGGATCTGGTAGATATTGTGGAACCTGAACATTCTGCTGCTGTTCCGTCATCACAGGAGGATCTTGAAAGTGCAGTAGAAATGTAAAAATATATAGTGTTATCGTATATGGTGTAAACAATGCTGGAAGCAATTTCAGTTCTTGCAAAGCTAGATCATTTATGTTGAAGCTTTAAAGCAAATGTATTTTGAAATCAACGTTGCTTGAGACCAATTCTCTTTTTCACACTTAATTAGATGTTGTAGCCATAAATTTGTATTTGTTTCTCTCTAGAAACTACATATATTTTTTTTAAGTTTTCCATGCATTATTAAAAACGACGACCTTAGAATTTTTGCTGTTCTATGATCTCATCAGAAAATGGGATAAAACTAAACTTGTAGCGTACAGAAGAGAAATCATATGTTTTTATTGTTATGCATAAGAAAAAATTTATTTTTCTAACATGAATTAAATTTTTCTAACACAAATTAATTACGTAAAATTTAAGACCTATTTAATTTTTATTTAATACGATACGATCGAATCAAGTCTATAAAATCTAACTAACCCATATAATCTAAAAGCTTATAAATGTTGTAATACACAGTTTTCAAATTCAAAAACTAAGGAGGAGACATGAAACTATATGGAAGACTTTTTGGTATTATTTAAAATTACTTTCATCAAAATTAAGCCCATCATTTACACCTACCAATGAATTCACCCAAATGAAATATAAATACATTTTTTTAAATAAATAATTATAAATGTTTTTACAAAGAAATAATCATAAATGAAGCGAAAAATTCAAGATAAACACGACGTCTATGAAATGTTGACATCAATAGTTTAAACAAGTACAAAAAAAGTCGCTGATACCGAATTCATGAAATATGAGTGAAGTTTATCTAAGCATGAAAACACTCACAAAACAAATAGGTTTCTACCAATCCAAGTTCTGAAAACAACAACAAGCAACGTATTGTATATACGAAAGTATTATGTATTTATAAACAGCAGTTTTAAACGTAAAAACAGTAACGCGATATGAAGTTTTTTAACACATGTCGAGATATTTATTCCACGTTTACGAAATGCTGACGATTGACCTAATCAGTAAATTTAATAATAACTGTGGACGAAATATGTGTAGTTCTTGCCTAGATGTTTATATAGATAACAATCTTTCAAACTATACTACATATTTAAAAACAATATGGCACATTGAAAATGACGAGAACTACTTTCAAAGCGTTAATAATTAATGATGTAGGAACAACGACCCACAACACACCCACGCCATCATAAACATACCGTCTTCTATTATCCATCGTATTTCACTTGTAATCGGGTCGATTGCTATCAAACCGCCCCCTAAAGTAGAGAAGACCATTAAAGTTTCTTCATCTCGCGCCAGATCCGTGCAATCCTACGTAAAACAAATAATTGAAATTAGTCTACCATCCAAATAAAAGCTATGTAGTTTTAATTTGATTAACTGTTGCTTACTTTTTTCAATCCACTATCATTACTTTCATCAGATCCGACATTTCCACTTGCGGAACTGCGTCCTTTGTTTAAACTTCCACCATCCTTCACTGTCGTCGTCGTCGCCGCTGTAACCGATAATGTGGCTGATGCAATTAATACACACAAAAAGGAAATTCTTATCCACTTCTTCATTTTGAAGCTGTTTTTTTTCATTTATATATAGTTAATTCTGTGCAATTTTACATTAATTGCATCCTTTTTTTTTCTTGTCACACCTCTCACTTTATATTTATAACTTCCATGTACTTTCACGCTCCTAATAAAAATACGTGTTAATAAATTTAACAATTTCCTAAAAAACTCATCATACTACGCTACGGATAAGGACAATCTGGCATACGCTCGGCTAACAAAAATAATTAGCACCGATAAGAATGGTTTACACAGAAATATTATGTACAAATTGTATTAGCCGCGTTCAGAACATCGTCGCTCTCGGAGTTCAGTTGCTCAGTTGTTTTGCTGATACTGAACGTACCGGATTCCTTGCATTTTACATGGGGCGGGTGTCATTTATTAGCGGGAAATTTGTATACTACTTTAAGGCCGTGGTTATGCTATCGAGCAAAACTCGGTGGGAAATTACTCTCATTTTTGTGATCGGAGTCCGTGCAAAAAGAATGGTTACGCTTGTGCTTGACCCACGCTTGCTTTCCTCAAAAATATATATTTTTTCTTACCTTCAACAGCAACCCGTCTACTACACAAATGAGAAAACGTATTATTTGCGGTGTAGTTTTCGACGCGATGGAAGACCAAATGTTTATATTAATTGAAATCTGCTTAACATATATTAAGTCGTAATATTTTGGAACGATAATCACAGGAATATAGTTGACAGATTTATCAGTTCATTCAATTTTTTCACTCCACTCCATTTTTTAATACTTCTGTGAATATTGAGACTAAGCAATTCCGGTTTACTCGGTGTACGCTAGACCGAGTTTTAGACCGAGTGTCCAAATATTTACTCTTAGAGTTTTTCACAAATCAGGCCAACTAGGCATAATTCTATCTAAATAAGACTGAGAATTTGTTATTTTTCTCCTAAAGTAATAGTGTTTTAGAAAATTTTATTTCATATAAATAAAAGGTATTATTAATTTCTTTATAACGGTACCACTCCTATTAGGAAATGTTTAATAGTTTAGAACATATAGTTTTATTTAATTTTCAATTCTGGACAGGCTATAACTCGATAACTATACGAGAGCAAAAAAGTTGTTGTGGTCATTGGCATAAAAACTAAAACAACAACCAAGTTTGAGTAGTTACAGAACGCTAAAGTTAAGTCTACCTTTCATTTCATACCCATAACGCTGGGGTACTCGCAGTAGATTTGTATATACATATACGTATTCCGATTTTAGATTTCAACACCCCCTCCATTTCTTTAAGCCAAAAAAGCGAAGTAAATATTTTTCCGAAATATTTAATACAAGCAAGTTTGGACTTCAACTTGATATGCCATTTTTGGTTGCCGTTTGATTTTGCATTGTTAAGCTTTAAACACAACCAAAGCAGCAAGATGCAACTTCAATTCTCAGCTGTCAAATTTACATGGGCTCTTATGGGAAACGAGAAAAAAATAAAATCTCCCATTTCAGCTTTGTTTCGCCGCTAGACTTAGGCTAATTTCTAATTTCTGGCGGCTTTTGATAGCGGCAGAAGCATTCTTCTTCTTATTCTGTATTTGTTTACTCTTTTTTGGCGTTTTGAAAAAGTTTCCCGCAAAATTTATATGAGCATTTGAATAAGTGAGTATTTATTTCTTGATTTCTTGAGTGAGTATGCATTTCATTCATTTTTTGTTTACAATTTCTTGAAAGTTCAATGTTTGGCCGCTAGACATTGCTGCTATCATTTGGTTTAATCGCCAGAGCTTGGCAGCATTTGTATCTGCATCTTGCATGCTGCTTTGGTTGTGTTTAAAGCTTTAAGTGTTGAAGCACAGCGTCAAACAATAATTTACTGTACAAGGCTAATGGATGAATTTTGCTCTCTGACGCTCGGAGTCATGACGCTTCGATCGGATCATTTCTATTTTCTTAATGACGCCGAGCTTACGCTTTTTTTCGGAAATGTGTTGCATACTCTTCGAAAATACTTCGAAAATAATTAAGTGGTGCCAAATTCTTCAAAAAATGTAAACAAAAAACAGATAACTAAGCAGAAGCAAAAAGCAGATGTTTGATATGCAAACAAACGAAAACCGGGATTCCGAACAAAAAGACACAACAATTTTAATGAAGAAAAAACACGAACAGCAGAAACGCAGAAACAACGGACATGATGTAAACAAATTTTGACGGCTTATGCATTTTGGGCCTCCTTTTTTAACGCTAGGAAGTTATCACGCTCACGCTTTCGATGTGCTTATACACGAAATCAAAAACTGGAACTTCGAATTCGAAATTGATTGAAAAACTTGAACAATATAAATAGGGATTATTCATTGAGTACAACCCTGAATTACGATACATATTGTTACCTTTCAACAGTATATTGTTCGGGAAACGCATACCGAGTAATTTCACTTTTCATTGGAAATAGTAAAAATATACAAACATAAAGCAATATGTCTGAATCTGATGTAGCAAAAATGAAGGTAACCGACATATAGAAAAACCTTTAAACGTTTAATGTTCTTTATCAATTTTAGGTGGCAGATTTGAAGCGTGAATTGAAGCTTCGAGGACTATCTGCAACCGGAAACAAGAATGAACTTCAAGAACGCCTACAAACTGCTCTAATCGATGGTGAGCTTTCGTTGGAGGACACCGCCATATCAGGCGAAGACCTTTTGGATGGAGATGACGAAACTGTCTTAACTGATGAGGAAGAAGCCAAAATACTGGGTGCCGATGAAAACGAACTGCTTAAGAGCCCCACAACTACGCCTACGGCAGTTGCAGACTTGAGTTTAGACATTACTAAAGATGTGGAGGAACAAATCACACCTCCAGTAACTAAAAAAATTGTACTCAAGCGAAAATCTTCATTCATAGGGTCCAGCTCGATGACTCTTGGACTTACAAATACGATCGGTGACGTTGTAGCCACTACGACCAAAGAAAATACAGAACCATCAGCGGCTAAAGTAGCGATCGTGAGCGGCCATAATCCCATAACGTTAACAAATACAGGTGATCGTAAAGACAACGCTGTTTCTAAAGTTTCTCAATTGAGCCTGCAAGAAAGACTTGAAATGCGTGCCAAAAAGTTCGGCATCAACACAAACACAAGTGGAGCAACTAATAAGATCAATAGAACTGATAATAAAATAGTAGATTCTAGTACCAAAGTCCATAACGAGCAAGAAATAGAAATGCTGAAAAAACGAGCGGAGCGTTTCGGATGTGTAGTTTCGCCAAAAATAGTTAAATTAGATGTTGAAGAGAAATTACTAAAGCGAAAACAGCGGTTTGGTGGTACCTTAAATTCCGACTCGAACAAAAGTGCTGCTTCCGATGTTTGGGCGGAAAAAGCTCAACAGCGGTTAGAACGCTTTAAAACGTCTTCATCCACAGAAAAATCTCTCATTACAGAGAAGTAAACAAAAAGCAACATTTCTCGTATTCAATGATTTGTAAGATTACTTCAAATTGACCTGAGTGTCTTCATGTTTCATGGAATTCAAGATCGTTCTTTTATGGTAGTTTTGGTTTGAGTCCAGAGTTATTCTATTCATTAAATAAAGTTCATGAAAAATAACTTCTATAATCATGTTGCATATGTTATATTGTTCATTTAGAAAATAAAAATGACCGGGAGGAAATAAATATGAATTAAGTTTCGGCTTTTATTGTACAATGTTCAACGACGCGTGGTTCACACGGTGTAGAATCAATGTAGAGGTGTAAAATCAAATCATTGCCAACGTTCATCTGCAATCTGTCGGTGTCTTTCGATTTACAACATTCACCATACAAGCTCATCGTTTGTCAAGAAAAAACAGAATTAGGTGTAGATATATTCTTGATCAGCTTCACCTCCAGAGTCGATTTCTCTATTTTCATAAAATTTTCTCGAAAATGTTCACGAATGTTCTCTATCATCAGAAACTCATTGGTATTGGAAATGGGCAAAATCGGACCATTGCCACGCCAATTTTTTTAGTGAATATAAATTCATCCATGCTTATAGCTCAATTTCTCAGCTTGTAGAGCGAATTTGAGGTTGAAATTTTTACTCACGAATCGGCCACTCCGAAGTTTACACTCTTTTTTCTGGTTTCTCTTCCACTGATCTGTTGTAATTGATATGTGCAACAATTGAGTTTTTTACTATTTTATTATGATGGAAATAATGGAAATATGATCTCAATAATATACTTATCTCCTAGGAGATCGTTCCTTTTCACAAGAAACAATTATTCTTTTACTATCCTTATTGGATTAATTTATGGGTTTCGGTTTAGAATTTAATGGGAGGGGTTGCTAACAATACATTGTTAATTCCAGTTTTATTATACTTAAGACAAAATTATTATCAATTTTATGTATCCTCAGATTAATGTAAAAACCAATATTTAATCTAATTATAAATAATGTTTAAAAATATGTCACTTTAATGGTCCTTCCATCCATGCGGGAACCGTCCATAAGAGCTGTAAAAGAAAAAAGATCAGAACTCCGAAATCAAATATCACTATTCTTACAATTACCGATTGCTAATTCTGCATCGCGTTCTTTAAAGAATCGTACAACACCAACGTCATTGCCACGGATTTCAGCGAATTTTACTTCTCCAACATCACGAAACTTGTCCCGTAATGTCTGCCAAGTACAGCTTAGGGGAATCTTTAAAATAAATAAAATTAAGATGAACAAATTCAGTAAGTGTTATTAAAGAAAATAACAACCCACATTTTTTATAACTATTGTATCCGATTTTCTTGGATTATTAGCGCCAATGCCGCCACTTCCACTGCCGCTTCCTCCGAAAATATCCATATTCTGTGGGTTATAATCGTTATCTGGACCTACGTTACCACCGCCAACATTGCCGCTGTTATATGAATTGCGCAACTGACCGTCAAATCCGCTTGAAGGTCCGCTTGCATTACCGCCGCCGCCGCCGCCGCCTGAATTAAATCCGGTAGATGAATAACCAGAACTGTAATTGTTACCACCGGTGCTGTAGTTATTGGAAAGTCCGGCATTGGCCGAGGACATGGAATCTTCATTTCCCGGGGTTATCGGTGCTTGACCTAAATTTAAGCCCAAGTTGGAAAGAGACGATGTCAGCAATGGATTAGACAACGCCGCACCTAAACCACCAACCACATTGGTGAGAGCAGCCAAATTAGAACTTGAAAGATTGCTCAGATTTAATCCAGCAGCAGCTGCAGCCAAATTAGCAGATGCTTGCGACTTTTGAGTTTGCGGTACCGGCGCAACTGGGGTCGGTTGAAGAGACGAACTGAACATGCCCCCAACACTTCCGCCCATATTTGACCCAAGCATAGAAGAGTTCTGTGAAGACATTTGTGATTGCTGCACATGTGCACCCTGCTGTTGTTGATTAATTATGTTGGGCAAATTACGTGCAACATCCTTCAATGGTTCCCCATTCTGACCGAGACCAATACCGATACCGCCCAAACCCTCAGGCAACTTCATGCCTTCACTTTTATCAGGAATGCGGTCTAAACGAACGGTCATGCGACGATCATAAAGCATCTGGCGATCGAGCATAGAAATAGCCTGTACCGCTTCAACAGGGTGGTCGTACTCAATGACTGCAAAACCCCGACTATTTCCTTCCTTATCCAAAGACAAATCGACGCTTTGAACCTTACCCGCCAACTTAAACACTTGTTTAAGTTTTTTCGAATCCACTTTATAGTCCAGCTGTAGAGAATCAAAAATCATTATAGGCCTTCAGTATCTCTGAGAAGTTAGGGAAATATATCTAAACGTTGGTAAAAAATCGAACCCAACACACAAGGGATACTCTAAAGGAAATGAATATATTTTAAAGACATCCTTTCTTTGTTAAATATTTTTGCTAAAATCGAAATACATATCAGCATTAAAGAATGTATTTGGAAAGGGGTTTTAATAATTAATATTAAATAAAATATTTAGAACGTTTCAATGACATAAATTATATCGTATTATGTTCGTTTTGTATTCGAAGTTAAGGAGTTTCAACCTGCTGCATCAAACTGCTCTTGCCTTCATAGAGCAAAAGTATTACAAACGAACAAAATGCAAGACAGAGAGAACGTATCAGCTCAGAGAGAGAGAGAACGTGCACATCAAATTGTAAATATAAACATTATTGCATTGTCTTTATTTAATTCGATTCAATCAAACATCATTCACAGGAAAGTATGAATTGCTAATGGTCTTTATACTGTAGTTATAAAGAAAGAAACCCTTCCACTACCTGAAACCGAAACGCGAAGCTCATGAAAGCTATAAATAATATCGATTCCTTTCATCTAATAAAAATGTACTTTTTTAAATATCAATCACTGAAAACTATTAAAGATTTATTAATCCAAGTGAAGGCAAAGAATTCAAACCCGCTGCGTGAGTCTAAAGTGTCAATTGATACCGAAGCAAATATGTTGATCCTAAACGAGTGAACGCTCAAAGAATAAAAAGAATCCAAACATTTATGGATTCGAGGACCCCGGAGCTGAAGCACTTTGCATCAATGGAACAAAGAACGAATATAAAGGAGTCAATTTTCGACTTGCCATTAAATCATATTTACCCAAAGCAAAATACAAAATATCATCTACTTGGTACATTAACGAATTGTAAGACTATGCGTAAGATGTGTATACATAAACAATAAAAAAAATGAATATACTCACATTAGCGACAAACACTTTATTATGCAAAGGTCCGTTTATTCCCAGATTCTCCAAAAACGAAGCAGAAAGCCCATACAAATTGTAATTCGATGAATTAATAAAATCATTCGACATCATGTTAAAATTGTTACGCCCAGATCTAGAAATGGAAATTGGCGAATCAGCAAATCTACAAATATATTCCTTGTTTAGAGCGCGGTAAACGATGAGCGTGTGTAATTGAAGATTATTTCCATTTTTACTTCGGAGAAGACATCAATTCCACATCAAAAGAAGATTTCAATTTTATCTTATTCTTGGAGAATGTATGATGACTTTTTACCAACCAACAACCACAAAACACCCAATCAGCTATTAATAATATTAAAAGTACATTTTATAAAACATTTTGCCTTTCTATAAAAATAATAGGCCGAACGAGAAGATCACCCAAATCTCATCACAGTCCAAATATATAAGTATTTTCAAAGAAAATACAATAAAAATTTAAATAAATAACAATGTTGCGACATAATTTATAGTGGTAATTTACCGAAACACTCCACTTTAGTTGGCAAAAAATGTTCTTGTCTGAAAACCTACATGCAGGAGTATAAAACAGAGTGTTAACGCAATATTATCAGAAGGAAAAACCATCTACGACACTTCAGTGTATCGACATATCATCGACGTTGCAGACAGAATCGACACAATTTCTTAGACGTAAATATGTATGTTAGAAAGCAAACGTTGTTGAGATTACATATTTTTAACAAAGGGGAAAATCAATATTTTTAATTTGGGATGATCGAAATTACTCATCTTTGGACCATATATTGAACAAGACAAAAATAATATCAATAACAAAAGAACTGATCATCAACGATATTAAAGTTTTACGAAAGAACCCACATTCAGCATTCAATAATAGAATTATTTTCTGAGTGAAATATAAAAATTATAAAAGATTGGTCTCATTTTTCATTGTAGAAAAACAAATTGATATGGTTATGTGTCAGTGAAATAATAATTACTATTCTTTGCGAAGTTAGCAATCTAAAGGGAGACTTATAGAAAGAGAAACAAGCGCCCAAACATTTAAATACTAATGTATTGCTGATCATACTTACAGTCTGTCATCATCTCGTCGAGTAAACCCACGATCACGATCACCAGATGTCATCCCACCACCACCGCCACCAACAGCAGCGCCACCCTGACGAACGCCTCCTACTTGAGCTACTACACCATCACGCACTATACGTCCATACTGGTCACGCTGCTCCCCGTGATCCTCCTTAACTACAAGTTCGCGCCCATTTAGCTCGTATCGGTTCATTTTTTCCAAAGCTTTTTCCACATTGTCTGGATCTTTGAACTCCACAATGCCACAACCTCGTGCTTTTCCACTCTCATCATGAAATAATTCTACATACTCAACAGAACCCACAATACGCCGAAACAGATCTTTCAGATCCTGCCAGCGGTAATCGTAGGGAATGTTTGATATGTAGACACGACAGTTTGGACGGTCTCTACTACGGTCACGGTTTCCTCCACTGTTCCCTCCGCCATTCCCATCAGCATCAGAAAAACGAGTCCCACGTGCTCCACGTACGCGACGATCACGATCCTTCTCGCGGCTTTCAACACTGGTGTCGCCAACACTACCTTCTTGATTTGAATCGGTTTTCATAATTCTTTCTTTCTATAAAATATATAACGAATAACAGAAAATTTATATAAAATCAATAAATGATGGACGCGTTATACAACATGGTTGCAAATGCAAAATGCCGCATTATATGTATATACATAAAAAAACTATACATATTACATGAACACAAAATGGTTTCCACCTACTTACATCGTGCAAAATATTAGCAAATTTCAAAATTTATTTTACTAGCAAATCCTTTTTTCTCTGAGATCTGTTAATATCTCTGTGAACGTTGTTAAAATAATTTAAATAACTTTGTAACTTCACTTTAAATAAGATCGATGCCGACAAGTACTGGCAGGTACAGACAAAATTAAAACGGCGACGCACAACCAAAAATGGCGACTTTAACAGGGTTACAAGTTAAAAACCAATTGTTAAGTACAAATTTAAAAAAGTAGTAAATTAGTGTAGTAAATAGTAACAAGAATTTTGGTAATTATCGATTATTAAGTTTTCGTTATGGTTTTCTGTCTAAGGTTTTATTAAAGCTTTAATTAAATATTCCCAGAATATATGAAAGTTTCTATGATTGAATATTGAAAATAAAATTGTTTCTACGAAAAATTTATTTTGCCTTTTGGCTGGGGAAGAACAAACAAAAATATTTATTTTGAAACTGTGCTTTTAATAAATGTATTTTTAATAAATACAGTAATCATACAGTAATCCTTTTTTAAAAGTACAAGAATTGTTCAGAAAAACAGTAAGTTGTTTAACGCCTAAATTACGTTTACCATATTAAGTTAACATCCCTGCTCAGTATGTTCGACCTTGCTTGGGTGTGCCATTGCGTTAATTCTTTACTACATATCAAATATTTTTTGCATGCAAGTGAAGTAGTTTTTTCGGAAACTTTAAACGTTATGGGTTTTTTTTTTTGTTTAAAATCATCCTTATCACTACGACCCACAATTCAATCTGTCCTGTGTAAACTCTTAGGCCGCGAATCAGAGATAATGAGATAGGAAACTTCTAAAAAGTGCAACTCTGGTTGTCAAATCGCATCTTGGTGGTTGTGTTTTTGTATGGTAGTGTTCGTGAAAACTCGATAATTGATGACGTTTTAGTGTAGATACTCACCAGACTCAGACCCCATTCTTGGAATTTTTTGTGAAACTCCCCAGACTCGCACCCCCGAATATGTAACAATTTTATTTTATACACCTTAGACAGAACCCTTTGTTTTGAGATACCAACTTGGTGCAATGAATGAATGTCAATTATTTACAGATACGCTATTTAACAACCACTTGAAGTTACTAACTGTAATTTCAATTTGTTATCAAGAAATTTGTGAATCGTGAAGCAAAATATTTTGTTCAAGCTTTTAAAGAAACGTTTTAATATACTTTGCATTTAATCAAAATTTAAAACGTGCCTTTTATTATTTAACTCTCAAATACAACGAATTAGTTTTTAATCACAGAGGAAAAAATTTTCTCAAGTTCTGGAAAATTAGAAAACTGAAGTGAGTTATAGATATATGCACTTATTTTTGGTTCTTTGAAATATATCAACACATTTAAATTTTGTATATATATGTATATTCCAGTTTGTTTTAAATTTTTTTTCAAGGCTATTGCTTAATTTTTATAATTTAGACCAATACTAAATTCTTTTTAGTTAGTTTTTTATATATATAGTTTTCAGGAACACACATTAATAAAACAAATCCTATACCGAGTCGTTTTACTTTATTTGCACTCTCAATCTCAATAGTTACCAAAAATGAATGAAAAAAAAACCCTAATTATATTATCTAATAAACAATATTAAAAGCAAATAGGTTATTAAATTTATATAAATATATAGGTAAATGGAATGTGGTGTTGGCATATCTACATATTTGATTCACCTCATTATTACATTCGGTTTTCCGGTTTGCAAACCTCGCACTATTACGTTCATTTTAGTCCTTAAGTAGTGCTACCAGTGCGCTACGATCTAACTGAAAATATGTTTTTTTTGGTTGAAAAATACATGAGTGTAGTTAAATATGCCTAATTTATTAAACATTATTGTAATTAAGCTTTTCTTTTCATGTTATCAACATATTTTTCATTTTGTTTAAGTACACTTTTTCCAACTTACACTTTTACACAATTTCGTACATTTATAATTTCTTCTGGTAATGTGAACAGAAACGCTGTTCCGTGACGTCATTAAAATGTTCACCTCATTGAATTTTTCAATTCAAGCGAACAGACAAACTATACAATTTGCTTAAATTTACTAATTTTGAATTCCTTTTTCACATATTTTTTAAGAATGCAAGAAAGAATGTTCCGGGGACATCAAAATGCACAAATTCCCAAATTTCAAAAATTTTTTATTTTTCATCTTTATTTCTTATTTGTATAATATTATTATTTGTATATATCTTGTTTCCAGATTTTTTATTTATTTATTGTTTTAGTTTGTATTAAACTTTTCGCTAGTCTTTATTTCTGTTTGTACCGATATAATAGAATTTAAGTTAACTGCTCTTGTATATTTTAATTTCTACAATAACAATATGCGTGCTGATCAGCTGCGCGCGTATATTCTGTCAGTAGCTTTAACATTGCACCAAGCTAGCCACAACTAACTGTAGCAACTGTGAGTTAGTCAGCAGCGATGGAAATGAAAGTAGTAGAACTCTTCGATCAAGTTCCATCAGTGACTTTTTCCAGTTGGATGAAAAGCTGGCGACCAGAGCTTGACTGCGGTGATCTTGCTTACGCACGCACTGCTCACGAAATAGCTGGTTGCAATGAGTCCCAATATCTAAGCAAAATAAGAAGGGGATGAATAACTAATATTTCGAAACGAAAACTCCTAGTATGTAGAAATATCTTGACTTACATCTCCGAAGCTTGTGGCACATAAGTTGATATCAGAATATCAGTTGAATGAATCAAACATTGCTATTAAATCAAAACCATCCTGAATGCTCATCTCAAGATTTTTCTAAAGGGGAAAATTAAAAAAATTAGAAATACTGAAGTAAATTGAAGCAAGAATTTTGATGAACTAAAACTTTTAAATGAATAAATTATTGAATTTCGTTATGAAGTTAGAATTTACCTATATATTCAATTTAAAATATTTTAAAAAAATTCAAAAGTTAAACTCGTAAAAGGTTATAATAAAGAGGATGTTTTTTCAATGTTTGATGTCAATGTTTTTTCCATAATTTGATTGAACAGATCTTGCGCCTTCGTGCCAAGAATACTCCCTGCAGGCATTGTCCACCAGAGTGAAACTGGGGCTCATATGTTTACTACTAGCAGAAAGAAAAGAATTACATAGTTAAATGAAATCTGATCAAATTTCAGACAATTACCCCATTTTTTTGTTGTGCATGTGGAACTATTGTTATTCAACAACATTATTATCTTGTTATTTTCCTTTATTAAAAACTCCAACTCCGTATTAAATGAACTCTTCGGTCGGAACTGTAGCAGTCCATCTTGCAATTCTTGCGATACGTTCTTCCAATTCTGTTTTCTCAGGAGTGTCTTGATATATGCCTGCGACAGGATGCCACAAAAGTTTCCAATCATTGCTACGTAGATAAGAAACAACTCTTAATATAAAAATATTTTAATACTATCGAATTTGGTTCACGATTGTTTACAATGATTTGTTGACTTTATTATACAAAGAATTAAACTTTTGCCACTCGCCGATCTTCATAATAAATTAATAACACTTCAAGCTTGCAGAGATTGTTTATACTTATCTTTTGATTTTATTATGCAATTAATTAAACTCCCTTACAAATGCAACCTTTGCATTTAATTTACTTCTCCTTGCCTTGTGGTTCAGTTATTTCTTTTTTGGCACTGTTGATATTTCGCCTACCAAAACTTCCAGCAACCATACACGGATCAATGGATTGTTTGCATTGGCCTGCTCTCACCGATAACTGGTCTTCACACGAATATCACCTTGGTCAATAGTATGGTACACAGAACCGGACACAATCGATGATTCTCCTCCAATATTTTCGACTTTGCAATAGCGACGTCGGTAGCTAGTTGAATCTCATTAGCGAAGTCGATGTGTTCCCATACCACGCACACACTTTTATATACGATTTATTTTAATATCTATTACTTTAATGTGCTTATTAATTGAATTTAATTCAATAAACAAAAATTATTGCCCGATTCCTCCAAAAACTTTCTGTAAATAAACGAAACGTCATTTAAAATGTCATAAAACCATGACGTCTTATGGTGAATAACACGTACGCTATACGTGTAGCAAATATTCATTTTATTTTGACACATTTTTTGGCGGGAAAAGAGTTTCCCATCTCATTATCTCTGCCGCGAATACACTACCAAGCGTACTCAAGTAGGACTTTTTCGTTTTGTGTGTACAACGCATAATGTGTGTATCCCATTCTTTCTTTTACCCATTCCCATTCCATTCTTTCTTTTACACGCAAAACAAAAACAAGGACTTAAATTCTCACCGAGTTTGTTCGGTAGCCTAACCACGGCCTTACAGACAAAACAACAACAAAAGACTCCTACTTGCGAGCATACACGATAGTTCCTAGGTCCCAACACAACGCTCTCACAACAAGTACGAAACGCACTACACATCGCCAAACATACTTTCAAAATTAAATGGGAAACGAGAAAAAACAATAATTATCGTTCACGATAACGCCCAATGATAACGTAACGCTGTCAAAAGATCAAAGAGTAGTATTATTAAAACATAAATAACTCTTAAACCAAGTAGAATATCGAAACAAATAAGACTTTTAAAAGGTGTTTCCATTATTTTCAATTTATGTTAACTTTTTTACCCAGAACTAACGGCTAAGTAGTTATTTAAATTTTTCTAAAAGTATGACCATGCTTGAAACAAAAATTGTTTTCTCCTGAACGAACACAGTATAGTACAAAACAAATTACACTTATAGAAATCATCTTCGTATACCTTTCAAGCGGTATATAATAAGTTATATGTACTTATTTTAATTTATGTTTCTTTTTATTTACCTTAAAAACTTTAGAGAAAAAACCACCACCAACTGCAAAGCAAATTTGTTTTATGGAATCTTAATATTACACGAATATTGTTTGTGTTATTATTCCTGTGCCTTTGCCCTTCTGGCTACGTTATAACCCATAATATGTCCAACACCGGCTACGCAGTAAAACAGTGTTTTTACGCCAATTTTTAGGGCATATATATGTAATAAATATACAATATGTAAGTGATATGTTTAACGAAATATGTCTAGTGTCTATATGTCTATATGTAAAACCTGAAAAATAAATATTTTGCGAACCAAAAGATTAACAAATCCACTAAGTTGTTTAACAATGCAGCGGTCCTCGATGGCGTGGAAGGTAACGCACTTGCCTTCCAACCTTGAGGACGGTGGCTCGAATCCCCATACGCATGGATGTTTAAATTGTGTTTGTTGTCTTTCTCTCTCTCTCTACCTTTCTATCCCCTTATCAGTCGATGGCCTTAGTTGCCAGTACTGTCCTTATTTGTGTAGTAATTAATTACTGCATAATAATAATAATAATAATAATAATAATGTTTAACAATGGTACGGATAGCCAAACACATTATATACCGTTGTAAAGGTGAAATCATGGGTTTTTAAGAAAATTATTTGAGATGGCATCTAATTGCCATTTAAAAAAACACATTTTATTTAGGTAATTTTTAGAAAAAATAATGAAATATCTCCTTAGCTACTACAGCAATTGCAAAAATTTGTATTACATAAAGGGAAGGCCTTGCGGTGAGCTTTGAAATGACATGTTGTTATATCAATTGGATACCGCTCTTCAAATTATGCAACTATTTGATATATAGAACCCTATAACTACTAAACTAAAAGAAACCTTAGAAATCTTTTTCATTTTATTGTATCCCATACATAAGTAAGATTTTGCAAAATAATCAACTTTATTATTCTCGACTTTGGCCAAATACAATATTTTTATATATCTTTATATATTATATATTAACTTCATCTTTACATGACATTTTTATATTAACTTCATACGAATAATGCAAATTTTTGAACGCATTTACCGTTGTGGAAACACTCAAATTTTGTTGTTGTTTTAATAAGAAAGCTATGTATATTCGGCCTGGTCGAATCTTAGATACCCTACACCTAAAAGCTTTGAAAAAACTGGCAAAGCTCGGGTAGGGCGGGGGTAGCGGTCCACTCTGGGCGGCACAATGTTGGTCAAGTATTGACTTATTGAATTCTAGGAATTTTGTTTTTTTAGTTGTTTTATTATTGTGTTCAAATTTAAACTTTATTTCCGTGGTAATAAACTTGTTTTCATGAACTATACTGTAAGTAGTGCAAAAGTGGGCGGACCCCACCCAGTTTTGATGTAATAATGTTTTTTTGGAAAACAAGTTGTTATCTAAAGTTTTATTCAGGAAGTTTATATATTTAACAATATAGCCATTTAAGACCCTCTTTTGCCTGTGTAACTTAAAAGTGGGCGAATCACGCCAGTATTCGGCATATTAACGGATAATACTACTCTATACTCAGGAATGAAATTTTATTGTCATAACTCAAAAACGAACGCTGATATCACATTTCTAATAAAAAATATGAGTGGTCGTTGACCGATTTTGCCCATTTTCAATACCAACCTGCACACCACAAGAAACAATATTTCTGCAAAATTTCATCACGATATCTTCAGCGGTTCTCCTGTGATCGTGATTTCAACAGACAGACAGACAGAAGGACGGACATGGCTAAATCGACCCAGGAGGTGACGCTGATCAAGAATATATATACGTTTCTATACCTATTGTCTCTATTTCTATGCGTTACACATTTCGTGACAAAGTGAATATACCCCTAACCTTAAGGTGTAGGGTATAAAAATGCTATACAAGAAAAACTAAAATCTCCTTTTCCACACAATTAAAAATAATTCCATTGAATACTTCAAAACATTTTTCACGACGAAGAATGAGACTTTCTCAAGAGTTGGCAACTATGATCGCGGGTGTTCTTTGTTGGTTTTTATGTGACGGCAAGGAAGTGATATAAAGATGTCACGGTTTTTTAATGTAGTGAGAAATGTGAATTCTATTTGGAAGAGTATTTCTTCAAAAGCTGTACAAAATTCCCTCGGAAGGACACATTTATTATGGTGGGGAATAAATTTCTTCAGGACAACACACTTTATCCAACTTGTTACGATAATTTGAATTCTTTTATCTAATAATACAGCTCACCAGCTTCACAAATATCCGTCTTTCCTTTATTACATGATGGATCGTTTAGATTAAATAATGCACAACCACTGCATACGTCCTGTTCTCACCTTGGTTTAATGGAATTCTTCGATGATGAGAAAAATTGGTCAGAAAATGAAGTAAAGGTGGGCCGTGCATGGAACAAAGAGGAACTTCGCATAAAATCCAACAAAGATCTACATCAGCTATGGTACATTTTGTTAAAGGAGCGTAACATGTTGCTAACCATGGAGCACGAGTGCAATGACAAAATGGAATTATTTCCCAGTCCTGAACGTTTAGATAAGGTTAGTTTTCAATAGGTTCGTATAACTTCATTCGTAACACTTTATTTAGGTGAACATTTCTATGCGCAATTTGGAAACAGTGGTACGCGAACGTAACAAAGCTTATCATTTGTTAGAAACAGGAGAGACCGGTGAACGTCCTACAAGATTGGTGTCCAATCCTCTAGGAATCAAATACACATATAAGTAAGTATAGCACTGAATATTAAATGTATGGAACAATTTAATCGAACAATTATAAAATTATGTGATGTCATAGATATTGCGAACATGTACTGCCTCCATTCATGAACATGAAGTACATAAAATCACATCCCACTAGCTACGGTGGTCGCGCGGTATACAATTTCCTGCTGAAATATCGTGAAAAACTATACAATGAGAAACGCAAAGCGAAAAAGTATGTTGTGACAATTATTCTGTAGTTTTGTAAATGCACACATATAAATGAATAATTTTACAGTCGATCGCGCAATGAAGTCATGATGCTGCTGCGCCGTAACCCAAATTTGGACAATGAACTGATGCGTCGCAAATTTCCAAACGTTGATATTGATAAACTAAGGAAAAGTAATAAGATACGTGGACATTTTGTTCCGAAGGTTGAAGAGTAAAATACATATATTTTACTGCGCCTCATGTATTTTAGTCAAAGTAAAACTAGTAATAAAATTTGTTTTTATAATTTATTAAAACTAGTCATCTTCAGTTGCAAATGAGGTTTTCTTTCCTTGAAAAGTGGTGATAATTGGCTTTAGCTTCTGTTTTGCTGCCCACGAAGGATGCAAGTTTTCAGTTGTTTGATTGCTTGTATTTTTGCTTTTCATTCCTTTGTTTGTGAGATTTTCTTCGTTATTGGCAATATCAATCTGATCATCTTCAAAAACTATTTTTTTCCCTTTGAAACTGGCTATGATGGGTTTAAGTTTCTGTTTGGCCGCCCAAGAAGGATGCAAACCTTGATCGCTGTTTAAATTTTGTTTCCGTGTATCGTGAACATTTGCTCTTCTATTTTTTTTTATTTTTTCTATATTTTTATTGAAAGTGTGAGAATCTATTTCCGAAACTTCCTGCTTAGAGTTGTTAATGATTTCATCCGTTTTTTTACCTGGCGCATTAGACCGACCTCGCCTCACAGCTGTCGACAGATAGTTTTCACCAGTATCAGTGAGGAAAAAATCATCTACAATATGTGTCACAACTGTTTCCCGTACATCTTCTGTATTAGCTTCTTCATCTTGTATATTGGCTGCAGAATTCTGGTAAAAATCAGTGGCCTTAACATTGTCGGATTTGGCTTTGATTGTTTTCGACTTTAGTTCTAAACTATCCACATCGTTTTCTGAATTCTTATGACGGACTTTCTTGCATATTGTTGTTTCCGAATTTATATGAACATTCATTTTCGATTTGTTAACTCGTAATTTGTTAGATTTTCCACTCATTCCGCCTGAGAAATCTATTTCACTTTTTTTATGTTTGTCTTGGCTAGCTTCCTCCATTTTTTCATCTTCAATCAGCTCCAAATCTTCAGATTTCGGATGTACAATTTCAACCTTCCAACTACCATTTGTTGGTGAAGTTATAATCTCTGAAGCATGATTTGATGAGTTTGGGTTATTTTCCTTAATCCAATCAAGTCGTTTTTGTGCAATTGCTTTTTGTTCTTTCATTTCTTTACGTTTTCGTTTTTTCTCTTCAGTTTTTTGGATTTTGGCACGTCTCTTGCTGGTTTCCATTAATTCTTCTCGCCACTTACAATTTCCATCAGCCAAGTTTAGTTGTTCTTTAAATATTTCAATCAAACTTTTAATGACCTTATTATGAGCTAGCATTGCAATTGCGATTTCATCTGGAGTGGAAAGAGGATTAGATAACACAGCAATGGGGTTTTTTTCAAGTAAAAGGACGTTTTTAATAATGTCAACGCATTTATATTTCTACAACAAAAGAATTTATTAGATAGTTGATGTTGTAAATTATAAATTTTCTTTCCAATCCTACTATCACCTTTAAAAATTCCATATTTTCTACAGCCTTCCGCAATCGTTCCTTGTTTTTTGGATTATCAGAATCTTTTTCTAACTCGGCTTTTAGCTTTCTTATCTTTTGCACTAATTTATTGATAGTTTGAACTTGGCCTTGGCGGATTTTTTTCTTATTGCTAATTACCTATGAATGTATATTATAGTTATAATATTTAAAAAAATACATTTGATTGTATATACCAAATTATTAAATTGCAATTTATTTATCATTTTTGTAGGAAGATTTAACCGTATATACTAAACACAACTCGTGTTACAATTATGATTTTCAAATGGCCTTGGCTGCACGTATTTACTTTTGTAGCAGTAGCACCAGGAATGTAGAAGTGAGTGGTGGGGAAGAAAGTCAAAAGTCTACACTTTGGTTTCAAGTTGCTTGAAGAAAAAATCATTGGTGGTTCATTTATTTTGTTCAAAAATACTTTCTCTCACTTTGGCCAACATTCGGATAGTCAATTTCACACACACATTTCGGAATCACACGTTTACGATTTCAGGCAGCGAGCCGGAAACAGTGTGTGACCATAATTGTTTCTATAAAATAGTAAAGTATGGGCAAATACTTGTAGGCAAGGCGATTAGACGTTTTTTTATTTCCCCATCATCATTGTGGTTGTGTTCAGATTACCAATTCAATTCAATTCAACTTTATTGAGACGATGACAACTTACTTATACAATAAATATATACAACTTAAACTATGCATGTTTACAAGTTTGGCAACTCCCAGGGCTGTAAAGTTTTGCCTTGTGCATGATATTTCGTAGTATTTTAACCAATAGTACAATTTCACGAGTTTGTGTATTAATTAAGATATGATATCTTCTCGTTAAGTTTTATATAAAGCTCTTGCTCCCGGAGCTTTGCAAGTGTTCTTATAATTATTGGAAGCTTAATAGCTATTTGACTTAGAATAATAATAAGGTACATCAGGTAATATACTTGAAATAAGACTATTACAGAGGTATATGAGTTTCGTAATACGAGAATAAGTTATTTTGTTTTTGATAAGGCACTTAAAGTCTACAACATTTAATATATTATTTTATATGAAATCACATTACATTACAGTGAAAGGAAAATTATCCTCTATTTTGGCAAGATGAACTATTCTGGTAAAACAAAGGAACTAAAGCAGATTGGTCATTACCTGCTAATATAGAATCTAAGTCAATTGAGTCTATACACAAAGGAGATAAATAATTTTCAGAATTCCAAGGCTCTCTGGATAGAGAAAAAAACGTACTACTTATAAGATCATTATCTATATAGCGTAAATTTGTTACGGATTTTTTCATAGCTCTTAAGGAGTATCTCATTAGGGGTTCAACTCCGGACTTATCGTAGATGTAGCTGTTCGCATATTTTTTGTTAAAAGATTGGAAATGTTTGTTAATACTTAAGCGCAGAATTTGTCTTTCAAATACTTCAAGCTCTCTCGCCACCGACGGTGAGAACGAAAACCAGCACGGGAAGGCATAGGTCACAACTGGTCTTATTAGGGTTTTGTAGAACAACAGCTTGGTTTCTCTTGAGAGGCCGCTATTGGATCTAAAATACGGCGCTAGCAATCCTGCAACACGCTTGGCTTTAGTCAATGTAGACCTTGCATGATTATTGAATTTGAAAAGGTTATTGAAATTTATACCTAAGTATTTAATGTGTGTTTTGAATGGGATCCTAGCGCCATCGACGGCAAGATAAAGATTTTTACTGTCTCTCACCACTCCTGGAGGTCCTTTCCCTGATGCATTCCGGAAGCAAATACATTCAGTTTTACCGATGTTAAGGTTTAAACCCCATTTTTTATAGAATTCGTTAATTACCTGAATATGAGCAGAGACGGCTGCCAAAGCATCGTTGGGATATCTCGCGTGAGCATATACCATGGTATCATCAGCATACAAAAGTGCAACTGAGCCTGATGGAAAGTCTGGCACACGCAGGAAGTGAGGAAAATCATATAAAAATATGTTAAAGATAAGAGGGCCCAAGATTGAGCCTTGAGGAACTCCGCGCTCAACTTTCTTTAATGTGGATTTTGATTGGTTGATTTGTGTAAAAAAGAATCTATCAGTAAGAAAACTGTCTAGGAGTTTAAAGATCGTTGGAGAAAGGTTGATTTGTATTAGTTTAAAGAGAAGACCATCCCACCAAACACTATCAAACGCCTTTTCAACGTCCAGAGAACAGCTGACAGTACATTTTTTGTTTCTAAGATTTTGAGTTATGTCACTGTGCATTTTCAATAGGGCGTGCACCGTGGAGTGTCCTTTTTTAAACCCAAACTGGTAATCTGAAATAGGATCAATGCCATTGTTTAAAGTATTATCAATTTTGTTGTAGATTACTCTTTCAAGAATTTTGCCAGCGTTGGAGAGTAAAGCAATAGGGCGAAAGTTTGAAATGTCGATATTATTAGGTTTTTTCCTAATCGGAATTAATTTCGCGATTTTCCAACTTTTAGGAAAGTAACCATTATTCAAACAGTTATTTAAGATAATTGCTAAAAACTCGATAGCAGATTTGGAAAGTTTCTTTAGGAGATAGTTTGAGAGATCGTCAGGACCAAATGACTTCTTGGAATTATTGTGGCTGAGGATATCTTTGATTTCTCCGGTGGAAGTGAAGAACTCAGGGAACGATGGAGATAGAGCAGAGTTGGAAATGTCGAAATTAAAAATTCGAGGTGGTAAAGTGTTTCTAAATTGATCCACTGTAGTTTCCACTTGGAGCACCAAGTTTTGATCGGAAGTAGGCCGACTTTTACGAAATATTCTCTCAAAGTAGTTTGCGAAAGTCGAAACAATGACTGGTTCAGTGGAATAAATGGTATTATTGATTTTTAACGACTCACAAGAGGAGCTCTTTTTCCCTATGAGATTGTTAATTTCCTTGAAGGCGGAAGGACCTGGTTTAATTTTAGAGAGTCTCTGCTGAAGTTGTTGATCAAGCCAAATTTTAACTTTCTCTTTAATTATTATTTTTAGGAGTGAAATTCTGGCTGAAAGCTCTTTATAAGATTGGTTTATCCTATTATAAGTAGCATGGAAAATTCGTTTTAATTTTTTTTGCCACTTATGTTTAATTTTGAAGAGGTTAGTAATATCCTGAGGAAGGTTTTTATATTTATTAAATGATGGACTGATTACTTCAGAGTTATTTCGAGCAACATTGTGTATAGTTGAGTTGAGACTAAGAATATAGGAGTCAATCTCTTCATTAGAAAGGTTTGAAAACTCTGGAGGGAGGCGATTAGCTAACTGAACGTCTAGGTCATCTTGGAATTTCTTCCAGTTGGTTTTTTGATATGATATAAAGATTTCTGGTTGCTTAAGAATGTACACAATTTCACTCATGTTTAAGTTTAAAAGAATTGCGTAATGGTCAGAGAATGATGGCAGCGTAGATATATTAAAATTTGGGTTCAATTGGTCAATAAGACAGTTTGAGACAATAAAGTGATCCAAAAAGGAGGAGCCATTTGGATACGAGGGACTATTAGGCGAAAGAAGAGAAAATATATGGCAGGATTGTGACAACCACGCTTCTAAGGCAATACCATTCATGTTCCTAAGAGCATCGCCCCAGGAAGGGCTTTTAGCGTTCAAGTCTCCGCCTATTATTGCTCCGTCATAGTTAGCTGCTATTACGCTGATTTTGTCTAACTCGGTAGTGATTGCTGCACGGGTTAAATTAGTCGGAAGATATATTGATCCCAGCAGAAGCGCTTTCACCGAATCATTCTTTTTAAAAGAAATCGACAGTAAGATACAAGGGAAATCGAAGTTTGTTGTGTCAATTAAATTAAAGAGAAGATCTTTTTTTAAGGCTATTGCAACTCCCTGATTAGAATCGTTACGGAAAAAGGTATAGGAATCTAAATGAACTTTATGATTGATTTTCAGGTGCGTTTCCTGGAGAAACGCAACGAAAACATTGTGTCTTTTTAATAGTTTAAATAGATCGAGGCGTCTACTATTGTCCACCAAGGAACCGGTGTTTAAGGAGATGAAATGTTTACCCATCAAAGTTATTATTGGAATTGAGGATTACTTGGTCTAACAATTCCAAGTATGCCAGTCTCTTCATTTCGATAGAAATACCGCTGTTAATGTTCTTCATGAACTTTTTCACCCTTGCCACCAAGGAAGTTATATCCGAACCAAAAAGTGTAGTGGAAAGATCGAAAAAATCGGAAAACAATCCCTTAGATGCACCTGCAACAGAGGAGGGAGTTAGGTCAATACAAGAAGCGGGTTGCTTATTCTTGACAATGTCTGCGTAGGATACTCGAGTGTGTCCTACACCACTATTATTGAAAATTTTGCATTCTTGGTTTATCTGACTTATTTTCTCTTTATTTTTATTTATTAACTCCCTCCTTCTCAGCAAGTACATTTTGTATTGTGGACAGCCACGGAAATTTGCGGGGTGCCCAAAATCTTTACAATTGATGCAATAGGCAAGGGAACCCTCTTTTTTTATATTTTGGCACTCACCCGGATTGTGTCTCACACTGCACTTCACACAGTTATACTTTCTGGCACAATTTTTGGCCAAGTGACCGAAGCTTTGGCAGCGCTTGCACTGCATAGGGTTGTTATTCTTTTTGGGTTTTTCCCAAGTGATACGGGAGTAAAAAAGGTATCTGAGTTTAAGGATTTCATCAGGGATCTTACCAGGGAGAAGTTGAACAAGAAAGAGATCAGAACTCTCGTTGATTTTTTTTTGTCTTTCAGTTAGGAATGGAGAAACCTTGGAGACCAGATCTGGAATAATTACGTTGAGCTCCCGCCTGATCTCGTCCCCACTATAGTCTGATGTGAGACCTCGAAGAATTAACGAGTGTGATTTATCCTCACTAGCTGTGAAAGTATGAGCTTCAATGTCATCACTTGCTTTTAACATTTCGATAAGTTCGGAGTGAGACTTGTGATTATTAACAAAAAGTTTGCACTTATATTTATTAATATACTTAACTTTAAAAACTAATTCTGGAGCTTTTTCCTTTAAGCCTTCCGTGAGTAGTTTGATATTTGTCTTGTAGAGAATAATAGGCGGGCAGAATCTTATACCCGAGAAGTTATGCCTTGATTGCTGCTGATCCGTTTGGTTGATGCCTTTCTCTTGAGAGTCCGTGGTGGCAGAGACTGTAGCGCTGCTGGATATCAGGTTCTGTTTGCCGGTGGCCATGCCCTTATCTGTCAGGCTTGGTTTCAATCTGTAGCTCGGTTGGATAGAAAGGAGCTTAAATCTATTATCTCCTAGCGAGTCAGCGATGTCAGCTGAACTGATACTGTTAGTTCGAGTTCGTTTTATCCTAGGCTTTGAGCCATTTCCGGCTACTTGGACGTCAACCTCCATCGAATACGAGCGAGTTAGTTATCGAAAAAGTAGATTAAACTAACTGATGAACTTTTACAATGAAATTGTGAACAAATCACAGTAGTTTGATAGTGCTTGTAAACTTGATTTCGCAGGAATAATGCCCGTGCTCTGACCTGCTAAGTCCCGTTGAAGCACAGCAAATAAATTAAGATTTTCCAAAAAACCAAAAAAAAAGATGGCGGAAAACTCGAAATAGAAAAATTATTATAAATTAGCGAACACAGAAAAGACGTCTGTTCACAACGAAGCTATGATTCGAACTCTGTTCAGATTACCTGTAATGTTCAGTATTTTCTTAACACATGTTCTCGGAGGTGCCACCTGATGCATTTTCATTGCCATTGTTTTTAGGGAAACAAGTGAACGGAAGACATAACCCGAATTTTCGATATGTTTTCATCCCCTCTGCATAAACTCATCTTTGAATGCTGAGAGCGTAAGGTTGACAACTTTGTACAGAAAGCAATACAAATTTTACAGCTTTGCCCGCATACAATTTTTGACATAACATGTTTGTGCTGCCCAATTTCCGGCATATCATGTTTGTGCTAGCAAAATGCTGCTATGCCGATTGCCAAGTTTAATGCCAAGCTATTTCTTGCTGCTGTAACTTGAACTTGCATCTTGCTGTTTGGATTGTGTTTAATGCATTAAGGTATGTTTACTTTGGCACAAAAAGTGTAACACATAGAAATAGAGAAGATGTATATAGAAAAGTATATATATTCTTGATCAGCGTCGCTTTCTGAGTCGATTTAGCCATGTCCGTCCCTCTGTCTGTCTGTCTGTTGAAATCACGATCACAGGAGAATCGGTGAAGAAATCGTAATGAAATTTTGAAGAAATATTCTTTGTAATGGTTGTAGGTTGTTAGTGAAAATGAGCCAAATCGGCCAACGACTGTTTTTGAATAACTGTTATTTAATAAAAATGTTATATCAGCGTTCGTTTTGAGTTATAACAACAAAAGAGTATATTTAATTTCTGGATATAGAGTAACATTACGTAATATGCAAAATATGGGCGTGATCCGCCCACTTTCTGGGTTACACAGAAAAAATAGGAACTTAAATGGGTTATATTGTTAAATATGTAAACTTCCTGAATAAAACTTTACATAACAACTTATTTTCCAATAAAACATTATTAGCGGAAAACTGGGCGCACGATTTCAAAAGTCAACTCGTGTAGCCAAGAGCAAAGTGAGTAATGAAAAGTGTAAAGTTAAATAAAATTCACTGAACAAGTCGGGGTGTGTTTTCAGAATTACAATCCGACTTTGTTTTGTGCTGAACATACCACACGGGTTGCCAAAATGGCGACAGTTGTCTGAAAACAGGTGAAGAATTTTGGTGCAGAGTTTTCATTGTATTCGTTTTGTTACTGGAGAATAACATTGGAAAACTATATTTGGGATCTCAGAAGTAATTGATAATAATTTATTACTCTAATAATTGTCAAGAAACGTAGAGGCGAAGAGTTCCCAAAGTAAAGAAGTCTGACTATCACACTGTATCGATAGGAAATGAATAGGCGATAAAAAACGGTGGTTTCGGTAATTGATAAGTGGGACAGGGATCTTTGAAGATAGAATTTTTCCAATTAAAACATTTTCACAAATGAATTTGTAGACGTATTAATGATTTAAGTCTCAATTCAAGACACTGTATATATATATAATTTAATCACAATCTTCTCATGAGTCATATTTTTCGACATACATACATATTAAAAATAAAGATTAATTTTTTTTTATTTTTCTCGATATTTAATTGAATTTTGCTTTATGATATAAATAATTTAAAAAAATGGTAAGACAAAAGACAACAACACTAATAATTGTTTTCTTCACAGACAACTTCAGAAGTCGTCAGTATGACTGAGTATAAATTGGTAGTTGTTGGTGCCGGTGGTGTAGGAAAATCTGCGCTCACAATACAGTTGATACAAAACCATTTTGTAGACGAATATGATCCAACAATTGAAGATTCATATAGGAAACAAGTGGTCATAGGTTGGTGTAATAAAAGAAACTTATTATGTTATATCAAACTCGATTGCACGCTAAATTTAAATTGTTTTTATTCAGATGGCGAGACATGTCTTTTGGATATCTTGGATACGGCAGGGCAAGAAGAGTACTCAGCTATGCGCGATCAGTACATGCGCACCGGGGAAGGTTTTCTATTAGTATTCGCTGTAAACAGTGCTAAGTCCTTTGAGGATATTGGTATGTGTTGTGTTTATATTCTGGATTTGACGCCTTAAATGAATTGAGTGCTTAAATGGTACCAATTATAGGAACCTATCGTGAACAAATAAAGCGCGTGAAGGATGCGGAAGAAGTTCCAATGGTGCTTGTGGGAAATAAATGCGATCTTCATACCTGGGCTGTTGATATGAGTCAAGCAAGAGAGGCAAGATTTTCTTTTAATATATATTTTTGTCTCCGGAGGTTCAAAATGTTCTGGTGTAAAATATTAATAATTGTTCTCGCTGCTGGAATAGCGCAAAATGTTTTTAGTTATTCGCGTATAATTCTCGCCCTAAATATGGTCAATTTAATCAAAAATGAGGGTATTCAAATCTTTTAAATTTTTATTACGACAGATCGCCAAACAATACGGCATTCCATTTGTGGAGACATCTGCGAAGACCAGAATGGGTGTTGATGATGCATTTTATACTCTTGTACGTGAAATCCGAAAAGATAAGGAACACAGAGGGAAAAAGAATCGCAAACACAATAAATTACCGCATGGCAAATTCAAGTGCGAGTTACTTTAAGTTTCATTACTTGATTTGCTTCACTCATTACTCGTACATTTAAAAAACAATTTTAAATAAGAACTAAACGCAACACAGCAACTCATACACAAAAAAAAAAGAAAACACATTAAAGTAAAAATGCAATTATTTTCTAAGATTTTTATTTTGTGAGAAAGACTTATTTCTTGTGAGCCAATTTTTAATATTATTTCATAAAAATAAATTATAAAATTTATAGTTTTTAAGTACACACTTTGTATTTAAACTACTGAAATAATAACACGATTTTATTCTTAAAATGCCTTAAAACAATTATGCCAACTTTTTGGAGGTAAAAAAATTGAGATGTCATTTATAATTCAAAAGAATTACAACTTATATGTATATGCAGGTATCTTGATATTGTTTTTAATTTTTTTCTCTGTGATTATATAATTTTTGGAATTTTTTATTTATTATGTTTTTGTATTATCTAAGTTCTTGAGCGCATAAATTACGAAATATAATCTGCACATTTCATTTCTATATTTTGCTTGTAATTGTAACGCACAAAAGAACAACTAAAACTGAAAAAATGTTACTATTCAGTATAAAAAACGTTATGCAATGTATTATATGCATTGGTTAATTTTTCTCTTGCTTATAACACGTAGTCCAGATACGATAGCATTTTAAATGAAAATGTTGAATCTAATTCGTTGTTAGTTTACGAAATATATAGATACAAGTAAAAGAAATGACGTATCCACGACCGTAAATTCAAACTTTTATATAACATGTATTTTTAAGTTTTTCAGCAGTAAAGCATTTCAGCCTTTCGCTAAATAATGGTGCATTTTATGGGAGCAGCGACATAATATTCGATTCGCCTTCGATAATTGAATTTTCTCCTACATTTAGTAATTCTTATAATTTCTTAAATTATATAATTGAAAACTTTATTTGCCATAAAATATTAACTCTAGTTTATAATCGCTATATGTTTTATATAAATATATTTCACTAGAGATATCAAATAAACTAATTTGATTTTCGATATTGTATTTCATCATAAGTTAAGCTTGGAAAAATATGTAATTTTTTGACAAAATTGGTTTTGACATTTTTTTATTGCATTAGCAAAAAAATTACATAAAAACATATTTATATTATGCAATACTTGAACCGTTTAAAGCAAATATATTTACGTAAGCATATGTTTAACAAATATGTTTAAATATACTACATATGTATAATAAAACAAATTTTAATTAATTTTCCAGCATCAGTAGAAATTATATTGCTGATTTCAGTTGAGTGTGTTAAAAAAAATGCACAGTTTTTTTAAAAGTTAAACATTCATTTCTCTAATCCGCTTTTATTTGGTAAAAAGTTAATTTAGTGAAAACCGAATTTGCTTATATAGGAACAACGGTTATTCTCGTTATCAAATTTTAGCTGATAACGCTGCCTTCTTAGAAATTGTAAATATTCGTATTCTGGTTGTAAAATTAAAACTCTTTCCTTTACAATTTTGTAAAGTGACAAACTGTTGTGACGAGTTTATATCGAGTTTCTTTATTCGATAAAGTCAAAGATAAAGTATTTTTTATAATTCAATAAATTATATCTGCGTTGCTTTCACTTCGGATTATAACAGTTTTCGTTTAAAGTTTCTAATCCTCTTGACTAGGATTACGAATTCGAATGGAATTGCGCTTCTCGTTATTTCAAACATAGATGGCGCTGATGTCAAAACTTAATTTTGCTAATGAAGCTATTATTTTTTTACGTTTTGCGGAATACGTGAAGTTGGCTACACACGCTTGCTTTCTTCAAACAGCCTTCAACAGCAACCCGTACTACACAAATGAGAAATCGTATTATTTGAGGTGTAATTTTCGGCGCGATGGAAGGCCAAATGTTTATATTAATTGAAATGTGCTTAACATATGTAATGACGTAATATTTTGGAACGATAATCAGAGCAATATTATTAATGAATTTAACAGTTCATTCAATTTTTCAATACCTTTGTGAATATTGAGACTAAGCATGACCGATGCTTGGTGTACGGTAGATCGAGTTTTCGTTCACGGTGTGAGAGTGGTGTTAAGAACGGAAAAATATCAAATTCTCTCTTTTACCCAGAAAACAACAAAAAAATGCATTACGCAATACTGTGATCCGGAAGGGAAGAAAGTACGTGAAATCGAAAAGTGTATTAAAATGGTCTTATGTCGTATTGCATATCTGGTAGATTTTTGTAAATGACAGCAGGCAGAAGTAAAAAATTAGCTGAACAGTAAATTATCATAACTATTGTAATATAAACCTAAATATTTTAAGCCAGTGGAAATTTATTAAATGTAAGTGAAATAGAGTGACATGAGAAAAATTAAACGTTGGTTATTCATAGAGGAATATATTAAAGGGGAGGATAAAGTGAAAAATTATTGATTGCTGATTAGTGATAGCAACCAGTTATTTAAA
This sequence comes from Myopa testacea, assembly GCA_949629155.1. NCBI lineage: Eukaryota > Metazoa > Arthropoda > Insecta > Diptera > Conopidae > Myopa > Myopa testacea. The sequence continues at coordinate 54,845,089 of OX451345.1, read as the reverse complement.
GTAACATGAAATGAAAAAGCGAATAGAGAAAAATTAACTAAACAAAAAAAAAAATAGAGAGTGCTACAGTGTTTTGTGCGCTTCATTTATCTTTTATTTTACATCACTTCCTGTGCCTGCCCTTTGTGAATGAGAAAATGTACTCTTATCGCAATTTGCTATTGTGGTCATTCTGTTTTCCTGTTTGTTGTAATTAACTTGCATTCTTGGATTAATTAACTTGTATTTCGATTTTCTTGTTTCTAATGTGGTTACATAAGCTTACGTTTATACGAGTACATATAAATATATGCATCAGATACTTTTAAACATTCGTGGAAAAATAACTGCAAAATGTATACATACATTAATTAATAAAAGGTCAGTACAGAGGGCAAACAATTACAATTATAGTATAAAAGAGTACACAAACCAAATTCCACTTATCAATAAACTACAAACATCATTCATGACAAACAGATACACATATATTCGTACTTCAACCTGATTCAGAACAAGTGCGACCCCTAAAATTAAAAAGAAGGGGGCTGCTCTAAGAGAGCTTACATCGTTTAAATATTGTGGAATTTATAAACGACCAAACAGGAGATAAGACAGTTTTGGAAAAGATTCGAAATATTTGTATGCAGACAGTCGGTATGCTTCATTCGCAACATAGCTACATAGTACTTGTAAAAAACGATATAATCTCAAAGAATATAATTTATCTCTTGAAAACATATACATATATATTAACGCAACTAGAATAATATTTTTTTCTAATATAAGTCACAGCTCTTGACGGGCATATCTACTTTGATAAAACATCGTTGGTATCAGTCACTGAACAGGAAATGTGGAGAATGTTTACAATTAATAAGTAAATGTCCGCCCATATTTTATTTTAAAATATCAAGCGCATATATTCTAGTGCTTTTGAAATCACTTTTTATTGATTGTTCTTACATTATGCGTAGCAAATACCTCTGCTTAGTGGTATTTATTCATACGCATATGTATGAATGTATATGACGACTGGGCACAATCGTTTAACCTCGGTTAATAAACTAATATCTCTAAGAGAAAGGCTTTAATTTAATTCAGAAAGTGCAATAAGTGACAAAGTCTTGAGGCGCAACAATCGTTTTGTGGGAACGAATATTGTTTTCTTTATGATCGTTTAAAGAAGCACATTTTTGTAAATCTATTTGACAAATACAGTTAATAATAATTTAACAGTTTTGTATGAAATATTTAAATAGTATGTAAAAAAATGGGGTAAGTGCAGGTAATGTGGTGGTAGTGAGTAGAGTGACGCTGACCAAAAAACTAAAACCACTATAGAAATTATTATTAGAATAAAGCTGCCTCTCCCATCTGCCACCCACATTACCTTTTTTGTAACGCCAATTTTAATAAAAAAGTGTGCAAAGCTAACAACAGATTATGGAGTTCCAGACTGTGAGACTCGATTTTTGGATCAAATCAATTAGTTCCTGCCTGCAAAAAACTATTTATAATACTCACTCACCGCCAACCAGTTACAGGCATTTAACCACCGTTAATAAACATTATTTCTTCCTTTAAGTAATATGGATTCCTCTCTGCATTCAAATTTTTATTTCAGAAGAAAATGGCAGACTCCGAAAAAGAAGACGTGAGTCAACAACTGTCACCAAAAGCGTTACCATGGCAAACAGCTGATGACCATGCAGACATTTGTAACAACTCTAAACTAGAAGAAATTAAAACTTTAATGAAGGACGGATCCGACAAAATGTTTCTCAATACAAATAATGAGGAAGAATTGAAAAGATCTCGGATTAATAGTAAACATAGCATGGACTCTTCGGTTTGTATTGCTGATAAGTCTGAAATTCAAGACTGCCCTGCAAAGCAGGCTAAAGTAGAAACTTTTGAGGGTAAAGATTTGCAAGAACTAATGATCGAAGCCAGGGAGGTGCTTGAGAAATTGAAAAATGATGATGACACAGATTCAATAACAGAGCAAACACCAATCACAAAACAAGAATATACAGTCGATTCAGCGGAGGATCTACCCCCAATTGACATTTTAATAGACGAAAATAAACGCATTGCTACTAATTTTTTAAATAAATTGGTTGCCGAAGAACAATTAGTGAACGAAGAAGAATCGAAATCAGCAGAAATTCTACCGGAAATAAAAGAGAAAGATGAAAATCAATCGTGGACATCGACTTTAACAATGGAAAGAAACGTTCACAATGATCTCAACACAGAAACTCCTCTTAAGGAGCAATTCGAACCTGCTTCTGTAGTCGATGATGAGAATAGTAACAACTCCGATTATGATATGAATTTGCCACTCGAACAGTTGAATGCCCAGGAAGAAGAGCATGACTTAAAGTTGCGCGCTTCCAAATCAACTTTTCTGCAGCATTTACCATGTTTCAAGTTAACGGGTAGTATACCGAAATGCCGAGAATGTCGACGACGAAATTTAGAACGTCAATCGGTAAGAAATGATATTTATTGTCGGTTTTACGAGTTCCGACGATTGCAATACAATGAAAGCGGTGATTTAGTCGTTTCAGGATTTCCTAATCCTTATACCGAGCCAACAAGGGAAGATTTAAATATATGGCAACCGGATGAGCACACCGAACCGACAGCAGGTTTCATGGATATTCAAGTGTGTCGTTACATTTTGCTACATGCCGGTGATCAATTTTGCTACTTGTGGCGACAGGAGGCTGAGGCACTGAAACTCCATGAGAATGTCAATAATGGAACGATCGCTTGGAAGAAAGTTGTTAAAGGTATACGCGAAATATGCGATGTCTGCGACACGACATTATTCAATTTTCACTGGACATGCGACAAATGCGGCTTCGGCGTTTGTATTGACTGCTTTAAGGATCGAAAGGAGCAGCGCAATGCGTGTCGCAAGACTCGTGCCAACCCACAACGTGGCCGCGACGAATTCTATTGGCTGATGTGCAATTCAACTCAAAAACATCACCTAAACGAGTTGATGCTGACTCAGATAATAGCTGGTAATTCTTTAACTGTCTTGGGACGATTGTTACATCAAGTGCGCACCTTATGGAAAGTGCCACAGTTGTGCGGCTGCTTGCTAAGCCAGCAGGAAATGTCAGAGGATGAGGACATTGATTTTATTATACAAGACATGATTAAAGAATCGCAACTGAAACAGCAAACAAGTGCTTCTTCTCTCGCCACTGAAGAAACAATTCGTAAGCAAGCCAAAATGGAACATCTTCACGCTCGACGGTTGGAATTTGCGCGTGCACTGGGAATTGACTATGTTCCAGGCCGAGTCTGGACAAAGGAAACTCTTGGTAAGGATCCCATAACAACCGCTTTCGACAACTACAAGCACATAAATTTCCTACGAAAAGGATTGGCTGGGTTGCGGCGCTTCTTGCCACCGCGCGCTATGAATACAACACATTCCAGTTTGTTAGCTCCTGGTGTGCCGCATGAGTGGCTTTGCGATGGCAAGTTTTTGCGACTGACTGATGCTATGCATCCAGATAATCGTATACTTTTCCAAGAAGTTTGGAAGTGCGGCCAACCAGTTATGATATCAGAAGTGGCACGATCTCTTAATTTAGACCTTTGGCATCCGGAAGCATTCTGTATAGATTTTGGAGATAAACCGAATGATCTAATCAATTGTCTAAATGGTAATCTGGTCCCAAATCAACCAATGCGTCACTTTTGGGAAGGTTTCCAATGCATTAAACGCCGTTTGCTAGATGCCAATGGAAAACCAATGTTATTAAAGCTTAAAGATTGGCCACCGGGTGACGACTTTGCAGAAATACTTCCTACACGTTTTGCTGATTTAATGAAGGGTCTGCCAATGCCTGAGTATACGTTGCGTTCGGGCAATTTAAATATTGCCAGCTGCTTGCCGAAAATGTTTGTACCACCCGACCTGGGACCGAAGATGTACAACGCCTATGGTTCTGCATTGCATCCGGACAAGGGCACCACAAATCTGCATTTGGACATTTCTGATGCGGTCAACATAATGGTTTATGTAGGCATACCGGAGGACACGGATTCTAAGGCCCAGTTAACTGCGACTCAACGTGCCATTGAATTGGGAGGCTGCGATTATATAACCCGTGCTCGTTCACAAGACAAAAACGTGCTTCCTGGCGCACTTTGGCATATATTTCCTGCACGAGATGCGGACAAAATTCGAGATCTTCTCAATCGCGTTACTTTGGAGAAGGGATTTCGACTGGAGCCAGACCATGATCCCATACACGATCAGAATTGGTATTTGGATGATAAGCTCCGTGCACGCCTCTTCAAGGAGTACGGTGTTGAAGGTTATCCCATTGTACAATGTCTCGGCGACGCTGTTTTCATACCAGCGGGAGCGCCACATCAAGTTCAGAATTTGCATAACTGCATTAAAGTAGCCGAAGACTTTGTCTCACCAGAGAACATCACACATTGTTATCACTTGACTCATGAATTCCGACGCCTATCTCATTCCCACACTAATCACGAGGACAAACTACAAATTAAAAATATTATATACCATGCTATTAAAGATTGCTGCAACATTCTGATGGGTGCTTTAAACCAACGCATCGAAGAAGAATTAATCAAGCAGCTATGCAGCAGAATCGAAAAAGATTGTGAACAATAGTTCAAAATGTTAAAAATGTTGATGCTTTTGAACTTGCATCGAATTTCATTTTATGAATTTTATATGTTGTATCTTGATGTATCAATGTGTCTGCTAAATTTTATATAAACAAATAAATATGCAAAATATATTAAAAATGTATTCCTTATCTAGTATTTATTTAATGTTCATTTCATTGAGTTTTAGATGTTAGCTATTTTAAATATGTTTCGTTATTATTTATTAAACATATATCTTTATTTGTTATGTGCAAAATATAATATAATCAGAAATAATTGAAAATAGGGTATTTTTTTGTAGATTTTAAGGTACTCTTTTATACTATACATCGAAAGAAAAACATCTAACAAAAGCCATTAAACAAGATGATTGTCCGAGTGATGCCACTCAATTGTGCAGTGAACTAAAATGTCAATTATACTGCAGTGGAGAGCATAACGAACATATTCAATAGAGCAAATCGATCAACATTTCCAATTGAAATTTAAGCATTCATACAGCGGCAAAATGACGGTGGACTTCAATGATTACTTTTGGGTAGAGTTCAGTTTTGATTTGAAAAATGCGTAATGGAATTTAAACATTTCTATTTCTCTTTTGTAGGGTGAAAAGAACAATGGTTTTGATGTTCTTTATCATAATATGAAGTTCGGGTTGGTAGCTAGTAAAGAATTATCGGAATTCTTTCGTGAGAAATCCAACATAGAAGAACAGAACTCCAAAATGATGGTGAAACTAGCGCATAAAGCCAGCACGGGAACGCTGAGTAGCACTTTTGCTCCAGTGTGGACTATATTGCGAACATCAGCAGAGAAACTATCTACACTACATTTGCAGATGGTGCAAAAACTAAGTGAACTAGTTAAGGATGTGGCCAAGTATGCAGATGAGTTGCATAAGAAACACAAGACGGTCAAGGAAGAAGAGTCCCAGACATTGGAATGTGTACAATCGATGCAGGCCTCGACAAATGCGGTGCAAAAAGCTAGAGATGTGTATACAAACAAAGCCACGGAGTTGGAGAAGCTGCGCAAAGAAAACGGATCCCAGAAAGATATAGAAAAGATTGAAACCAAATTAAAGAAGCTTCAAGACGACTACACAACACTGCTGGATAAACATAAACCGATAAAAGCTGACTTTGAGCTCCGAATGACGCAGACATGCAAAGTAAGTTTTCGTAAAAAGAACAGGTTTTGAACAGTTTCTATTTCGATTCCTTTTTTTTTTGCAAAACTTCACAGCGTTTCCAAGAAATCGAAGAGGTACATTTGCGGCAAATGAAAGAGTTTTTGTCAACATACTTGGAGCTGTTGCAAAACAATCACGATATGGTTGGTCAGGTAAGTTTAGGATATCCATAAAGTTATAATTGCAATTAGTTTAGCATTTTCTCGCCCCTTCAAAAGGTGCATTCCGATTTTAAACGCCAATTTCTAGACATGTCTGTTGATAAGCTTTTGGAACAATTTGTTTTGAATAAATATACAGGTCTAGAAAAGCCAGGTAAATTCGAAACGAACATATTTTTCTTATGAGACAAACTATAACATTAATTTCTTGTAATTAATAACAGAAATTCCTGAACTCGATTTTGTCCCACTTTCAATGCAGCACCAGCAGCAGTCAAGTTCCACAAATCGTTTAAATCAAAATACTGCTTCAATTTCATCAGCAACAAATTCAAATTCAGCAACGAGTATTCATGGCGGAACAACAAGAGCTGCTGTTTCGGTAAATCACCGTCCTGGTAGTGGTGGAGATTCGATCGTTAGTGGTTGTGGCAGTCACGAAAGTGGGGTATTGAATACAACAGATAACGGTCTTTTGCCAGATTCCATTGTAACATCACGTCCGACATCACCGGAACCAATCGAAGCTGCAACAAGCGCCAGTTCAACAGCAACTAATGTTACCACTTCCACTGTGAGGAGTAACTTCCGAAATTGGTTCTCTTCAAGCATTCCAATATCATCAGCAACAGCGTCGGCGACAACTGGTAAACAAAGTTCCGCCAACATAAGTGCAACAAATTCAACGCAGCGTTCAGGTGCCGGAAATTTCGGTATGGAAAGCAATGGTTCCGGTGCGAACATAAAATCCCATAATTCAGAGCTTCAATCACTGCAGGACAATAATCAAGGTTCATTTATGTCGTCTGCCTTAACACAATTATCTGAACCAAAAACTACCAACTCTACCACAACATCCTCCACTACCATCTCCTCCTCTCTTCCAAGTAGGTTTTTTATTTTTAATTTAATATTTTATATTTTTGTTTTTTTATTTTATTTTCATTCTTTATTAATAGTTCATTGGTTTTTTCCCCTTAAAGCGGCTTTACCCTACAGAAACCAACAGCAGTTCTTTTAAAAAAAAGTTTTCTTTAGGACTAAACACAATCACATCGCTAGCGAAGTGTCAAAATTACACAGGGTCTTATGGGAAACGAGAAAAAAATTAAAATTTTCCCTCCATCGCTAGGGAACTCATCACGAATGATTAATTTATATTTTTCTTATATTTCTGAAGCGTATTCGCTTCTATTCTTCGTATTAGGTGTTTGTTTACAAAAATTTGAAGTTTCATTTCATTGGAAAACATTTAAGTGAGTACTTATGCAGAAAACTAAATCCATTTGAAAGCCATTGAAAATAAATTCGTAATGATTGCAAGTGCATTTCTTGGGTTCTCCATTTTTCTAAAAAAATTCTTTTAACTAATATCGCAGAATAAATAGTAGAAAATAAACTATTTATTCTGTGCTAATATTTTCACAAGTTTCAAAATTTTCAAATGACAACTTCCATCGCTCATAAAAATTTTGCTAGCTATACTGATTGTGTTTAGTCTATAAGCTTCTAGCTTCTATAAAAGAAATCAATTTATAACGATTAATGGTTTATTTAATCAAATAGATGTGTTTATTTAATCAAATTGACTTTAAATTGATTTTATTGATTGATGAGTGAAGAAATTATAAGTTGTGCATACATCACATTTTAAATATGTTGATTTTTCACTTTATAGTTAATTTATAGTATTTACCGTCTAGTTCCTTGAACTAATATCGGTTATGAGAAGGTTAGTGGATACCGGATCGCTACTGGTAAAGTACAGCACAGATTCCGGGCAGGTACCGAGACCTTCATCTCATTTTATCTGGTTCATTATAAAATTTAACTGGATTTCATGTGCAAAAGAGTTAATAATTAATGATAAGATCGATTTACAAGTATGTTGGTTTAGTTATTAATTTCGAATACAGTTATTAAAATACACACAACGTATACCACAAAACAACAAAAATTTTGTTGAAATGACTACTGTTTTATAAACAAATTTTGATAGGAACTTGTGTTGTGGTCGGACCTTATTGGGTACTGATTTATTTAAATATTTATTAAAAAATATATTATTTATATTTACTGTGCGATGAACAAAAAAATGTGCATCATTACCATTATTTATTGCTTTCTTGTTCATTTCGAATCTTTTACTTATTTCGATATTCATTCATTTGGAGTGTCCTGTTCCTAGTTTGTGAAAAATTTTCCGTTTCAAACAAACCTTTTTATCAAAGCCTTTTTCTCGAAAATGTTTATTATTTTAACCTACATCCAACTGCCAGTATTTTTATGTAGCTATACAACAATGGTTAGTAACAAAGCATTGCTATTCTATATATTGTTATTTAAAGGTTTCACCACCGAACCTACTCTTTCACCGACAGACTTTTTCTGCTTACTCTTTCCTCTATACTTACATATTTTTCTTACAATGTATGTAGCTGAATTTATCGTAGCTCTTAATAACATTACCACAACCTTAGATCAACGACAACGGCAAGATGCCGCGAATCTTCAGATTACATCAAGTAAAAATTACTCGGAACCGTTGCATTCAACATCACTGAATGAGCGTCTAACTACGCGACAACAAGATCCAAATCCAAGCAATTCACAACGTCGAACAACTTCACTTTTGAATATTTTCACATCAAATGCTCAGGGTATGCAACAAATTTCTCACAAATGCTACAAATGGTGGTAAAAATTGCTCCTCTTGAACCAACATCCTAAGCAACAACAATGACAACTCCAATCATTTAATCTATACTTTAGCTATAACGCGACATCTTATTACGTCTTTACTCAGTTTGTCCATCCGTCTGTAGAGCACATAATAAAGATGTCTCTGTGCCACACCCAGCAGCAGGTTATATCGTACTTCTTAGTTTCTCATTTTACTCATTTTCAGACCATCGTTTAACGCTTTACTCACTTGAAGTACTTTAAATAAAATGGACCACTCATATTTAGTCACATTTCATATTCATAGTTATTCTAAAATTAAATAAGATATGTTATTATAAATGATCGTTTTTTATGTTTAGCCAATATTATGGTATAAAACACTAGAATTTAAATGAAGTTAAAATATTCCTGTAAAATAGCAAACAGTTGAAAATGACGTCACGTGTTCATTGCATTAACGGTTAAGGCACATAATGAGACCATCGTTTTCTTGTTGTTGTTTAAGGTAGCCCCGTTGTTCACATTTCTCTAAAATGTATTTTTAAACACATATTTTAAAATCTATTTCCTCATCGGTTTTGTTAATTTATTTAATCTACTCCAATAAATTGCTTCAATTTAATGGTTTCGGTTTTATTTGGGTACAATTTTTTTGTGTTGATTCAACTTTTAATAATAAATAATGAATTTCTTATTTCTATGATATCGTGTTTGAGCTGATAACATTTATTTATATTATTTTGTTTTATGTGTTTTAAGCATTTTAATACTAAATAGTTTAATTTTAAAAACTTATTCTATTTAGAATTCTAAATTTTAAGGTGTTCTTTTTTGTATAGTATTTTGAGCTTTTCATAGAAGCATCTTTTTTGAATATATGTAGGTGTCTGGTTCTGTTTGGAAAGCATTTGAAAAAACATTACCTCTTAGGTTTTTGGTACTTTTCTTTTTTCTTTTTAGCATGACCAATCATAAAGATCTCCCCTTCCTTTACGTCCGTACATCGGAACCCTGGTTGCTATGGTTATATACTTTTAAAAGATTGCATGAATTAAATATACTTTTAAAAACCCCGAAATAATTAAATGTAAACTATTTAATTATTGCTCCTTTTTTAATAAAACATCCAGGTTATGTTTGTCTACTAAGCTAAACAATGCATATATATTTTAGTATCTCTTTGATATCAGTAACTTACTTCACCCTCGCAACTCATACAAATAGAAATTACTACATACATGATGTACATATGTTTTAAATTAGTTTCAGGAATATTGCGAAGTCGACGCGAGAAAACCAAAGCGAAAAAAACAAAGAAAAAGAAAGATTCCGAAAATGCGTACAACATACAAGAGGAACGTTTAACTGGGTAAGGAATACATTTCTTTTTATAAATACGTAGTTATTCTGATATTTTTCTTGATTATTTTAAAGTGACAGCAAGAACGGAAACTCGCAGTTACTCAGCTTGGAGGACTCTAAAGCGAAGTGTCAAAATTTAAGTGGAAGCAGCAGTGCTGGTGGTGGTATTGCAACTTCGGTGTCATCAGCTCCAGGTGTCGTTGAGGTAACAGTAGCTGCTGCGACATCAGGTGGACCGACAGCTGCTGCGACTGGTCTTTCATCGAATGAAGTAGATGAAGACGGTTACAGTGTTCAGCCTCGCAAAGAAATTGCCTGGGAAGAAAATCATAATAAAGGTAAGCACCAATTTTCACAATTTAAGCGATTCATTTTTACATTTTCTTAAGTGTTACATTTACTTAGTAAATATTTTGAAATGATTTAGTCTACTATATTATTTAATAACTAATATTTTAATAACTTTCAGCTGGAAGCTTCTACTCTGATTCGGATTCAGACTCAGATAACGATAAGCCAGATCGCAAAATCCATGTGAAAATCAAACCTCTTAACAATGGACAGGCTCCAATGTCGGCAAGTGTAGATGAGTTACGCGCAACCGTTGAAAATATATCATTATCACCCACTGGCCTATTTTCTGTAAGTTTAAAGCAATGCAACCATATTCATGGCATTTAATAATATTTATTAATTTATTTGTAAAATGCGAAAGCAGCACAGTCAACAGCTGCAACAACAGTCACGGGTGCCATCACGTCAACAATCGCCAGAGATATCGAACGCTTCAACGCCAACCGCTACCGTACATCCCTATGCTCCCCTCCAGAGCCCAACATTATCAATGTCAAATAATTCCAGGTAATACTTGAGATGTTTGTTAGTAGAGAAGTAATCTCACTTGTAACCTTTCCATTAATCCATTCGAATAGATATGCCGATTTAGGTGATATATTCTCGGAAATCGGTGATATGAGTGCTTCAGCACCCACATCTGCTACAATTTCAAAACCAGCCAATCGGCAGATACCTACACCAACTTCGGGAACCATTGCCATACCGCGACCACCATCACGGCGATCCGAAATGGCACCGGGACGTGGCCGCATTAGTCCATCTCCCCTGAACCGTGCCGAGAGCATTGGTAGTTTAGAGTTTCGAACAGCTGTAGGCGGTGTAGGATCATCACGTGGACCATCCCCACTCACAATAGGCATTTCTGATACAATACCGCTGGCGGTAGCATTCCATGAAATCATTCATGCATATTTTAGGTACATCAGACAAACAAGTTTTCCTAACTGTAATAAAAATAATAACTGTAACTAATTTTATTTGTAGAGGAAGCGACGAATCCCGCTGTCAGGTTAAAATATCTGGTGATATGATGTTATCGTTCCCCGCCGGTATTGCCGGCCTTTTAGCTAACAATCCAAATCCTTCGAAGATAGGTTTCCGTATTAAAAATATCCAGAATTTAGAAAACCTTTTACCTAACAGCAAAATAGTACAAATGTTAGTTTTAAAAGTTTGTCTTTTAAACTTTTTTAATCATAAATGCCTATTATTTGCAGTGACAAAAATCAGTCGAGCTCTTTCAGCACAATGCTGGAGTTCAATATGCCAGCACTGACAGCTCTTCTGCGTCGACAGGCTGAACACAATCCAACAGCATCCTATTTTAATGTAGACATTTTGAAGTATCATGTGCGCACCAAGGCGGGGGCCTCTTCTTGTCCCTTCCAATTGGTTAGCTATTGGAAATGTGAGCCTACGTTTACAGCACTGAAAATCGACTACAAATACAACAATCATGGAATGGCCAGTCCATCACCTTTATTGAATGTCTCAATATCAGTACCCGTAAATGGATCGGTGCGTAACGTGCAATCGAAACCACATTCCGCCTGGTGAGTAGAAAACCATTTCATCATCATGCTACGTCTACGTTTTCTCTGGAATTCCGTGTATATTCGAAAATAATGTTATTTGGTGGCTTTCGGCTAATTTATGAAGAATAATTTTTGTTCAATGTTGCCCGTTTAGGCTTGGTGAATCGAACAGACTTCTTTGGAACTTCACAGATATATCGCAGAATTCACAAGATGGTGGCGTTGGTACACTGCGTGCGCGTTTGGAGTTAAACGATGGCCCTTCGACACCCGCCATACTGACAACTCAATTTAATTGCGAGGGAACAACACTGTCCGGAATTGAATTTGAACTACGAGGCAGTGGCTATCGTTTGTCGTTGGTGAAACGACGCTTTGTTTCAGGTAATTGAAATGCTTTTTAGTTAGTACTCGTTAGCAATGAATATATTGTTGCGCTTTCTTATTCGCAGGAAAATATGTTTGCGAGGGGGATGGCATACGCAGTGGAGCCACTCCAACGCCACCTGTTGGATCGCCGAGCCTATTTCCAGCGAAATCCAATTAATTGCAATGACACTAATATATATATTATGTATATATATATATATATATGTAACTAGTTGTGTAAATACACCCATTAACACAACGAAAGTGTTGTATTTCAGAGTTGTATAAACACGCGATAAGCAAAAAAAATATCCATAAACAACATTTTTCCTTGTAGAAAACAGGCTCGTGACATTAGAAAAATCAAATAAATTTTTTGAACTAACGTTAGAAAAATTTTTAATTGGATGCGCTTTTCAATTTGAAGGACATATAAATTATTTTCCATTTATGAATGAAAAAGATAGAGATTCTTAGCAAATGTCTACGTATTAATTAGTATATTGAAATGTTGATTTTTTTTAAATTGTGGAACAAAACTACAAAGAAAATAACACAATAGACACATAAGAACAGCCATGTAAGAGTGTAAATTGTTTCTTCAGAAAGCAGTACGAGTACAATAAATAAATAAATAATTATAACGTAGCGATAGAATGTTAAATATAATATTAAAGCCAAAAATTATGCTACAATTTTGATTTTATTGTAGTTAATTTTGATTAATGTTAAAAGGGGGGCCTCTTAAATTATTGCTTTTGAGGCATCAAAACTGAAATCTAAACGTTTTAGTTGTGTCTACGTTTACATCAGCCAACTTTTTTGTATAATGATTCCATTATCATTTATTATTATTGTTAGTTTATTGGTAGATATTATCCTACACATATACAAACACACATACATACTTATAAACTTACACATTACCCAAACAATTTTAAGCATTAACAGAGCATATTGTAACAAATGCAAAAGTAATAAAATTTATGTGATGAAAATCAGTTAACTAGTTTTATTTAAAAATCCAGCAGCTTTAGATTAAGATGGAGTAAAAAGCTTTAGAGTCGCAATGCCTTTAAAAACAATTAATATTAATAAAGGGTTTTCCAATAAGAGGTGTAATTTTGAATAGCTATGGTCGTGGCTATTTACCTGTAAGCGTGGTCGTGGTGGCCATTTGGCTGATGTTTTTCATTATTAACGGCATACCTTCCTCTTTATTAATATCAAAATTACACCTCTTATTGGAAAACCCTTTATAATAAAATTAATAATAGTAAATGGCCATTGCACATGTCAATTCATTTGGTAATTCCTGGCACGCGGTAAAGAAATTCTCCATCATCGTCGTAATAACAGTCTTCAACTCTGTAAGTGGCACCCTTTTTTTTCAGCTTCCTAGGAATGTAAATGCGATCTTTTACAACTGTCATTTCGTAACGTTTGCGATCCTCTTCGTCTATAACGATTTCATTGCTCTGAAACTTTTCAATTAAACCAGAGTCACTCATGTAATTAGCTGCGCTCGACTGTTCAAGTTCCTTGGGCAGTATACCAGTGCCGCTGGGATTGGTAAATGCAATGGCAGCGCGCTGTTCCAATGAAGTATTTGCTAATTGGTTCAAAGTAGACGATGAACTACTTGGATCAAATTTTAATTTTTTCAGCTCTTGCAAGCGCATTTGCCGCTTGTCGTTTATCTTTTCCAACAGATATGTATCCTCCGCATCATTACGGCTTTGCGTTTTGCTATTTGAACGCGTTTTTTGGATTTTGCTCTCATTCGGAAGCGGCAGTTGGTTTTCTAATTTTGGTTCTGTGTACTTCTTACAACTAGTAATGATTGAGCTAAACTCTTGGCTCTTTGGTTTCGGTAATTCCAATTGGAACTGCGACTCCGTGTAGGTGTCACGCAACAAATCGTTTCGATTTCGATCACTGAACTTACTTAAATGCTCCTTTAATTGTGGTGGTAATGTGGGAAACTCTCCGCTCTGCAGAAGTTCCCAGTTCCTAATAACTGTTTCATCATGTTGCCGAGCTCGTTTAGCTGTGCGTGGCCTCCAGTTGGCTTTCAGTATTTTAGCGATAATATCGGGTGTTGCCGGAAAGCTCTCCGCAAGTTTTTCAGCATTCCATTCTTCCGGGTCACGATTGTTCAACAGCTTTATTTGCTCTTTTTCGGCATACGTAAGAAAATTGGGATATTTTTCTTTGAAGTATTTTTGCTTTACCAACAGCCGACGTGTTAATTCACGTTGCTTTTCTAATTCGTATTCGTGCTGCTTATGTGATTTATGGACGTCCATGAAATCGGATTCGAAATCAGCGAAATCATGTTGTAAGTTTTCAGGCGACTCCAGAGCTCTCAGTTGGTTAGCAGTCCCAGGATTGGCGCGGCTTCCTTGACGACGCAATAAACGTGGCAGAGTTGTGTGTAGAGCACGCATAACAAATATATTGGAGGTCATCGTGGTATACAAGGGGTCCAAAACTAGAATATTTACTTGGAATTTACTTTACTTGTCACTTGATTTGGTTATTTCCACCAGAGATTATCTCTGACTTCCACTCAAATGATAAAAATTATAAAAACAAATAAAACAAGGTTTCACGAGTTCGTATATTTAGTGCATCTTTTTACTACATTTTTTCCTACAATTTCAGTCCTTTTTTTTGTATATACTAGCTACAATTTTAGATTGCCTACCTGAAATACATACTGAACCTTGGTAATTTTTTGGTCGAATCAATTTGAAAATTATCTTTTTAATGTTATCTTGGGTATAATCAAGAATATATGTAATTAAAACAATAGTTAATATTGACTTCAATTTACATCTTTAGAAATTCTTGGTATACCAAAATTAAAAGATCAAAGTAGTTTATTTTGAAGTCTTTTTAATTTATTGTACAGGTATAGTCTATATTTATATTATCACATATTTTTATTGAAGTATGAAATAAATTAACTGCGGTTCAAGATTTAACATTTTATTCCTGTTCCAATGAAGCCTCTTATCAAAAAGCTGCTGCAATTATATCAGAGCCCGATACGATGCTATCAGAAGCAACAACAATTTGTGAACCTGTGTAACGGCCTACTAGCTCACAAGCACCGATTTCAGCATATGTTACTCCACCAACAACAAACACGAATATATTCCGTTTACGAAGAGGAAATACATTCTTCAGTTCTGCTTTCTTGACTGCACTGGCAAAAGATTTAATATCGTACACAGTATTTAACTGGTCGGATGTGTGTATTTGGAGCTTATCTATCATACTTAATTTCGCGGCCAATTCATCGGTTGTATTCGTTTTGATCAACATGGAGCATAACTTTGCTATAAGAGGAATATATAGACCGTTGAACACGTAGCTGGGCCCAGTGGTTACTCTTTCCGTCGCAGCTGATGGGGATGGTTTGGAAGCGGAATCATGAGAGTTATTTGCATCAACTTCATTTCCAGACGATGACGATACCAACAACTTTAGTCGGTTGGCATTTGCCTGGAATTCGGTTTGTTGAAATTTGGGTATTGGTAGGTTTGAAAGAATTTTTGCAGACGTTTTGATAGGTTTTTCCTCTTCGAGTGTGGGTAACAAGCCAGCTTTGGCTAATTTGTTAAACATAGGCAAGTGTTGGCTTCCAAAGTAATTGCAGTAGTTGCGCACAAACTGTGACAGCTCATCGGAGTTGAGACCTGCGGACAAATGCAGCAAGCACAGCAAACGCAAGGTATTGTACCGTTGTCCGTCAATGGTAAGCAATTCGTCTATTTCTTGCAGCAGTTTTTTGCGCGAAGTATTGTTGAGAATGTCTTCTTCTAAAGATTGCAAACGCTGGAAATTCCCGGCCAACATTTGGATTACCTTTTCGCTGGCGTTTAAATGACGCATTATTTTAGTCTTTAGCTCTGTGATTTTGGGCAGTTTCCGCGCTACATAGTCATTCATTTCATCCAATTTCATATCACTTAGCTTTTGCACCTCAAGTCCAATGGCTTTTGCTTGAGCACGCACCAAACTACTGGCCTGTGAAAAGTGTTTATAACGATTTTCACCGTATATCTCATCGGCTAGAGAGTTCAGACGTATGAGCGCCTTAGAGGTAGATTTTGTCGCTCTTGCAGTAGCGGGTGTAGCTCTTTCGATTGCTTTGTTCTTAGGCAGCGCAAATAATTTTAATTTCTGGTCAAGAATTTTGTTTTCTTCGATATTAATCTCGCCAACGTGGTTACGAAAGACTTCCAAGAGTAGACCAGCATAAATAGCTGGCGTTAGTAAGGTAGAAACAAAATCCATATCGCGATCGAATACGATCATTGCAGCGAAATCACTGTTATTATTGTCTGCGGAGGTAGATGCGGGGCTGGTGCCAAGTGCTTTTAGCATTTTCATGACATTAGCCGAATGCTCACCATAGCTGACTATTAGCTCCGGTCGACCACAAATCATTTGAAGTATGCGCAAAGTTCGTGCTATAGATGGCAAAAGCGAGGAATCATCACGTAGAAAAACGTTAGAGAAGGTCTAGGAAAGGCGAAATTTAGTACTATATAAAATCATTGCCATTTTTACAGTAATCGTACGTTTGATATTTCCATGCTTATGACACCGCTATCCAAATATATCAAATCCCAACTGAAACTATGCAGCTGCACAAGTCCGAAAAGACCCTCATCTTCCAAGATGGTGAGAAAGTAAACGAAACAGCTCGGAACGCAGATGATGTGAAAATGTTTGATGGCTGCATTTGTATCGGTGGGTAGCTTGGCCTCAAGTTCGTGTATCTGTGTCAACACCTTAGCAAATGTCTCCAACTGACTGCTTATTATATACACATGGACACTGTCCCCTCGCCGTGGATTTAAAGTATCTGCATCGAATTTGTAGATGTGTTGAATTCCTTTGAGTCTGCAATTTTTGGAGGAATGTAAATACGCAAATGACTCAATGAAACGTACTTTAACCAAGATGCGGAACAGACATGTTCTAATGGTTTGATTAACTTTGGCTCTAATACTAAATCCTTTTTGCCCGGTATAGAACAAATTATTGCCTGCAGTTTCTCCTGTGCTACCAATTGAAATCCTCGAAGCTTCCTATCCAAGGAGTGATCCATTTCAAGTTTATTTTTCAATTAACGCCTGTGGAACTGTCATAATCAGCTGCTTTTCGATTGATTAAAAATCAGGGTGCTATGGCAAATTAACAACTTTTTCAAAGTGTACCTTCATACTAACTACGTTTCTACAGTTCTGCTTATATCTTCTCAACAACAACAGTAATAGAATTGAATTTGACAGATATAGTTTTCCAGGAAAATGGTTTGATATACAATATATTTTACATAATATGAAGAATACTATGATATAAAATATTTTTAAAAGGTACAAAAATGTGTTATTACTTTCTTTAGTGTCACTTATTATTATACTGAGCGAACATATTCTTTAGATCAAGTAAATCAAATTCGTTTACCTATTTATAATAAAATTTTTGCAAGAAAAGTTACCATTCAAATTGAAATGGAAAAAATCATTATGTCAACTGGGTTTTGTATTGAACTCACATAATTCGGGTCCTCAAGAAAACAATAAAGTGTATATAATCAAGCGAAAAATCAATTGTTCGTAGATAATAGATTTTTTCTGATTCCTATATGAGTAGTTTTGACTTTTCATTTTTGTTTAGTGTTTTCTGCTTTCAATTTTGTGAAATGCATTCCATTTGAATGTCAAACCCGTAGCAACAACGAAAAAGAGGATTCGAGGCTAGTGCAGCCCTGGGTTTCAATTAAACAAAGAAAACAATAACAAAAAGTCTATCTCTAGACGGAAATGTATGTCAAAATATCAGTCGCTCTGAAAACGTCAACGTGTTAGTGCTGTCGAGTTGTGAGTGTAGCAACGGTTTGCCGTGTTCTCAAGTTGACTTATTTCTCTTGTGCAGCTCATAAATATATTTTTTAGGTATTTATTCCGTATGGTTGTTGAGTGAATAAAACCAAGAATTAGCAATCAGCGACGACTGCCTAGTAAACTGAAAAAAATCTTTGTTATTGAAAACTTAACGGCGAATGTGTTGCTCTTCGCCAGAGATTGTGAATTAAATGTGTGGGATTGTAGAATAACAAAAATCTATTTGTGCAAAATAAGAATAAAGTGGTGACTTCTTTCGATTTGGAATTCAGAGCAACTTGGGGCAGACGAAAATCCAACTAACCAGGTAGATATTATCTTCTTGCAATACCTACAAGTTTCTTAATTAGTGGTCGCTTATTCGTAATTCCACACACAAACTCAAAATCGTTAAATGTTAAAATCAGCTAACTGGCTTCAGCCTCTTGTGGTTGAGGTCGAGAAGGTCGTCGTCGTTAACAGTTGTTGGTGTTGTTGCTTTGTTGACGTTGGGCCGTCGCCAGTGATGTTAATGTACAGAAATACTCGTATCTGTGAGAGACAGTAATTTGAACACACAGTAAAGAACTCATGGAACGAATATCTTTGCTGAATGTATAGTTTGTATGTCTACGATCTAGATTAAATGTTAAGATTATCAGGAAATGCAGAAATACTTGAGTTAAATTGTCAGAACCGTTTAAGACAAATGCTACAAATGAATTCCTAACCGATATCTGTAATGGATCTACGCAGTAAATCTTGTTGATTACAAATGTATTTTTATATATGTATAGTAAATATATTCGTACTAAATTCGTAATGTCTACTAATGTAATATGAAGTTTATTCTATCTCAACACAATAATGCAATTATTTGTATTATTGTAAATGTTATAAATCTAAAGAACCTCAATCTAAGGGCACTCGGTTCAGGTTGTCTATCAAAAAAAATTTCTTATCAAGTTTCCTATCATTTAAAATATTTTTTTAAAGTATTTTGTATTTCGTAATAATTTAAAGTATAGTATTTATGATTTTTATAACATTTCTATATTCACATGTAAAAATGTGTAATTATTTTAAAAACTTTGAAGTTTTGCGAATTTCACTAAATACATTGAAGATAACCATGTTAATGATTAAATAATGAATTTCTTGATTTGTTACAGACTCCATACAAAAATAAAATGTCCATTATTTGTATCTGTGTTTTTGTATTAATCATTCTTTGTTTAATTATTTGTGGAATTTGTGCAAAATACAAGTATCTATTGTTAATTCCAATGACCATTAACAATACATACATTTTCATTATGAAATCAAACAATTTTACCTCCATTCCATCTGAAAAAGCTTCAAAGTATGTTTTGAAATTCTTTCACAAGTTCTAAAAAGAATCAGAAATAGAAAATAAGGTAGGAGTGACGTAAACAAATATATAAATAAAACTACATACTGCAAAAGCAACACAAAAAAGTGCGTTAAACATGGTTAAAATGAATGTTGTGTGAAGTAATGAAAAATTGCTCATTGAAAATATGAAAGAGAAAACAAGCGAAAACAGAGAGGTGGAAAGATAAAAAGAAGCAACAACCACAGCAAAATATTTAGTACCATGTTTTGAACAGCGATGTGTTTATTTAATCCTTTAACAAGTGTCTGCAAAAACAACAATCATGCTTTATTTCTGTTGCATTCTGTTCCATTCAACGTACACAGAAGTCGTTCCTCTTCTCTAAAATGTCTTCTCTAGGTATATCTTCTATCTAACTATCTAAGATTAGATAACGATCTACGATATCAGTCCAATTTTTGCATATAGAAACACATATTTAGACCCTTTAGAATACGCCGCGATACGATGTACAATATCATGGAAGATTATTCTCATGTAATTACTTCTAAGGAATTATTAAATCAAAAATGTTTTCAACTAAATTGTTTTAAGAACGTTTGAGTTGCCATTCGTATTGAGCATTGAATAATAGATGCTAAAATGTGGATTTCGGAGTTTGATTGTTTGATGATTATTGCGGAGCTTCAATATTATGGTGAACATGCAGAAGTTTTTATCGCTCTCCGATCCTCAGTGCCAGTTTGAAGCATCCTTCCCGATGGCGTGTCATGCGACTGGCTTTCTTCCATGCAGAGGAAAAGAGGTGCATGTTGGAGAAAAAATTTTATTCAAGAAAGTAAGGAAAAAAGAGAATCTCTCGGATTCCGGACACGTTTGAGTTTATGATGGTAAACAAAGAAGAAAAAAAGAAGACACGAGAAGGAAGCACATAGCTAGCCATACACATACACATGCATGCATCATGTTCAAAACAGGAAAATAATTTAAAACAATCAATTTCTAAAGATCCAGAATGAAGGCATCAAAAAGGAACGAACGAAGGCAGTAGAATACTCGTACTTACCATGTACGAGTATCTGCAGAATAAAAACTCTGGACAGTTCTTGGTAGGATAGAGTGCGAGTGTGTGTGTGTGTGTGTGTGTGTGTGTGTAAGTGAGTGAGTGAGTATGTCAGGTGGCTGTTGCACTGTCACTGTGTTGACAATAGCTGTAGATTCTGCCAAAACGAAAATAATATAAACAAAAACTCTGTAGCCTCTGAGTTGCAAGCATAAGAACCATGTTAGCATTCATATGAGTACACGAGTTCTTTTTCTTGTAGTCCTGTATTTCGCACATACAATATTGAGGTACTAAAGGCAAATCTATTTTCTCAGTTTCTTGTCCATTGAAACATGAATGAAAACTTTTTGGAGGTGAAACTCAGCCTGAAGAAAAGCTCTAAACTGTGTAAAGTGTAAAATTAAACTTTGGGTAGAAGGATTGGAAATACCTAAAAATCCATAAATTCCAACATTGCAGATTACAGATCTTATGGTACAACCTCTGTTGATGAACCGTGTTCCAAACAGGGTTTATCTTTCATCAGAAATGCTTTAAAATACATTACAGGAACCTTTCCTTCAATCGCCCCCCCCCCCCCTTCCCCCTCCCCTTTGTGCTGTTGTTGTCCATGTCTTGAAGAACTAAGGTAAATGCCAATGAAACAAGAAGCAGTCAACGGTTCTCAAATGCCACCTCGTGGCTACTGGCATTCATTTATTTTATTTTTTTCATTGTTATAATATGACTTTGTAATCGCAGTTTATGCTGCATTTTTGCCAACGTCTAAGAGAACAGAACAACACAATCATTAAACTTGCTTCTCTGGAGTCGCGCCTTCCTTCAGCCCATTAAATTGCTGGGCATTGTAAAGAGCAGAGACGATGAACTACAGCCTATAGCAGGTTTTCTTTTGCAATGGAATGGAAAGGTGCTTGTACCCGATGCACTGGAAAGTAAAAAGTACAATAATAACAACAACAAAAAGAACAACACGAAGAAGCTCGAATACAGTGAAAACATTGTAAAGAACACAACTTGGGCATTCGTTCCTTTTGCTTTCTGAAAGCGTTCAATGAAATGGAAAGAACAACTTTTATTGTAGTACGTTATGAGTAGTTAAATTTTTGAGGTTCTTTCTTTCCTCTACTTAAATAAGAACGTAGAACCGATGCTTAAATTCATTTGACCTTACTTTAAAATTGAACAACCAGTTACTAGTTTAATATGTATGTTGTTAGTAAGATTTGAAAATTTATCAAACATAAATTAGTTGCATTTTTCTACAAAAACCGAACGATCCTATATATTATATGTATATGTACAATATGAAAATATCGAGATGATATAGACGAGATACTTACATAATACTGGTTAAACCAGTGTAAATGATGATTGTGAGGCCGTCATTGCTTCGTTTTCAACTTCAACTTCTTAGAATTCCAACCGAAGTCAATGTAAAACAGACAAACCATAAAAACGAAAGTTGGACAACGCGCAAACTCCACCATTTACGAGGTTCAACAACAACCGCAGGCGCAGGAGCGATTCAGCTCACGACGTTTTGAGATATCGTATGTACGAGTACCTACCTACATACCGTACATATTGTAGTTCATTCCATGTTATTGCTATCGTAGTATGTCGTATAGTAGTTGTGCCAATGAATGGCATGACAGAATAACACGTTCCTTGGTTTAAAGAATTATTGAACAATTCACTGGAATAACAAACAAAGAGGCTCTTAATTGACAACTAGGGTCCATCAGTTGAGTCACAGAATGGACGGGGCAATGATTCGACTGTAACGCCTCCTTCTGTGTCGCGATGAAAATGTTGTGTTCACTGCATTGAGATTTTAGTGGTCGCTAAGGTCGGTTTTTGGTTGATGCTTATATCTTTAGTTCTGCCTTGAAATAAACGTAAAGTAAAACAAAAGCAGCAGCAAAAATGTACTTTCTTTTATTATTTACAAAAGTATAAAAAAGCATATATGTATATTAATTTAGAAACATTACTTTAGAAATATCACTTTAGAAACATTACTTTAGAAGGATTACTTTAAAAACATTACTTTAGAAACATTACTTTAGAAATCAGTGGTTGTACCACAACTAGATTTTGTTAGATTTTCATTCCATTTATTGTAGATTTGTTTTTTCATTTCAAGGCTTCTTAGTGGTTTATTATCTTAGATTACTGAGAATGTTATCGTAACTACAGTTTTAACGTAAACAAGATGCTGTTAATATATGTATATATGTATAGTAAATATCTATGCATGTGTGTATTGTACTTCTAATAATCGAAATTCCGTGCTAATTTCTCGTGCTAAGTTTTCAATAATTGTTGATTTGTCTATGGATTGATTACTGTTTACATTATAATGATGTATAAACAAAGTTATTCAACAATCAGGCAATATTATATTAAACCTGATCGCGTTTGAGAGATTCAAATGATAAAAACTTTTAGAGCTTCTACATGATGTACACGTGTCCACATTACTTTAAAACCAATAGGAAAATAAAAGCGGTTGTTTAGTTTTGAAGCCACAATCGAATAATTAAATAATCTTATCAACTGAAATATCAATATAGTATTAAATAATTTATATAATATATACTTTTACCGCAAGTGATTATATAACATGTTCTGTTATTATTATCGCAAATTTTACCAGGTGACACTTCTGCCCCCCTCGCCCCCTTGAAGCAACTTTCTGGAATGAAGTTTCTTTAATTGTAGCTTCAACTCTTCTTCCGCCTGCGTGACAGCATGTCAACTTTTTCCACCCCACTTTGGGCGCTCTTAAAAAAGAAAACACATACACACTCACTTATTAAGTCTCCATACGAGTCTTGCTGCTTGTAGATGTCAAGGCAGAAAATGACACCTTCAACCCTCAGCTCGCAATTGCATATACTATATCCCAGGCTCCTTCGTACTTCCCGGTGTCAGTTTTCTGCGCTTCTTTCATCTACAAAAACCTTTCCTCCTTCCTTTTAATACCCAATTCTAATTTAATCTCATCTTCCAGACAAGACCTTTGACAAAGTGGATGGTTCGCCCGTTCCACTTCGTTATTACTTTCGTGCTGACATGTTATTGCCTGATGTTACTTGTGGTACTCTTACTAGCAGCTTCCGACTTCCTTGGCGAATATTGTGATTTTAATTGTGCTGCTGTGGGCTTTGTTAACATCAGTCTGGAGATTTGACTAGCATATTCTAGCTTCATTTCCACTGCGTATTTTCGCCCCCTTTTTTTGTGAACTAATTGTTGGCAAGAACAAGAGAAGAAGGGTCTGCTTCAGTCCGGTGATTCAGTTCTTCCCTGTTCAGACCTTCATGTTATGAGTCTGTTCTGAAGGTTCGTGTAACCGCACGTTTCGAAATACAGCAAAATTTGTAATTTATTTTCTTACTCTTTCCTTTCGTTGTCATTATCATTGTTTATTTACCATTTTTCTCCACTGAAACCACATTGCAATGAAGTGTCTCTCGTCTGGACATCTGATTAATGGTACTCACATCAGATGTTTTGGTTTCTATGGTTTTTTCTCTCTTCTGTTCTTCTGGTTTTGATTTTCTGCTGTCTGTTTTTTCCCCATTACTCTTTCTAGAACCAATTTAGAACTAATAGAATACATGCATAAACTTGGGAAAAAAGGAATTCTGTAATTAAAACGTAAAATCTAAATAGTGACGGCATTGCAATTAAAACAAAGGAAGAAGAAGAAGAGGCAAAGTTGCAATAAAAATTAGAAAAATTTGTGAATGCGCCGTTTTTAGTTGATCACTTTATTGCGATTGTCACATGTATTCACTACGTTTATACTATACGATTATATGAATGTATAGTACATCTACTCGTATATACTATGTAGATGTTTTCTATATACTACCTCACCCTCGAAAACTTCGTGTTCTAACCTTGCTAGCAATACAATTTAATCACTACTTGATGAAAAAATCCACAATTTAGCACACAAACTGTTTTAAAGATTCACACGCAACGTGCTTTGAATAACTTTTTATATTTAGAACAATTAAAAATTACATACATATTTATTTCTAGCTTTTGAAGTTGAATGCAACTTTATTTATTTTGTTTTTTTTTTCTGCACCAGCGAAACGCTATGAAAATATAGATTACATAATATATACTCCATAAACTGTATCGACGCTATTGACGCGATCCTACTCTCAAATAAAG
Organism: Myopa testacea; assembly: GCA_949629155.1. Classification (NCBI taxonomy): domain Eukaryota; kingdom Metazoa; phylum Arthropoda; class Insecta; order Diptera; family Conopidae; genus Myopa; species Myopa testacea. The sequence continues at coordinate 54,820,249 of OX451345.1, read as the reverse complement.
TAATTCTGTTTAATTAATCAAGAATTACGATGAGAACAGAACGAATTCGATCTCGTTACTCCTTAAAATATGCTCGTAAGTAAATTACTTAAATTAATTGCATATTATTACAGTTATAAATTACACACATCACTTGCATATAAGTATGTATGCATGTATTTAATATAAATATGTACAATTATTGTGGACTTAGATCCAAGTTATTCTATTCTATTATCAATTTTATTTGGCCGCAAATTTATCATAATTTTGTTGTTGATTGATTAGCTGCTTATCATTTTCTTTCTTATACTTTTAAATAATTGTGTGCTGTGGAAAAGATTAATTTTTTATTTGTTAAAACTTTTACTGTATTATTATCAAAATTTAAAAAAAGTATGGCCGTTGCGTTTCATGCTTAAATTAGCGTTCTTTTAGTAGCGTTTGATTTTTCCAGTACGTAATTGATGATAATTTTACGAATTTAATGCGATTTAATGCAACGTATCTTTCGATAACAACGGACTGATGTACAGTGCTTATTTCGATGGAGTATTGGGGAAGGAGAGTGGAGGGGTGGGTGTGGTAGGTGTGGTGTTTACTCTCTAATTCAAAGTTTCTACATAATTCAAGCGACATTTTTTGCAAAATGTATTCTGATCACCAAGCTATCATCGATGGCAGACTATGGAACTATTATAAACATTAAAACTAAATGTATTTAAGTTTCGTTGTATGTGAATTCAACCACAACAAAATCCAAGAACATGGCATCAACTACAACAGAATCATTAACATCATCTCTTCATCATCAACATGGTAAAAACAACAACAAGAAACAAGAAGATGAACTAAAAAAACAACAAAAACATTAACGTAAACAACATTACAGTTAAGTAAGCTTCAATTCAAGTCCATGCTGCTGATGTTGATATCGACGATGTTGTTGGAAACAATGAAGCTTGCCACTAACGAAGTGCAGCTCGGTGCAGAAACAACCACCACCAGCCAGCAGGAATACTTTGTCTTGGCAATGAATTAGACGAGCGGTGTTGGAGGATGGTGAGAGGGGGGGGGGGGGGAGGAAGGGATGGGATCAGATATGCAGATATGACGATTAGCAGAAGCGACAAAGTCGGGTGCTTTTTATTTTATGACATCCATCAATACGCACTTGAAGAATGTTCGTTCCTTGGTTCTTTCGTTGGTCATCATCATCATCATTATTGTCATCATCATCACAATCGTCATCACCATCATCATCATCGTTGTCGCCTTCGTTGTCTGTCTTTGATGGCAGATGTTATCATTTTGTTGCTCTTGTTGTTTGTTGCGTGACTTCTTTGCTTTTGCTGGTTATGCCAAGGATCATTTCAAACTTTTCTCGTTCGGAGCAGGTTAATTTTTGAGAAACTCTTATAAACGAAAGGAAGACGCGGGCCTCAAAACGAACGCATCTCGTGATGCTGGTGGCAACTGTCAGGGTACTTTTTGTGCATTAATTAAGCGTCGTCGATGGCTTGCAATAAATCGTGCAATTTTCTTAATTCGCGGTTGGCTTAAAACTTCATTATAAACAAATCCTTTTATTATAATTTTATTAGCTTTTACAGCCGGAGTTTGTGGGGAACGATTTTAATAATTGTTATGTAGCTTCAATTAATTTTCAGAACTTCAGAATAATAATCATTCATTTTATCCAATTAACTGTACATACCAGAAGTAAACGAGTGTCGGCATATAATCCCAATTTAACTTAGATGATATATAATTCATCATAACATATTCATGATTTTTATTTCTCCTACATTTTTATGAACTAATCTTTTGAAAGTTCTCAAGTTCTGTGCACTTAAAAGCGCTCTGTATATGTATACATACATACTATACATGTGTATATTATGTGTGTTTGTACCCTCTTGATTTATGAGCCTTTGCTATTACTACAGCTAGCTAAGCTTAAGCTTGTGGTTGCACTGTAATTCCTGTGCGTAGATCGATCTTCTCCAAAAATGCTTGTGAATGCAACACGTTCACCTCCTGTCTATTCCCATCATACACACACACACACGCACGCACACACCCACGAGTATCGTTGTCGAAGCAGATGTGGCCTCTTTCATTAACATCAACAGATGGCATCGGAACTGCATCAGAATTGGATCAGAACTCTGATGGTGTTCACAGGGCCAGTAAAAGCACTAGGGTTTAGTTTAAAAATAAAGCATTATAAATACACGATACTTCTCAACCCCCTCCCCATCATCTCCATCGTCTATCAGATATTGCGTTACAGATTTATTGTTTGTGATACGAAAGAAATGTTACATTGTTCTTTCAAATATTTGAGTTTTTAGTTGAAATTCCTATTAAATAGAATCTTCACTGGATATACTAAAAAAGAAATCATCTAAAATTACAAAATACAATGAGATAAATCAAAATTTCCATATTTGCATGTCTTTATAAATCTTTATACAATCAGTATTTTCTTATTTTTATAACCTGTCGTATTACAATCAACTCGTAACAATATAATAGTTAGCTGTAATACGCTGTAATCAATTAATTATTATTATTATAAATTGGAATAATTTAGTGTAAATTTTAATGTAAATGTAAATTAAATGTAATTTAATGTAAATACCTTCATGTTTACCGATTATTATATCTTGATGCCACATTTTGTTGACTCTTTATTTCTCTTTAAAAACACTGAAGATTTTCGTAAACAGGCCGGCTCCAATAAATTACGCTTTTGTCAAAAATGACGCTTTTATTAATCATTCCACATGAATACACGAAGTTGTGAAAACAACAACAAGTGACTATGAATGGAAAAACCAAGAAAAAAGAAATATATTATTAAATAAATAAATGAACCCCTGATAACGTCGTCGGTGTTGGTATCACAATTTAATGATAACAAAATCATAAGTAGTAAAAATAAAAGTGTATAAAGACATACAGAAAAACATACTCATGAGTTTACAAATTTCTTTAATTGTATTCTACGGAATCTCAACTCGTTTAAACGTACGTTTTACGTCGGTTAATCGATTGAAGAAGAAGTAACCGGGTACTTATTAGTCACTACATTAAATTTATCTGTTGTGGTGGTTTTTTTATAAATTTTAAATTTTTAGCTATTGTAAAATATTCCATTCGTAGAGATGTTAAAAGTGGTCTTCAAAGTTGATCGATTTGTGACTTATTACTATCATAATTTATTACTCATCACTTCTATAAATACACAGCATAAATTTTGAATTGAAATTTAAAACTTGAAATAGAAGTGTTTAGTGCTTTAAACGATTTAAACGATTCATGATTTATAGAAAAAGATGATCACTGGAAGATTCATAATCTTCACAAGGTTAATATTAATGTTAAAGACCATCATATTTTTCATAACGACATCAAAAGTTGAAGTCAGTAACTTTGAAGGTGAATAGATTTGGACACTTTTCTCAAAAGCACTCAAGCAGGAAACGGATATCGTAGTATCTCAGATGTGAGTATCTTTCAAGAGTAATCTTCATGTCATGAGAGCTTTTGAAATAGTTACGTCGTATAAATAAAGTAATTGAAGGTCTTTTGAAGTCAAGGAGAATATACATTTTTTGAAATAAAGTTTTATAAAAACCAACATTAGATTTAAAGATTAATTTTAAGCAGGGTATGTAAACGCACACTCACGTGCGCACGTCCATATGGACGCGTGCGCTAGAAAATTTTTTAAGCGAACACGGCCGTGTGCGCGTTCGCTTAAAAAATTTTCTAGCGCACGCGTCCTGTGCGCTAAGCGCACGTGAGTCACCTAACGAACAGGACGCGTGCGCTTGAAAATTTTTTAAGCGAACGCGACCGTGTGCGCGCAGGACAGGACGCGTGCGCTGGAAAATATTTTTAGCGAACGCGCACACGGTCGTGTTCGCTAAAAAATGTTCTAGCGCACACGTCCGCGCACGCGCACATGAGTCGACCGCGTGCGCTCGTGAGTGTGCGCTTACATACCCTGATTTTAAGTTGTTTCTTCTGTTATATTTTAAAGATTTTCGGCATATTTTTGTTAATAAATAAACACTGTACCAGGTTCAATATAATGTGTAATTATAACCTCTAAACTACAATACTGTACAGCAATAAGTGAAGCCATTCTTTTTGGCTCTTTTCACTCTGAAAATTTTCGCTTCATGCAAATTTTCTGACATCTCAACTTCTGCGTCTTCAAACTGAGTTGAAGAGTTTCTGTTTGCTTGAACAAACTCACAAATGAACTCGGTGAGAAAATGTGTTAAATATTCAAATTTATTAGTGACGAAGCAAACGAAACGAAGGCAGCAGAAACTCTTGCTAATTAACTGTACACGCAACGGTGCTAGCAACGGTTTGGCTAAAAACAAAAAAAAAATCAACACGAAACAAAAAATGGCCGTGTCCTGTTCTTCACACACGAATTCACATCTTTTGATGCAAATGAAAGATTTGCAGTTGGAATGTTTTGTGGATATCTTTCGATAGTTAGTGGAAGCAGAAGCAGGAACCGAAACAGAAGCATCCGAAGATAACGAGCAACGCACCAATCAAACGGGAAAAACGGGACATGACTCGAATGGCAAAAAAGTAAACAAAGAAAGAGATGTACGAGTTTCAGCAGGTGTGAATGTGTAAATTATTGTTTGTTTGAACGCTTGAGTGACGACCATAATTGTCGGGCCAGTTTTCAGGTTATCCCAACGCCCCCCATCACAACCCCCCCTCTACTACGCCTCGTCATATACACACATACACACACATATTTTCCACATTGTGCTCAGCACAGTTCACAGCTCACGACACTATAAAGCAAATATTGAATCTACTTTGTTGAAATCTGGAGCAACTTAACTGTTCTAGTCTCTGTCTATTCTGTTGAACTAATAACAATAAGAATAGCAACAACAACTACTACTACAACGATGACATTCGTTACATAGCATTCCATCTTCTATGCGGGTACCTTTAGAACTTGAAAGACGTTAAGATAGATATTTGCTCACGAGAAAGAATCATTTGGGTCAAAAAGAGAATCCCATGAAATTTGTACCAACAGAAAAAATTAACTGTTAATTGCAGAAAAATTCAGAAAAATTCAGTGCTTTAAAAGAGCTCCCCTCAGAAGCACCAAAGATATCTTAATTAGCGGCGGGGGAAGAATTAGGGACTTACTAACTAACATAATTTCCAGGGCGAAGAAGAATTTCGGAATATAATCAGGTTGATTGAAAAGGTAAATTTTTGATTGTGTTTATTTTTCCTGTATTTATTTCAGTTTTAATTAACACGGGATGGTAAATTGATATTTCACGCTAATCCTTATCCGTGTATCGCACAAGGTTTCTGCGGGTGGATCAGGAGGAGGGTGTTGATTGTTGTGTTGTATAGAGTACATAAACTAGCAGTAGTTTTCAGTTATAGATTAAAAAAAGTGCGTTGCATGCTGCAAAATAACGGTAAATTATAATCGGCGCAGTGAACAACATCGTTAACATGGATGCAAAAACTTTATACAGCACACAAAAGTCTCATGTGGTTGGTGTTTAGTTCATGTTACTTTTGGTAGAATAAAAGTACTGAAATCACATGATAATTAAGCTCGCATTATGCATTTATGCAACCTAAAAATAAGTTAAAAACACATAGCAACCAGAGAAATGTCTGTAGTGATCTGACGTCTCTATCCAATGACAAAAACCCGCTGTCCGTCTTCAAGAAAGGAAGGAAAGAGATATCTGTTAAAAGCGTCCTATAAAGCAATCGAATTTTAAAACTCAGAGATGCCTTCAACAGATCTTTAGACTCAAAGTTGATTGCAAACGAAAAAACAAAAATAGTGGGACGAGAAACTTATAATAAACGACCCACTTTCTGACACTCCATAAAAAAAGTTTTCCACCAACAGATTTGTGAGCTTTGATTGAAGAAGCCAACTAAGTGCAAAGGTTAAATCTAATCACTTACTTACATAACATAACTGTTAAACTTTTACAACATTTTCAACTACTTCGGAGTTCTACTACTTAAGAGTTTAATTGTTGGTAAGGAATTCTTTTCGAATTTCTAAGTTTCTAAATAAAGTTTTTTCTCAGGAGAGTTTGGTTTCTTGCGCAAAAAGTTACTTCCGAAGTAAGCACATGTTAAATGTTACGCAAATACTTTTAATAACAAAAGAGAGTCTACTATATTTCATAAGGAATAATTATAGTCTCAATTGTAGTCTCAATTCATTCATTCATTCATTCATACATTTTTGGATTAGTTATTTATTTTCAAATGATATCAGATTTCATTAATCAGCCAACAACAATAATAAACAACGCAATGACGGCGACAGCTTGAAGAACCATGAATGGGGCATGAATTGCAATCTTCTTGGGCGTACACATACTCGTACACACACACACGCAGATATCAGCCAGGTCAATAAACACCCCTCCCACCGCCGAGACTGCATGTATACGTTTCGCCACGCAATCCATTCATTTACGAGTGTTCCCATTCATTCATTGGCAATCCATTCGCAGAAAGATGCGTATGAATGAATTATTATGAATGAATCAATTAATCACACGTTCATCTTGTGTAAGCTATTTATTGAATGCGGTTCGGTTGGGTGATTCTTGTGGAATCAATATTTTGTTTAATGATATGTAATATATTCGCATTTTCTCTGCAATTAAACGTGGAAGAGAGAGAGAGAGAGAGTGCACACATGAGAAGGGGAAGAATTCTCCATATGATCAAATTCTGCTCTGGAGTTGAATGGCTCGAATATCTCTTGAGTTCAATTGGAAAAAGAAATCAATTTTCCAGAAGTTTGAACATTCTAAGCATACAAAAAGCATTCCAAAGGTATCTCAATCCTTTATAGTCTAAAAAGTATGCAATCCTATTTCGCATTTTAGCACCAGCATTGTTTAAATATCAGTCACTGTCAAAAACATGTGGCTGTCAATCGCATCTGCACTTCGACGTCTTCTAAGTGAAGCTTTTATTTAGCCTGAAGTTGACCTCTTTTGCAGTTCTTGCGTTTTTGAAATACGAATCGAGAGCAACCGCATTTTCATGGACCTGTCACCCGCTCTATCTCTCTCTCTCTCTCTCTCTCTCTATTTTTCTCCCACTCCCTCCCTCTCTCTCTATCTACTGACTTCTCGTCGCGTGTAGTTCTACTTTTTTCTTTCTTAAATCTCCCACAGAAGGTGTAAACATTTATTTTTGAACTCTTGCTGTGAGCTTTTTTCTTTCTGTGAATCCAAGTAGAGCAGGTCACTTGGCAGTGGATGTGGGTGTTGTTGTTGTTGCAAGGTCGGAGGTCCACAAAGCTTCTACTGTCCACAATTGATCGCAAGCAACGTGCTCTGCATCAATCGCAGTGAATGCGGACTTCTTTTCTGCACTCCTCCACCCCCCTTTCTCTCAGCAGCCGTAACAAAGTATTTTTCCGTTGAAAGAAAATATTTATACCAATCTACTCATATATATATACATATGTACATACATACATATGTACATTTGTCGTCCCCTCTTCAGTGTACTGCTGCGTTTTGCTTTCCGTTCGAATTTGAGGAAAAAAAATAAATATATAAAGCATTATACATATTTCTGAACATACTCATATGTGTTCAGTGAGAGAGGATGGTAAAACTGTTTACACTGTTAACAGGACATGTGACTGTCTTGAGTATGAGTGAAGCGCCACCACTTGTTGCCTGGTTGCCTGGTTGAACATTTCTTAACTGGACGCGTCGGCCGCCGCACCGACTGCTGTAAATTTAATTTTCCCGCATCTCGCTTTTGTGACATACTTTCGATTTCGTTTTATTTTTACTCCGATTTAATGTGTTTTTCTTTTACAGACAACCAAATACGGGTTCCTTTACTTTGTTGTCATTGCTTAATTTTGATTGCTTGTTTTTCACTGAGTTTATTTTTCTTTTAACTTTGTCATGTGTAAATGATTGTGTTTATATTTTAATCCCTGTTTATTGTTGTTTCAAAACCCCGCACGAATTAATAAAAGTTTTGCAGGTTTTGCGATGCTGTTGATTCGCATCGTCGTTGTTTACAACTTTTTGAAGGACGAATGTACATACTTTGGTTTTCGTATGCTTTAGGTAATGGATTATTTGGTCAAATTTGTTGCTTCATCGTGAGTTCTCTCTCTCTCTCTCTCTCTCCCGCTTCGTCCCTCTCTCCCACTTCGTCCCTCTCTTTGAAACCTTTACTGAAACAGTTTGCCAGCATTTAATGGCGAAATAAAGCGCAAAATTTCGATTTTCCTCATAATACTCTGTACAGAATTCAACTTCCTCCTGCTCCTGCCGCTCCTTTTCCATAACCAACATTTGCAAAATGACAGTTAACCACTTTTTCGATCCATAGAGGCACACCCCCGGCAACTAGACACTGAGATCTTGTCACTTGCATAGACATGCACTCGGTATATTGAAGAGAGAGTATTTTCAAAATGTTAATTTTGTTGCTTTTATGTACATATTTCGATGCTGTTGTTGTTTTTGTTGTTGCTGCTCTTTCATAACACATGTAAACCTTCGCAAAATTCATTAATTACGCCTCACTGGAGGACATGAAACATTTTTCGTTGTTGTCATCTCAACTGTCTGAATCACAAACGCGCCAGCGATGGTAGCTTCACTTCAAAGGGCTCACTTGTTGTGGTATTTTGTAGCTTTTTAGCTTTTACTATTAGAGCTCTTTTCAATGTTGCCATTGTTGTTGTTCGTGTTATTGCTATTGCTTGTTTTTGACTTTTAAGCATTGCAGCAGAAAATTAAATGCGGCAGAAAAACGAAATCCTAACACATGAGCTGATTCGCTTGGCAGCACTGCATAGCATCTGTAAAGGTAGCTGATGTAAGGTAAACTCTACATCAATTCTATAGTATATTTTTTATACCCTGGATACTAAGTTTAAATAAGGTATTTAAAAAACTGGTTACTTCTTTAACGATTTAATCGATTAATTGAAACAACGATTTATCTCATAAAAGATAATGACAAGCAAATCTAAAACCGTGTTCAAGCTGCTCTCTGTATGTGTGTGTGATTGCATTTGAAGAGCTTTAAAAAATGAATTTTTCATGCTATTGACATTTAATCCTCTCACCTCTGGCCACTAAGAGCAAAAGATCGAAATGAAATAAATTTAATCAAGTTGCACACATCACACAATTGGATTTGGGTCACTGTACAGTGAGTGACACACACTCAGCCAAACACACTGGGTTTTCACACAAACACACACAATTCACACCCAGTAATAATTGAATAAAAAACTTGTTATAGAGTGAAACACCTACAAGTTTCTACAAGTTTGGGAATTTAGAAATTTATTTAGAAATTATTTTCTATTTTGCGAAATTTTCATTGGAACTTTTAAACAACTTTCCTAATAATAATCAGCTGTTTTTTACGCGTTAAAGTTTAAAAGTAATCGAAATTAAAAAAGTTGTCATTATAAATGGCTGTAAAACTATCTTTGTCTCTTTCTCTCTCTCCCTTCTCTCTTTCCCTCTCTTTCTCTCTTTCTCAGGTTGCGTCTAGAAAACTTGAAGTTATGCATTTTATTCGCTATAAATTTTGCTATAGAATTTTGTAGATGTAAAGAAATATAATGTAAAAACACACAACAATAAAGAAAATGTCAAAATGTCACCAACCACATACTCTACCCTTCTTCGTGTAGGGTGTAGAATCAAGTAAGAAAAACGAAGAAAGAAAATTCGAAAACTATCACCAAAAGTTCGTTTTTCTCCCCCACTTTTTTTTAGCTCGAATTCGAATTTTTCTTTAACTAATTCTAAAGAAAAATGTGCGATTCTTGAGTAAAAACTAAAATAAAAGTTGTAAGCAGCGAAAAAGCGTTTCTTTTCATTTCCTTCCTCTGTTGTCTTTTTTTCGGGAGACAAACTTCTTGAAAGTTTGCTTGTCTTCGAAAGATGTTGGGAGCTGTCGCGTTGTCGTCCTCTGTACGGTGTGATATACAGTTTAATGCATGTCTGTGTTTGGATGAGTGTTAGTGTGAGCGTATTTGTAATGACACATCATACATACATATCTATGTACAAATGTGTTCGTGTGTCGTTGACTTTACATTGTTTAATATTTGATTTTGATTTTTGCGCAAAGTTATACGAATCACTACAGATGCAAGTCGGTCCTTGTTTTCTGTCAGCCCCTCGCTCTGCCCTCACCTATCTGTGCCCTTGTTATCTCGATTTATTTGTTGTATCCACATAAATACCAATCTTCGATTCTCTAACGGCATTTCTTTCTCGCAAGTTTTTCTTCCTGTCAGCAAGGATTTTTTTGCTTTTCATGACAAAAGTTTATAAAGAAGTTTCGATTAAATTTTGATACAATAACTTTTTTATAACATACAATTTTTCGTAACAAATTATTTATAATTTAAGTATTATTTATAAATTTAATATAATTTAATTTATTTCTAAATATTCTTTAAAGAAAATAAAGAAAAATAAATAAATGAAGATGATGATGATTATCTGTTGAGGGTAATTTATCTTTGTTCTTTAAGTGTCCTAACGTAGCCAAGTAACGTTCATTACTAATTTAATCCTTGCAACCGAGACACACAAAAACCCAGCAAAACCACGAAACTTTTTTTCCTGTTGGCTATTCAAACACAATTATATTGTAGAAGCCACAGAACACTAAATACTCTTGTTCTTCTTCGATTATATTTGCATTCATTGTTGTCTCTGGAACATTATGATGAAACTTTTGATACGTTTCATTTCCTTGTTATTTTTTTCTTTGGTTTTCACGAAAGTGGATAGATTTATTTCTTTTCTAAGAATATTTAAAAAAAACCTCCATTCTTTAAAATAAGATAATAATCATAAATAATTGCATCAAATTGTAGATGCTCTTAACCATGCTATTATTTTACATGCCATCTTTAAACACGTTCAAGTATTCATCTAGAATATAGTAAAAATTTCCCCATTTAAACATTTAATATATGTGGCTTTAAACTGAGGTAACAATAAACGAATTGCAATAAACAAGATAGAATAAAGTAGGTAGAATAAAAATAAAATCCATTGCTTATTCTTCTAGCGTAGTTTTAATTTACATACAAAAAAGGAACAACAAAATGGCATCGAAGAAGAAAAATCGAAAAATTTACTGATATTATTTTCTCAAAAACATGAAAGCAGAAACAAAACACAACAAAAAACCCCAAAAGTGAAAGCCGAAAAGGCGAGGATATAAAATGTAAAACCACATCAGGAAGCTTCCAAAGTTTGTATCTGATGTTGGATGCGAATTTGAGAAGGAGTTGGAGAAGGCCGAGGGTAGTTTAGTGATGGTGGTACATTGTCTTTATTGCTCCATTGTTATTTCGTGTTGTTGCTGTAATGAAAAAAAAACCACAGGGGATAAAAATGCAAACAAAACTCGTAGGGGAACATTCCTTGTCCATCTGATTTCTTGCACCCACTCTAAAGCTTACTTTTACTAAAAGTTTGTTGAATTGTGGATGGTGTATAGAATGTAGTCAATGTTTACATAAAATGAAAAAACACATTCAAACAAAGGAATTCAATCAATTTGACCAGACATCAAACCAGGGATTCTCTTCGAATGCCTTCTTTTTCAATGGAATTCAGAATCCCATTCAAATATCTAGCTTTATTCGCACGAAGGCAATAATTTAGAGAATTGATTGATTGATTCAGTCGACCAACTCAGTCTGAATCGGTCGAATGTACACACTTCTTTCTTGTAGCTATGAGCAACTTCTGGTCATGCTCGAAATTGTTTCTACGACAAAATTCCAAACGTCAAAGCAGGAATCCTGAATAGTTTTTGTTGTTATCCATGTTGTGGTTTTATTAAATTTTATGATGCTGTCCACTTCTTGTTGCTGCTGCTGTTCGTGTATATGTTTCTGTATCCATCCAAACATACCAGCATACATACAAACATCCAAACAAACCATCATCCATACAAACATCCAAACAAACCATCATACATTCAAACCCTGTATTGTCTGTAATGTTTTATTTTGGTCTAGCGCCAAATGCTTCCCGTCCGCTTTGGAACCCGTCCAATGAAACCATTTCGATTATCAACGGAGCGCGTCCTCGAAGCAAAACTTTGTTGCTCATCATCATCATCATCACAGTCATCAGAGGTAATGAAAAATATAATGGATAAGCCCCCTTCTTCGGTTGCTTTTAAGCTTAATTACAATTTTATGTAACAATTCTGTTAATATATGAAATATCTCCCAATCAGAGTAACTAATTTTGGATGGCAACATAATCAGATCAGAATAATAATAATAGAAGTAAAAACGAAGAAGAACTCAACTCCTATCGTATTTAGAGGGAAACAACTATGTTCTGCGAAAGTGTTCTGATTACTTTTCACATTCCTTTTGTCAGTTAAACGTTACGTTAAACATTCCTCCTGTCAGTTGAACTCCTGTCATTTAAAGTAAGAGTCACTTCAGGCGTTGACGTTTTCTAAGGAAAAAATGTCTTTTCTCCAAGAAAACAGTTTTTTAAAGTGTATTAAAAAATGTTTCTTTTGTTTAAGAGATAATTATAGTATATACATATATAATGCTATAAATAATTTAAAATTAAATACATACGAGTAGATTACATTGTATATTAATATTTAATGATGCGTAAACTATGAATGAAATATTAACATTGGAGTAACGGCATAAATCAAATATATTTTACATTAAATTATCGAATTGTTTCATAAAGCTTTCAATTTTTCATAAAAAGAAATTAAAAGAATTCAAATAAAAGAATGAATTCGTATAAAAGCGATTTTCTCGGTTTTGTGGATATACTCGCGTATTCAAGCACATTTGCACACACAGGCAGGCACACAAACACAGACATAGACACACACACACGCATGCAATAAAGCAATCATGTTCGGTTACAATTAAATTAATTGTGATTCGTAATTTGTTTTAATACGCTATTTAATAAATGATGCTTTTATGTGCATATTTAATTTTAATTACTTGTTCAAATGCAACTGAATCGGAAATCGGAATTATCGCTTTTGTTTTTTCATTCAATAAATTGTTCTGTTATTAATTATTTTATTTTAGGTTTATTTTAATTTTACTCACGCATTTAATATAGTTTTTAATTAAAATTTGGTTTTCGTTTTCGTGCCAAATATATAAATGGTATAATGCTAATAACATACAAGTATATAATATGTACATATGTGATATATGTATATAATAGTGGCATATTATACTGGCATTTAAATTGAAATCTGTTTGAATTCGACATCTGTTTAAAATGGGTTTATTTTTGTGTGATGTGATTAGAGCGGGTTGATTATTCCTTGCATTTTCCTCAAAATCTACTCACTTTCTGATGTTTTTTGGAGTTCCGTGATTGTATCAATGTAAAGAGTGTAACTGTAATTATTAATAATGATGAACGTTGGCATTTGAAAAGCAAAAAGAGTTGCCGAATCAATCAACAGTATCAATAACAAAGTATTTCATTTCCTTTGTGTTGTTACTGTTTTGTTGTTGTTATTGCTTTGTTGCTGTACCAACGATTCTCACTCTCAATACACCCACCAATACTTCAATACAACAAACAAGAACATGTTTCAATTAAAATTCAATTAAATTTCGATATTTTACAATGTACAATGTACATATACAGATATATGTATTTTTGCATGAAACAAACGTTATCAGCAACTTCAGTTTATGAAAGCAACTCGTCCAGCATCGATATGAAATTTTTTTATATTGAATTTCATTTCGTTTTTTTTTTCTGCTTTTGTATTTCTTTGAAAAATCAATACAATTCTGCGTTTGTTGTTGTTGCGCTTTAGAGTGAATATGTTGTTGTTGTTGATTAATTTACATCTGCGATTGATGAAATCATTGATTGATTGAAAAGCGAACGATGTTTATCTCCATGTTTGTATCTTGAAATATGAAAACTTGTGTGTATTTTGCAGGAAAACCGATTGATTTATCCTGCAACAGAGCATATTTAGTGGAGGAGCGGAGGAGGGGGGGAGGGATGGGGGGTGGGAAATGTATTGCATACTTTCAGCATTTCAGCAGCATCAAAATAATATTTTCATTATATATCTAAAAAAGACTTCCACAAACTGCATTTCTTTGTTGATGAACATTGGCAAGTAAAACAGGAGTCAACAATTTTTCTCCTGGTCCCCGTGATGCTTTCTTTATTCACGAAATGATTCGCAGCAGTGAGAATGGAAGCTCTTAAATGAATTCGATTGTTCAAATAAAAAATATGTGTAGAGTTTCGGGATGCCAAGCAAGTTATTCAAGTTATTCCGGAAGCTGCATCTGCTATGTCAACAGCATTTTTTGTCTGCATTTTCATCACTTCACTGGAAGGTGTTTTTCTCTCCGAAGGTAAAACTAATAAAAAAATCTCGTAGTTGAACCAAATAAAAATATCGTACATATTTTATACTCGTAGCTCCGAATCGAAGTACTTCATTCAACTGCCTGCGGAAAGTTGAAGTGAAATATTTTTCATTTTAAAGTTTCAGCAGTTTTCCTTCAATCAAGTATTTATGTACCATATTATGTACTATCATATAATGTGTATACGCGAGTGTATGCGAGTGTATATACGAGTATAGATTGCATACCTGCATAGCAGCAGCTTCAACAGTTTTTTTATTGCATACTCTTCGGCGAACGAAGGTTGCTGTATTATTATTGCGATGCTTAAAGGCAGACGCCTTCATTTCCTCGCTCTCAGACACTCGATCACTCACCACCCACCCACGCTCTCCCCCGCCGTTCCTTCACCCACAATGTAGTTTTTATTGAACGTTGTTGTTAAATTGCTGGCATTTTAGTTTCCGTGGCTGCTTTCTTGTTGCTGATGATGGCGTTTCTGCATGCAACTAAAGAGATGCTCTTAACGTCGACGCTTTACAAGTGACACACACATTATGTAATTGTAGAGAGTCACGGAAAACGTCCTGCTGTCCGAAAAAATCAGATGGTATTAAAAAAAATGTAAAGCTTAATGAGCCACCCTGTACCGTTAAAATGGTTGAACGTTAACGTGAACATTAACTTTGTCTATACTAAACTTTTATTCCACGAGTGTCTCTGAGCGTTGAGTTGAATTTAATGTTAATAATGATCCCGAAATACCGCTCGCTGGTCCTCTCTTCTCTCCGAATGTTTTTGCAACATTGTTTGTTTAGTTTTGAGTCCAGTGACTGAATTTTATAACAACAATAATGACCCCAACGTTGCGTCCATCCGTTGCCCCCCCTTCCTTCCTTCCTTCCCTCCACCACTCCCTACACTGAGTTGATAAATTAGCTGAAGAAAAGTCGGTAAAAAGCACTCTGTTCACAAGAACTTTGAGGATGTTGGCCAGGCTACCGGCTACCAACTTTTATGACACAGTAAACTTCGTTCATCCCGTTAATATCACGGAAAACTGTTAAAAAAGCAGCCATTTTTAAAGGATGCTTTGATGCTTTCATTAGGCACAAGCAGGATGCTGCACAGGAACAAAAATTCAAATGGGAAGAATATAAAATGCAACTCATGCAAATGTCGGTCCGCTCATCGTCCTCCTTCGTCCTTCTCGTCAAAGAACAACCGTTCAGCTCAACGTAAATGGCACTAATGAGAACCCTATTAAATTTCGAACTGGTTTGCTTTAGAAATGTCCGACCGGAGGTTTGAAAAGACTTCATGCGATAGGACAATGATCGAATCGAAACGAAAAAAGTGTGTAGCGCGAAAGGACAAGATTTAAAAAAGTTCGAATAGGTTGGAAGTGGGCCGGATTTCTACTTGGTGATTAATCAAGACATTGAAGAGTCACATATTTCCTCTTTTCATTCTTTCTATCTTTAAAGTTTAAGATTGAAAGTGCTACAAATCACTAAGCTCGATTTTTGGCTTTAATTATGATTACAACTCTTCATGAACATGAAAGAATGTTGCAAATCAACGAACCTAGAAACTCATTCGCATAAATGTACTTCTGCTCCTCCCATAATTGGATTAGAATCCGAACACCCAGCTTTTGATGCAGTTGTTGTTGTTGCGTCCGGCTGCATTTCGATTTCAACCACATTTGATTTTAGTTTGCATTACTTGCTGGTCAACCACATGCACAGCAGCAGCAGCAGCAGGATATTCAAAAATGTAGTGTGAACACATTCATGTCTGATCACTGAAATGCTTATCTATTTCGGATTAATTTGTTTTCTTCCAACTCTGACCTCACTTTCTGCATTGTCAATGACCTTTTCTGCTCGTCCAGAATTTTGTTTGTCTGTCAGACGATGCTGCTGCTCGATTTAAACAATTTGTGGTTTTTACTTATTTGGTTGCATAACCTTCGGCTTTTATTCTCCAGCTTTTTTTTGTCCACTACACTACAATCTTTATTTTGGTTTTTAATTTGATTTGTCATTAATATACTTCCACATAGGAGTCGATGTCTATCCAATCTAAAAGAAGTTTTTCGAGTGTAATTTTTTCGTTGTACACTCGATCATTAAATCATTTTCAGTTATTTTTTTAAAGTGAATCGATTAAATTACATTGGATTCAGTAATTCAACGAAGCTCTTCAAAAAAGAACTAAAGTAGCTAAAGGATTATTTAGTTACT
Source organism: Myopa testacea (assembly GCA_949629155.1). Lineage (NCBI taxonomy): Eukaryota > Metazoa > Arthropoda > Insecta > Diptera > Conopidae > Myopa > Myopa testacea. The sequence continues at coordinate 54,803,542 of OX451345.1, read as the reverse complement.
AATTACTTTATTCCACTAAATTATCCTTTAAATACTTAGGTGGTTTTTTATCTTGGAACCTGTATCGCATGAGATTGGAACTAACACGATTCTATTCGCCATATTTAGCTTCAAAGCGATAAAATCAGATCGAACTAAAACGGTTCCTCATCCGAAGACGATATGAATTCAATACTGAAATCATTATCATGCTTAGAAATGGCTATTTTAAAGACCTACTGTATTATAATCTCCGGAGAGGAATACACCGGAGATCCTTTGATAAATTAAGGAGAGAATATTCTTGGAAAATAATGAGTTTTCATTCTGTTGCATGAAAGTTTTAGGCAGCCTTTGTATATACATATGTACATATGTATTATTCTTTAGGTATCAAGCATATAGTTTGGTTTTCTGTGTTCACAGCCATTTTGTGCATTCTAACTGAAATTTATACTCTACAAGTATACAAGTAGATGAAGCAATCGATATGAATCGAATTCCAGTTTGCAATTTTGCCAGTCTTCCGGTGTACGCTTATTCCAAGTTATCATCGCGTTCTTTTCACATGACCCAAATATTATATCTGTAGGAATTCCCTCAACTGTCGTTGCTCTCTTCCGAAATTTGATTGTACTAATAATTTAAGAGTTTCGATTACTTCGACAGTCCAATTTATCTGTGATGCTCATAATTTCCTCCATTTTCAGCAGCTAGGTGCAATTCCAATGGGGATTTCTATCTTGTCGACCCATCTTGTGGTTTGCTTCTTCCTTCAGGTTGAACATGTTGAGCTTGCTTCCGACATGTTTCCTGAAAGGAAAGTGTGTATGATGAATCATAATTGCCAAAAAGAGCCAAAAGGCAGAGAAACGTGATTCCAGTGAAAGCTTTCAATTAAATATTTGTTCCTATTTTCTATGCTTCTTTACACTGTCAACACAACACATCGTTTATCTTTAACAAGGACAACGAATACTGAAATGTAAAAACGATCTATTCCAATGAATGCTTTGAATCCTTGTGAAGGGCAAAAAAAATTTTGAGTTATTTATGAAGAAGAAGAAGAATTTGAAGAAGAAGAATAATAAGAAGTTGTTGGTTTTTCTTTCTGATAGTTTTGATCTATTGTTGATTAATTTTAGAGAGCTATTTTAGTAGCGCTCCCCAAAAAGTGTCATCTTTTATTGATTTTAGATCCTTCAGAATTTTATTCCGAGATTTTGGGTCATTCTCAGGTTTTATTTTTGTTCTCTGCTCTTCTGTGTCGCAGCAATTCAACATTCTGAACTCTTCTTTTGTCCTTTACATTAAAGGATTGCTGCTTAAATAGAAGCTCTCTCTCCCTCTTTCTATCTCTCTCTTGATTCTAGCAGCCACACTTCAGCTCCTATCCTCTAAACAGGGAAAGCTAATAATAGTCCCACCATCACTTTAGGCGCTTCAGTTCATCCTCAAAGAGTACGACGGCGGATGCGGTGATGTTATCGCAACTTATGACCAAATTTCGAAACAAATTTAGTTATGTCCACCCGGAAGAACCCTTAACATTTATTTTTATTTTTTATTAGTACTTGTTTTTTGTTTTCTCTTTTCTCTTCTTAATTAATGCAATCTGACTGAATATTAAAAACTAATTTGACTTAATTACTTAACCAGGCTGCTTACAAGTACATAAAAGGGATGGAAATATTGTTGCCACAGCGCTTTTCACTCATCGCTGTTTGTTTGGAGTTGCCATCTATTTCAATCTCCCCGTCCTCACCCCAACACATTCCATTCTCATCCCTCTATTAAAGTTGAGACTGCAACCTGTTTGTGGTTGCTTGGGTGATTCGGAGAGTTTCTTAATTATGCAGATAAGCCAGATCCAAATTGTTAAATTCGTATTTCGTTGAGTTGGGTATAAATTTTGTCCGACCTGGAATTTAGTTGCAGACTTTTGAGGCATGTAAAACTCCAGGCGAGTTGATGCGGTAGAACATTTGTTTATCATGCTCTGCCGTACAGTTCTTAAAGTTCTAGCAAAGTTTTGTTTTTCGAAACTTTGTCGGAAAAGCTCTCTCTATTACAACACTTTGTAGCATTCGTCCGTTTCACACCGTTCATTCAACTAAAAGGTTATTTGAATATTTCTTTTGTACAAAGTGAAAAAACTAGTCGAAAAATATAATATAACCATGGCAACATGTCTTGGGGGCAACTGGAAAATATCTCTAGTATAACAGTTGAAGTTTGCACATTTATTTGGATAGTCAGAACTTAAAGATTGCTCAGGGACTGTAAGAAAACGAAAGGTTTCGAAATAACTTACAATAAGTCATACGAAAGAGAGAAATAGAAGGAGAGGGGGAGAGAGAGTGAAGGAACTACCTAAATTAATGGGTATATTCTCAACCTAATCTCGTGATGATATCTACAAAATTTCCTAAAAGGTAGATTCTGAAATCTGTACATCCTGCTAGGAGGAACCCGAAGAGAGGTACTAAAGCTCACCCAGTCCACGGAAAGTGGAGCTGGGGGCAGGGCCGTCCTAAGGATATCCGCGGTCTACTAAAAATAATACGCCCCTTCATAAGAAAATACAACACACGGGATGACTATACACACCAATAGAAATTGTTGCCCCCCCAAAAGGCTTCAACCCGGGGCTATAGCCCATTTAGTTCTACGGTTAGGGTGGCCCTGGCGGAAAGGTTGATTTCGAAAGAATAAAAGATTTCGCACTTGAGAGAAAAGTTCTTGAATACTCTTCTCTCTTCTTCCTTAACAGCGAAATTTGTTGATTTAAATTGCAAATGAAGTAGTTTCAAGGATTTCTTTCCGACTTTCTACTGCTAACAATCAAGATACAACAAAAGGGCAAATCTATCCCGTTTGAGTTTCCGTTTGCCATGAGATTATCCCGTTGGTATACACAACCAAACTCCTCCTTTATCCTGTGAAATTGAATGCCTCCGGTGGTAATTAAAGCGGCTTCTATCAGGACCATTCGACGTTCCGAAGATATGCCCGAATGGTCTAATCCATCAAAGATTCCTTCCTAGCTTTGAGTTTCTGTTGGTGTTCAATCATTGATCAATCCTGCTCAAAGACCAAAAGGCTGCTGTGGATGTCGCAGATGATGTCTGCGACATGTTCTCTGTGGTGACGTAAGCTTAAGTGTGTGCTTGCAAGTGTATTCAGTTTCGAGTTGTTGTTGTTGTTGCTGCTGTTCATGTTCCTGTTGAATTAATTCAATTATACAGAAATGCTACGGCACCAGCAATACAACTGATGGCGCTGCTGCTAAAGGTGCCAGCAGCATCGACCCAACAACCTCGTCATCGTCAACTCCTCTTCCAGCTGTCAATTAAGCGCTCCTTTGTGGTGCTTGTAATCTTCTAGCCTGCAGCAGCAATCATTAGTTACGTGTGAGTGTGTGAGTGAAAGAAAGGTGAAGAAGTTTCACGTGTGAGTGAAAGAAAGGTAAAGAAGTTTTTTCTTCTCTTGCATATAATTCGTTCATCGATTTTTTTTTTCTGAAAACAAAGTTCCTGAAAAGCAAAACCAACACATTGCGAATTCCCGTATATACTCGTAGAGTGATGAAAGATGGACAGCTTTGTGAGTAAATGGATGTGAGTGAATATCGTAGATTTAAGAACCGACTTAAGGTCTGTGTTTCTAGGTTACAGTTTGGGTTACTAGATTCAAAATTAAGCCTTATTATTTGTATTCTATTCAACTAATTAGTAGTCGACGATTGTTATGCAAAGTTTACATTCGGATGCTGAATATCGAATGCTTTTCCATTGCAAGAAAAGCGTCCTCCTCGACGTCCTCGACTCAATTATTCATTCCTCAATTATTTCAATATAAACCTGTTAAATACTGCAAGCTGCATCACCAAGAATCATGATTTGTTGGCATTTGTATTGAATAAGGAATTATGTCCATGTCAACACTTCAAAGATAAGATGAGATCAGAGGGATTTGGAGCAATTGGGAGAAAGAGGGAAGAGGGGAGGGCAAATACTTCTATACCAACATATGAACTGATAGAGTAGTACAAGATGCAGCATACATAATAAGAGAATACACAACAACAAATACAACATAAATGAAGAAATGAAGTGCAAATTTCCTGTTGCATACTTCTTGGCTGCGAGTTTCATTTGACTTTTGCTTGTATTAAATGAGCGTGAGAAATAATTGACATCAATGAATTGTGAACCAATAAGTTTGTTATTAAAATTCAATTTGAATTAAAATTAAAATTGATTTTGTAAACAAATTTGTGAAGGATAACAACAAAGTATCGAAAATTTATAATAGAGACTTTGACTATTACTGTTCTCAGAACAAAATGCATTGAATAATCCTAATCTGCGTATGTTTGTTGGCTGATTGTTGGTTGTTGCTTAGTGGTTGGTACACACCTTCAGCTTCAGTTGAAATTCCATTAAATATCTACGAAAAGTTTCCCATGTTTAAGCATTGGAATAGCCTGATGCTGAGCCAGATTCGTGATTTATCGCTCTCTCTCTTCTAGTCTTCTATTTGAACCATAAATTGACAAAATCAAGCAAAGTGTAAAGAAGAATTGAAAAAGCTCAAGTCGACCGGTGCACTTTAAATTGATTGGAGTTAAATTTAATTGAATTGGATTGATACAATCGAAGGGACAAAAGCACGTATCTTTTTTGTAGGTTAGATTATAGAATGGAAAAGTTTTGCAAACCAGAGTTGTTTGTTGTAACGATGAAAACCATCATCAATGATTCAACCGTACTCACTAAAAGCTTTTATTTTTGTTTCTTTTTTTTTTAGTTTTCGAACACCACAAAAGGTGGTGGTTAGTCAACCTGTCTGAAGCAGCACTGGCCATGAATGGATCTGGTCTGCTTCTTGTTGGTGTGTGTGTGTGTCTGTTATCTCTTTCGCTCTCACTGTCGGTCTGTTTGTTTGTATTTGAGCTACTCTTTGCTCTTTACTCTCTTAGTGTCAAATGCAGAGAAAACAATTAAATCTTTCTAGATTTATTCAAACAATGAATGCCAGTTATTTGTTTTTATTTTGGCTTAGCTTAAGAGGTTCGAAATTCCTGTGCTTTACTTCTCTTCTGTGAAAGAAACTATTCCCATTTCTTATTTAATAGTAGATACGGAGGACACATCAACATTTTGTCATCAGAAGAGGTCTGCGACGAGAGTGCCAGACAGTGTCAGAAGATGAACATGAACGGAAAACTAAATAAGTAAATTGTTGTTAGTCCAACAACGCCAACGACCAAGTTGTCATTGAGTCATGTCTTCCCTTCTGACCAACAGTTAACGTAACATTTCGGCAACACTGGCGACGGTAAATCGATATCAGAAACACTTTTTTGCACTTCAATTATTCAGAATTTAATTATCTGGAACCCATTCAGGATCTGGTTGCTGGGGGGGGACAGGAAAGGAGAGGATGAGAGTGGGGGTCTGTAGGTCACACAATTACGAAGTGCTTCTATTGATTTCTTGTCTGTGTATTTATATTAAGGAGAATTAATCGAGAGCTTTCGATTTTAGATTTATTTAAGCATTGGTCTCTGACATCCGATGCTCCCATCGGCTTTTCTCCATCGCATTATTTATCTATCGACAATGACGACCACGTTGACAGGAGAAAGAAACTTTTTGCAGAACTACTTTTCGCTTATCTCGTCTTATTTCAATATAAAAGTAAAACTATACAAAGGAAAAACTTAAAACAACCTCAGTTTATTGAATAGAATTCACGCTGGTCCCATTTTCTAATAATCCGCCATTTTTTATTATTGAAGGTTCTTTCTATTATTCAAATGAGTCGATGATGAGGGGAGTTCACATGAACAAATCATAAAAACTTACATAACTTTTCATCCATTCCAATGGCATTGCAAACAAAATGAAGCAAAGATTAAAAATTTCCAAAAAGAGGTCATATTATTACAGGACTACATTATGTTCGTATAGTGTTGGAGATAACAATTGTTTTTAAATATAGGACCGACTTTTTGAGGTTTAGAATTGAGACTAAGGCTGAAAATATAAGAATTTCGTGAAATATATGTCTTTAAACATTTTTTTTCGGTTAGAGGAAATATTTATATTCTTAGTAGGAGTTTTCTTCTTTTTTCTTCTTACTTTTATGAGTTAAGACTTACTTATGTAATATAAGTTAATCATGTGTTGTGTTGTGCATTTCAATTAAGGATTTTTTAAAAAAAATAACCGATTCCCGGAATCCAGTCATGAGGAATTATTTTACTGCCGCCTGCTGCGAACGTTTGTCACTTCATGACTGCTCAATTAAACCGACCGTAATGTCCTCCATGAAAGCTGTTAAACCATCGAAAAGCGCTCGTTGAAATTTATTGAAATTAATGTGGCAAAATGTGCCACACGAGATTGAAGCCGAGCTCCGGCGGCCTGTCAAACGCTGTTATTTTATTACTTTTAATTATTTATACTGATTAACACTACAAAACCGTTGGGCTTAACGGAAGGCTGATAACACGGCCGGTCGGACGACGGTGTGCGGTCTGCGGTGGCTCCGAAATGCGACACAGAAGTCGACGAACGACATTCGCTCGAAGTCAGTAAGTAAAATTAAGACCGTAGAAACTAATTGGCCAAACAAACGATTTAAAGTAATGAACCGAAAAGCGACGCTGAGATGGAATGCTGCGAAATACGATGAAATGCATTTTACGTAATGGAACATCCGTGTAATGGAACTCATCGGCGAATTGAGGATGCAACGAGTGCCGCCGGAGTCAGTGTTGTGTGAACGCGACACCAGTCGAAGGGGGAAGCGGAAATAATCAAGTAAATTAATGAATGTGTGGCTGGCACGCGTCAAGAAGGCCTCTCCTGCGGATGACTTCCTGCCTCGAGGAACGGGGAAAATGTGTTCAATAAAATAGGTTAGCCTGGATAGGTCTGTCTTTTCTTGATGGTGGGTGTGCTGATGAAGGATCGCGCCTTTCTTCAGAAAAAGAAAATAAACTAATTTAACTAATTTAATGCTTCATTCTTCATTCCTTCCTTCCTTCCTTCCTTCCAACATATTAACACACCATTAAAACGTTTTGGAAAAACAAAAAGCAACAAAATCTGTGCATAAGATGTTTCATTTTCCATTTTCCATCTCCGAATTTCATTGAAAATCCATCTGAAATGCTTTTGTGAGTTTGAGTTCCAATTCTCAATCTGTGGTTATTGTCTTGAACCATTTTATCCTCCGATTTCTTCTATCTTCTTATTTAATTTCTTTTTTCTTCCACTTTTTGTTTCCTTTCCTCCATGAATCTCATTCGTGAATCAACCTCTGATCCCATGATAAACCACAGCTCATCGAACCGTCATTCCGATAAACCGTTTAGCCAACAGATTCTTCTATCACTTCTGTCACTTTCGTTCCCGTGAATTTGATGGTTGGTTTTCTCCTGTTTCCCCGATCGTTGTACTTCTCTGTGCACTGAACATTTTTGTCTGTCTCGCGTATATTGCGGTGTATTTTTGTTGTTGTCATCACGCTGCGCTGGTGTTGCTTCCTGAGATGAGAAGAATTGTTGCAAGATTTTCCGCAATAACTGTCGATTTCCATTAGATTCGGCAGCAAATCGTGGAATGAGCTTTAGAATTTAGAGCGAAGAATTTTTGTTGTCATTCGTATCCAAGTGATCTCGATTAGCACAGCATTATTTCAGTAGTTCTTCAACTGTTGTAAAAACGAACTTCCTTGCATTGACTTAATTAATGCAGCATAATCACAAAGTTCAATGAAGCAAACTGCTTCTAAATTCGCTTTATTTACTGTTTTGAATGGCGGGACTGAGCTCTTGTTGTTGTATTTGTTCGTTTACCCTTCACACAAAGAAGGGTCCTTAAAATTGTAAAGCGCCATTAGCTTGTTGTTGAGCAACATTTGTTGCGTCCCTGTTCACCACCTCCCTCCTCCCTGCACTCATCCTTTTTCCGGCTGACTGAATGTTCACCCTCGGAATGTTCTCATCTTCTTCCTGAATTTTACTCGCGTTCGCTCCTTCCTTCTTCGCACAGATTCAACAATGTGTCGGCGAAACATCTGTGTGCTTCTACAGTCGTTTCCGGTTTGACGATTTCAGTACTTCCGGCTTTTAAGGAATTTTACTCTCCTCTTTGGCTCGTTTGGCTGTTTCTTTGGTCCCCAGACAGCTGGCTCACTTCTACTTCATTTGCAAATGCAAAAGACGATGAAACAAAAAAGAAAATAAACGATTGTGTTGTTGGTGTTATTATGGTTGTTGTTGTTTTCATTCGTGGCTGCATGCTTAATATTTATAAGGATGAGGTTGAACGTGGACTTGCACAACCCCAAAGTAACAGCTTCAGAGTGAAAAAAAATAAACTAATTCTTATGTGAATGCACTCGAAACACTGTAAAGCACCAGCGTCGTTTTTCTTCAGTGCAATGTTGTTCCGTTTTCGCCCTCTTCAAGTCTCACGACGAAGGCTTTTCAATCAACTGCTTATTCTGCATTCACCTTCACCTATTGTTGTTGTTTCTACTGGTGGTGGTGGTGTTGTTGTTCCTTGCATTCATGCTTTCTTTACGACATCCTTTTGTCGGGTCTTCGCATCTCGACTGCTTGCATTTCGAAACATGAATTCATGATTTCGCTCCGGAGACTTGAGCTCCTGAGTCGTTGGACTTAGCCACGTGATGGCACCCCTACAGCGGGATATCCTCCCTACCAAGTGGTTGTCGGTCGAAGGCAACCTCTCCTCTCCTCTCCTCTGCTCTCCTCTGCTGGTCTGTTACGTCATTAGTAAATTTTGTTTGCTTGCTATTTAAAGCGCGCCGCTCTTCGGAGGCAGTACTTTTCTCTGAACGACGGCTTTCATTATCTTTGCTCTGTTGGTCGCGACGTTTGTTCGGAGTGTGGTCCTAGCTATTAAAGGGTGGGTGCCACAGATGGCTTCTTTTAACGACTGCAATTTGTCAAACGCAAATTGCAGATGAAATAATGGCCCGGAGAGTGGACCCATTTGGATGTCTGAAGCCATGTTGAATTAGAAGGAGTCGGAGTCGGAGTCGGAACTCCCTCGAGCAGCGCACTATTAATTGATAGTCTTCATTGTTTGTTTGCCCGGTTCGTGAATTACTGATCAGCTCAATTATTCGACTTACCTAATTATTAGATGTTACCAAGTAGTTTGCTGAAACTTCTCTCTTCGATGTAAAATGTAACATTTTCAAATGGTTGCTCATTCGCACCCTGATACTATAATTGGGATTAATTTCCTGTTGCTCTTCGTTCAACTTCGCACACTCGCCGCGCCGTTTGCCGTGTTCTCCTTCCTTACAAGGATTCGTTTGGATTGATGTTGACATGTTTGCAGTTTTTGGCCTTTTGTATTGCAAAATGGAGTGTATTTCAAAGTGTGTGTGTGCCGCTTTGTATATTTGTGTGTGTGTGTGTGTATAGATGCCCAACATCATCAAGAGTGCCTAACAAACCACAACACAAACAACACCAGAAACTGCAGATGCACTACAACAAAATTTGATTTGTTGGGGCCTATGATTTAACCGGCCACCACATTCTACCACCCTTGGAAACCCACCTTCCTTGCAGTCCCATCTCCCTCTCACCCAACCACGTCTTATTTCGGCACTCACTCAGCATCTACAAGCGGCTTCGAGTTACTCTCGAACTGCTGCATCGATAAAAGCAGCAAACGAGATAAAGCAGTTTACTATATCGTAAGTTGCACATGAATGTACAGATGTGTGTGTGTGTCAGTGTGTCTGTGTGTGTGTGCGTTTGTATATGTGACTCATTATTTTTGCAGTTGTCTGAAATGCTTCTTAAAGGATCGCATTTAGAACATTGATGCATAAACACACAGCATTTGGCTTTTATTTATCATGAATGAAGCTTGCTGCTGCATCTGTTGTTATTGTTATTGTTGTTTTTATTGCATCTCCTGCCATATCCTTAAAATTTTAACGACGATAAGAAATTCCTTTGTCTATTTATTATTTAACATGTTCATTTTAGTGCCATTAAAACCAAACTTGAAACTATCAAGTTTAACTATCAACCATCAAGTATCATGTTAAATTTCAAGAGTCCTTAAAAATACCCACTACCCATTATTGACTACAAAGGCAAGGAGTCGCTCTCTATCTCTTTTCCTCTTCCATTCAGAGGTGCAGAGCTCTTTCACGAGTGCTTTGTATTTGGATGACAGTCTACAGATGGACCTTTTGGCAAATTTAACTGACTAACGGAACGGACTAACGGTGAAATGTTAGCGGAATGCTATCGAATAAGAACCACATGCGTTGTCCGAACAGGTTGATCCGTTTGATATTTTATATCTAAAAATATGCAACTATTGGCCGGTGTCCAACGTATCATCATGGTGCGTGCATCACTCACACTGATTGGCACATGCCACTCGCGCAACGAATCAATCAATCAACATGACTGATGCACGCATCGTTTGGAACCGTCTGACACCGGCCATTAGCCATGTTTGTTTATCTGCTGTCGTTGTTGTTCTTTTGCACTATTCTGCTCATGTTTAAAATATCAACCGAAATTTGTTGATTCTGTCATCATGCTTGGATTTATCAGCAGCAACAATAACAACAACGATACTATAATAACAATAATAATAATCTACAGCAACAGGAAAAACAAAAACAGCTGGAACAGGCACAAAAACAACACACATCTTTTTATATTTCGAAATAAACTTCATTTACAAATTTAAGATCTTTATGCATAACATATCAAAATATGTGAATGTCTGTGCATAAATTGTTTGTCATTACAAAACATACATACGTGAAGTGAACTCAGTAAATTCATGAATTTCGTTTTTTTACAGTAAAAGACAAGTATTAAAGTCTTTCATGTTGTAGGAGGGGAATCTTTATTGGGCGAGGACGGCTTCGAGAACCACAAACATTTACTGTGACAGTCAAGATGCCACTGTAGACGATGCCGCTGCAGAAGATGTCGCTGTTAATTAACGGAGATCTTCTAACTTCGGAGTTTCGATCATATAAATCACATAACAAAGACTACATTTGTGCATAACGTTTGTATGTGTACGTTACATGTGTGAGGATGCATCTGGCTGGTCCTTTCATGATAACTCTATCCTGGATGATACTTTGTTCTAATATGGTTTGCATGAGCCGCCATTAAATTACAATGTAATCGCGTTTCGTATTTGCATGCGCTTGTGTGACTTCATATGGACACGTAGGTGCTACACACAAATACAAGCCACAAACCGCAGTAACAGCTGATAAACTAAAATGAATCCTTCCGATTGCAAATGAAAATTTAATGTAAAGTCTGTACAATAGGCTGCAGAGATAGAGAGAGAGAGAGGGAGAAAGAGTGTGTGATTGGGCGAAATAAAAAGCGCTCAGCGAAATAAACAACTCCTCTGTTAACTAAATCGCTCTAATCCTCTCTCTCTCTCCCTCTCTCATTCCTTCCCATTACACTCCACTCCACTATTTTGCAGTTTACTCTTTAAATGATGGTTTGTACGGCGGCAACTACACTTGTTTGTGGATGTTGTCGGTGTGGGAAGGGGGACGAGGACGAGGAGGAGGAGGAGGATGAAGATTATTCAACGTTCTGATCTAGCAGCAGTGTAATTTTTTGAGGTTAATTGAGGCAAACAAAGAAGCGCGTAATTCATTGATGAAATTGAGGTTAACTGAGTTCGCAGAAGAGCATCGACGATGGGTTCAATATTATTGTTACTCGAACTAATTAATCGCAATCATTTTTAAACACAACATTCATACAAAAGCATTTAAGAAAATTATAAAGAAATACAAACAAATACCTGTACAGCTCGAAGTACCATTAATTTTCTCAACTGTTATGATAAGAATGTGGATGGTCCGCCCGTTTGAATGCCCCCAGTAATAAATCACGTTATCGTGCGCTGGTTTGTCCAATAACTGTAAACAGTGGTGTCGGCCATAACTCGAGCACATACGAGTATTAGTGGTTGTGTTTCGTTGTATTGTTTTCGGTTGTGTTGTGTTTCGTTTCGTTGTGTTGTGTTTCGTTGTGTTGTGTTGTGTTTCGTTGTGTTGGCATATCAGAACGGAGTATGTACATATGTGTGTGTGTATGTGTGTGTTCGAGTGGAAGTGTTACCAGTACCACGTAAAGTTCTAGTAACTGATACCGTTGTCTATATAATTACAAAATGTTTGTCCGAAACCGTTATCGCAAAACCACGGTTTTGAAATTCGCCAAAATTGTGTTTTACAAAACTTAATTTTGGTAGAAGTTTCTTCGTTCGAAATCTGAAAAATTTATGAAAAATATACTATAATATAAGCATACAATTAGTACATGAGTACATATAAATTCATTTTCCGATGTTTTGCATATCATTTAAGATCGAATTCCCTATAAAAACGTCACTTGAGTTGACTAGTCGTCAGCTTCAACAAAAATTGTTATTCTCTAGACTCGAAATAAACTTTTAATTTGTGATTGTGACATAAAGTTTAACCGCACTCTAGAACAACAACCTCACAACATGCACGCGGACAACAAAAATATACATAAATACATACAAATACCTACACGTAAATGAAAAAACCCTACGCTCAGCGAATGCTAAAGAGTTTAAAGTGGGTTTTGCACCACCAACCGAAGGAAGGGCGGACAGGGGAAGACGGAGAAGGATTTATGGAGAGATGGTTGGGAAAAAGGATGATGGCGCCCCGACAAGGGCCACCATTGAGGTCAGCGCCATGTCGTGAGCAGCAAATAACTGCAAAAACTACAACAGCCAACAACAGCAAAAAAGCGGCAGCAGCAAAGACGACGCCTGAAATGAATTAAAGAGAAACGTCCAGAGCAGAGTTAAATAAATAAAACCACGGGTTCTTTAAACACCGGTTCTCACACTCCTCACACTGGTTAAATCCGGGTCAGCCGGACTTCTTGAAAGCACTGAACTGTAATTTAATTTTTATTTTACATAATTAATTTTGTTGTTTTTTATTCGCACAGAATTAAGAACACGACATCGTTTTTTTCTTGTTCTTCAACTGAGAACGGAATCGTACTTATATAGTTCATATCCTTGTGGATATCCTTGCCACGTCTGTGATATTCAACACCTTCTAGGAACCAGAACAATAACAGTATTCAAGTTTAATTTCATGTATAAAAGGGATTTTACAGACCACAATAAATTCGATAATGCGGATTTTTTTCCTTTTTAGTTGAACCACAGTTTCCAATTTCGAACTAAAATTTAAATTAGTTTTTGTGGCTTCTCCGTGCTTTGCTCCGTATTCGTTTATATTTACATTTAACATTTGAATTTCTTCTCTTTTCAGCTCACCAACAGCTCCGACAACTTTAATTTAAATGTTTGGCTAGACTTATATTATGTGTGTGCTTCCTTCATGCCACGCCCTCCAATTAACGATCAATCACAATCACAAGTTTGGTGAACAAATAAAGTGCCAACCCCGCTGCTGCCATCGCCGCTCGCCCTCCAACGCACAACGATGAAAAACGACGTCGTACGATGGAGTGCGCCACACACGAGCAACGAGAGTAACTTCAACGCCTTATCGGCCATAAGAAACTGCGCTGTCCTCCGAGAGCGCGTTGACGTTTGTGTTTCTGTTACCGCTTCCACCCCTCCGCCAGCACCTGCGACGACGCATCACGAACGGATCTCACCGGCGCCAACAATAAGAGTGCCAGCTGAGCGCCCTCTGGTGGCATTCACTGCTATCAATTGTGATACAAGTAAATTTGAGAAAAGCTCTCCTCTGGTGCATGAAAGCGTGAGGAGTTCGCAGAATTCATTCATCTGTGTTCGTGATCTCTTCGTGGAGGTTCTCGGTTTTGTTCGATCCCTGCCGACATCCGAGTTCGCCGAGTCGTGCACGGCGACATTTTTCCATCGTCCAAGTAGACACTCGTCCCTTCGTCGGACTCGTAGCAGTTGGAGTCTGACCAAAGTTCGGTTAAACTTCTTGCGCATTATTTGCATAGTGGTTTTGTGTAATATCAGTGTGGGCGTGGCTGCGGACTGGCCACCTAACAAGCTGGACTACCATGAAGGCGATGTGGGGCCCAGCGAAGGGTCGGAGGGCCATTACACGCCCACGTGGGCGGTGCACATTCCGAACGGCGACGAAATGGCCGACGAAGTGGCCAGAGATCATGGTTTCGTAAATTTAGGAAAGGTGAGTAAATTGTTCATGTGTACAATATATTTATAGTACTTCTTTCGGATAATAAAGAATTTTAATCAAACGAGCATTGACGTTAATTGACGTTGAATAATGTTCAGCTCGCTCCTAACTTGTTTTCTTGCCTAAACTATTTCTGGTGAACCTGATTGAGTTTGCTTTAAACAAGACGTTCCACACCCACACGCCCAAAACGCCTCAAAATTTAAACAAATTGCAGTCAACTGCTCTAAACTTTTCCAGTTCACTGCGCTCATTATGCCCTTCGATCACATGACAATACTTCCACAATACTCACATTTTAACCGAATAGTTTGATCCATGGACCATTTTCTGTCTTTCAGTATAACAACAACGCCCTTTCTCTCCCTCCCCCTCGCACTCTCTCTCTCAATGATCGAATCTACCATAAAAGTAGGAGTAAAACTTCAACTTTAAAAAAAGGATTTGTTGCTTCCATTGAATAGTTTTGCTTAAAGTTATACAGAGCCTCTAGAATCCAAAACCTGCCGCACTCCTGTCTCTTCTTCGCCTCCTCCTTCCTCTCCTTCGCCTCCTCCTTCCTCTTCGTCTCTCCTACAATAAGACTCTTATTCATTTAATAGAGAAAAACTTTTCTAACAATAATTTGTAAATCTGCTAGTTTCTGGAGCTTTAACAGTAAATCCACCGTATAAACTTTTCTCTGCAGCAGGTGGAATGAAATGTGGAGTGGCAGTGGCAATGATGGCGTTTATCCCATGTCCACTGTACATGGTTCCTTCCTTTTTCCGCATTACTACTTAAAGCGACCTCTTATCTGGGGTCACTTCCGTTAGCAGCTCTTCTAACATTTGCAGTTGCACTCAATTTGACAAGAATTCGGCAGTAGAACTGATTTAGTTTGTCTGACGCTAAGTTGACTGAGTAAGAAACAGGTACCTGGGGCGTTTTGGCCAAGTGATGATGAGCTGCTTGTCTTCAAAATTTTTCACAAATCCTCTGACAAAGAAGTTTCCTTTTTATGGTTTGTTTTTTTACGCTGCAGTTTTTCCAAGTTTACAGAAGAAACCCGTTCAGATGAACAAAGTTTCATTGTCATATTTTAGTTCTGTATCTTGCTAGTTTGGAAATATGCGACAAAAACATCTGTATTTAAATGAAAAAGAAGACCAAATAATAGCATTGAAATTAATTAAATTACTGAATTAAAATTGAATTGAAGCTCAGCTGTCTGCGTGTGGTTCGTCTGATTGTAGATTAACTGAAGGGAGCTTCTTCTTCTTTTTACAAAACTTTATGACTTAATAAAGAATAAAAGTAGCACAGAAACGCAGAAGGGAAGAAATACACAATAAAGGATGGATTTATTTAAGAGTCATAGTAAAAAACTATTCGAAGATGTCCTTTTGTCGCTTTTCCCCCTTTTTTTTACTATTAACTATTATATTTTTAAGGTTTTGTTACTAAATTACTAAATTTGCTGAAAGCTTTCACGTTTTATTAAATAAATAATTTACTTTATTACTTAAGACAATACTCGATCCCGGCGAACTCAAGCAAAAGCTAAAAAGTATCAAACTTATTAAAAAATAAAAGTTTCATTCACGATATCACTTTAATTTTGACAGAACTTTTTTATTGTTATGCATAAAGTACTCATGAAGAAGAATCGACGTTTGACTGGAGGAAAGATGCGAATCCTCGAAACATTGAATACTTTTGATACTAAAGCTTCTGAAAAGCATAACTTAATTGCCCAACTAAGAAAGCGTTGTCTCACGAACGTATGCAGAAGTTTACTTGCAAATATACACACACACACACACACACACTCACACACACTAACATCGATCTTGAGCTGCACCACGCTTTCAGAACATTAGAGTATCTTTATTTTAGTGTGTCTTTTCGCTTCCACTCTAAATTAAGGCAAAGATTATCTAAACACTGGCTGCAGTATCGCTTGAATTTTGTCCTCGTCTTTTGATAAGTTTTGAGAGAGTTTCCCTTAAAAGTTACAAAATGTAAGTGCAGAAAGTTTCAGAAAGTTTAACGCTTAAAGAAGCTTTCGTCACGCAGGTTTTAGCCGCGTGGAAGCGTCACAAAAGCAAATGTTCCACCTTTTATCCATTCTACTCCTTTAAACCATTCTTCTTAAACGAAGGAAGGAAAGAAGGAAGGAAGGTGTTCTTTATTGTGATGGTTGACTGGCGATAAAATTCAAAATTTACTAATTAATTGCTTGAAACTCGTGAAAGTGAGAGACTCTTAACGGTGATAGAAGGGAAGAAGGGAGAGATACAGTGAAAGTGATGCAGAGAGGGAGAGAGAGAGAGAGAGAGAGAGAGGTAAGGTGATTGTTATAGATTTAAGATTAAGTTCGTGTATTTATATAATAAAGAGAGGCTGTCGTATTTACATACATATTCTATAAGAAAGATGTGAGGACGCAAAATGACTCCTTTTCTTTATCCACTTTCCAGCAAGCAGTTTAAGTTTAGTTCTGTCGGTTCGTTCGAATCACGTTTTGAGCGAGGAGTTCCAGAGCTGCTCTGTGGGCGAGGGTCTTCAGCGAGTCCCTACATAAACCTTAAATACCCGAGTATAGATGATTAAAGTATAGATATTGACATTTCATAGAATGTGTGTGTGTGTGTGTGTGTGAAGTGTGTCTGTATGTTTTGAAGCTTCTATCAATGCATTTATCTCGCCCCAATAAACCTTAAAATATTTAAAACAAAGTATAAATGTTTTATGCAAGCGTAGAATTACAATAAAACGGCGCACAGATGCAATGAATAATTTTGCAACAATTGATGGTTATGCAAAATCGTGATGAAATTGAATTCAGCTGATGGTTGCTGATGGTTGCTGATGCTTTAATATTTGCTGATCAACGTTTCAGCGTCAGGCGTCACAAAGCGTTCAAAGTTTCAAATTAAGTGCGCTTTTTTGTGTGTTCGAACAGCTGGAGGACAGCTTCTGCAACTCGACGCTCGGGTGAGTCCACAACCACGCTGCCGCTTTGCGTGTGGTCTGAGAGAGGAGAGAAAATGTCTGTGGCGCCGAATATGAATCGATCTAAAACACTGACTACATTTGATTATAAATCTATTATATACTCACATACTATATATTTACGTGTACATATAATATAATTGTTGATGTTATATTTTTATTCTGTGCAATCAATTGGACAATATTTGCTCTTCTTCCCTAACTTATAAATATTTATATGTTCATTAAGTTTCACTTTAAATCATAGTAAATATGTCCATTGATATACGCGTAATATATTGTACATATATTATTCACTGTTATGACACTCGTTTAAAAAAAAAAGACAAACAAACAAACAGGTTAAAAATAATGAAATTTTATTACATTTTAAAAATAAGCCATTTTATGGTTTGCTTTCTCGAAGTCAGAACTATTATTTGCCATTTAGTTTTATTTTGTAAAGCCCAGAATTGACATTATTAAAACTATTTTAGTCAACAGAAAAAATTATTTTAATCCAACTGCAAGCGTGAGAAAAATGAACCTTAAATTGCAAAAGTTTTGATACTTTTTTTTGCCTCTCAGTTTGCACACTTTGTACAGGAATGTGGACACACATACACATTGGAAACCCTTCCCCCCCTAGCTCCTCCCCCCTCCCCCTCACCCTTCCTCCCTTCCAAAAAAAGATATGAGATGCATTTTTAATTTGGAAAACTCAACATACAGAAACTCACACACATACAATCGCTCGCACATACAATGATAAATAAAAAGTACGCGTTGGCGAGTAAAAACGTCAAAAGTTTTGCATGGTGAAAAAGTGTGCACAAAAACGCTTCGGTTTTTCATTTAATTCCGTTATTTTTCTCCTCCATTCCTTTTGTTTTTGCTAAGAAATCCATCATATTTTGTTTAAATAGAGAAAAAGTTTTAGAGTAAGAGAAGTAAATTAATTAAATAAAAATATCAACAAAAAAATAAAGCATTTTAAAATAAAATGACCTTAAAAAAGCAATGTATAGTGATCCAGGATTAAATTATATAATGATTATAATAGTGTTTAAATAAATGACGTATTCAAACATTTCTTTCGCAGTTCTTAAGGATAATTTTCCGAGACCATAGAAGACTGTAAACCGCTCATGAAATGCGAAATGTCCTTTGGCATTACTTTGTCCTTCTTGTGCCCTTCATACTTTATATTGTAATATCAGAGCGTTTAATTTAGTCACTCGTTAAAGCATAAAAGGAAAGCAAAAAGAGGAAAAAAGCAATCTATTGACCTGATTTCGAGCAGATTATATTAAATTCTCAAGGTTGAATGCTTGTGGCTTTATTGTGTTATTATTATTATTATTATTATTATTATATTTGAGAATATACAGAAATGCATGCCCAAGAATGATTCACTTTATCCAAGTACAGAAGCAGAAGAAGCTTCAACGACCTCCAATGATTAAAGTGAATTTAACAACAGCAAAAACACATGTTATGATGAAAGTGCTTAATAATAATTTGTTCCAAGAATAATAGATACCTATGAGTGTATATAAAACATTTAATTAGCTGATAAATCATGTCTGTTTTGAAAAACTTGATAAATCATGGGCGTGTCTCACTGGTATTTCATCAAAAACAGATTCCGGCCAAGAAACACATGTCGTCCAACGTGTTATAGTATTAAATCCATAAATGAAGCCATACTGTTGAAATCATACTGAAGAACCTGTGAACGTATAAGTTTTTCATGAAATTATCTACAACTTATCATCACGAAAATGTGTTTAAAAAGTTTTAATTATCCAAAAACTAATAAAATAATACAACCACACTCAGTTAGAATTATTTCAGAATTACAGTTTCAAAGTATATCACTAGCGCCTGAAAGTGTGCTACTGAACGGTTGATAATCATGATAAATCTTCAAACGTTTCGGCGATGTTGCCACAACTTTTCAGCCGCTTGTTCGAGTGACGGCTGCATGTGAAAAGAATGCAATAGAGTGAGAGAGAGTGAGAGAGATTGTGAAAGAGAGCGACAGAAACAAAGACAGAGAACACGCGGGAGGGAGCCTTGAAATATTCTTCAAATTTATGACAGCCATTAATCAAACTTAATGAACTTCACTCGACTGCAACCACTTGAATATTCTTCACAGGCTTTAAGGCCTCATCTTCGAAGAGGTGCGCCTGAAAATATGCCACAGTATTTTCACCCGATGGTTGATGCTTCAAAAAAAACTAACTTATTTTGTCCGCTCTTGTTTATTATTATTATCATTATCATTATTTTAAACACTGAGAAAGAAAACCTCTGGGAAGATTTTATAATTTGAAGTTTATAAAGAAAGAAGAAGGCTAAAGAAGGATTTATAATTTAATAAAAAAATTTAAACCTTATATTTTTATTTAATTTTATTTTAATTTGTTTTTTAGTTTTTTTATCTATTTTGGAATTACTTCTTCTTTTGTTTTTTGAGACTTACCAACCTAAACATTGATTAAACGGCTTTTGAAATTCGGTGAGGTTTTTGCAATTCTTTTCTCTCTTTAGAACATTTTCACTTCTATTATATAGTGTATATATTTTTAAAGCAGTGCTTATGATGGAAGCCTTTAGGTAAGTGCTGCGTTTTCTCGGTAGCATCGGCCCGGAACATGTTGAAGCACTTTTTGCACCAACACATCACAAGAAAAAAACACACACTACACATCCTTTGCGGCCGTCTTCGGTTGCTTCGGACGAGTCTCGAGGGAAAACAACTGTTGCTTTACATGTTCCACACTTCCTCGACTTGCATTCTTATATAAATACCTCTGTGTGTGTGTGTGTGTGTGCTTTTTCCTTAAACATACACATCTACTTACACACACAAACGTTCATATCTCTTAAGTCTCTTGAAATTCTTAAAGATTTCGTGCTGTTTCTTGTGCGCTCTTTTTTATTTGTTTCCACACCTGTTGTTGCTTCTTACTTTCCTGCGGCATTACAAATATGCATTCACGTTAAAGTGTCATCAGGAAGAAGAGGAAGTTTTTGTGGGTCACCTACAAAAATGCAGGCTCTTGCTTTCTCTGAAACGTTATGTTAATCTTGACACAAGTAAAAATTAAATTAATATAGTAGATGTTTAAGAAGCAACAGAGGGTCTCAGTGAAGGTGCCCTCTTCTCTTCTCTTGTCTTTTTTTCACTTCGCTACATTTCTCTCTTTTTCTCACACTCACTCTTACCTTCTTCTCTCTCACAATCGTTCCTCAGACGGTTGCTGTCATGGGTTGGCGACGATTCTAATCTTCGCTGTCAAACTAATCGAATGATTTCACTCAACAACGATTGATTTCGTGTTTTTAGATTTGAATAATTGAATTCATTTTATTTTAAGCCATTAATTTAAGCATGCAAATTTAATTAAATAAATGTTTTATCTGTGAGTCCTTTCTTTCTTAATGTAATTAGATATGATATAGTTAGAATATGTGTATATACGAGAGTATATTATGATTATAATAATAGAACAATAATATTTGGAAGTTATAAGATAATAATAATATTTGTAGATATGTATTAGATGGTTGAGTATATTGTATTGCTGAGCTGCTTCTCAATAACGTCTCTCACCCCTACAACCTCAACTTGATCTCCTCTAAAGCTCGGTAAACCTTCACGAATTTCGCGTCCATCTCATCGACTAAGGAGCGTATGTCGGTCCTCACTATGGCCAGTTCCATGGCGGCTTCCATTTGGTCGCTACGGCTGCCGCAGTCGCTGCCTGTCGCTTGCTTACTGTTCCAACACGCAATTCCCTGGATGTAGTCGTCCACGAACTCCGGCAGCTCCGAGTCCTCGTTGAAGCGAATGCGTCGTCGCTTGACGTAAGTATTCATCATCAACTGCAGAAAGTCGCAGTTCCAATTGTTTTTCGCAAAGTGGAACTCTTCCAGGCTCTTTAAACAGTCGAAGAACTGGTCCAGAAATTTCAGCGAGGTCAACCTGTTGCCAGAGATGTCCAATGAGTTGAGATGCGCCTGCTTCTTGAAGATCCCCTCGGGCAGATCGTCCACTTGAGTGAAACTCAAATTGAGCATCTGCAATGCAGTAAAGCGACGAAAGCTCTTCACATGCAAGCTACGTAGAGGATTCAGCGACAAGTCCACTTCGGTGACGTTTGCGGGATGAACGGGCTGCGGCACTTCACGCAAGGAGTTGTTGCGGAGCAGCAGCGAAGCCACGTAGACGCCGACGGACACCGAGCGCAAGTCGCAATCGTTCGCCAACAGACGATCCACGACCGGCGGAAAGTCCACGCGTAGGTCATGCATGATGATGCCGCTAATGTCGAGGAGGCTGATGTGCAGCAGTCGGCCCAGCAGCGGCGACAAGTCGACCACCCTCAGCGGATTGCGAGCGAGAATTATTTCCGAGAGATTCTTATTGCGCTCGAATATTCCGGGCGGCAGCCACTCGAGTCGGTTGCCTGCGACGTCTATTAGCTCCAGTTTCTTCAGCGGGTGAAAGACACCTGCGGGCAGCTCTTGAATCTGGTTGTCCGTCAAGCGTAAGATGCGCAGGTGCGACAGACTTTGAAAGCTCTCATTGTACAGTGTGCGTAGCTGGTTATCACGCAGGTGTATCTCTTTAAGCTTCTCGGCGCCCTGGAAGATCTGCTTCGGTATTTCTTGCAGTCGGTTTTGGTTGAGATAAACGACTCTCAGGTTGCGGGCGCCCTCGAACTGCGGTCGCTCGAAAGTCTCCACCGAGCAGTTGTCGAAATTGACCACTTGCAGCTCCGGGTACAGGTCGAACATGAGATGCGGCATCTTCGCGATCGACGAGTTAACGAAGTTCACCATCACCGGCCGCTGCACCTCCCACTCCGTGAGTATAACGTAGTCATCGCGTTCGATGGTCACCCCGGAGCAAACGTAGCCCTTGCAATGGTCCTGCATCCGGACGCGACGCAACATGGAACCGGAGACGCTCGAATGCGGCCCATAGTGGTTCGGTAACGCGAGCGCGCACAGGACTAAGAAAAGCACTTTCATTGGGTGCAGTTGATGACACACATAATACACCCGATCGAGAAGGCGGTAATGCCAAAGAAGGCGATATTCCCGAAGTCACTGAAATAGCTGCTGCTCTACGAATGCCAACGAGTGCTGACAGCGGCACTCGAGCTGACGTCCAAGCGTGTCCGCGTTCGTTTAGTAACTGCTGCTGATGCGGCTGCCAGAGGATTCACCCGTACAGCTTGAGTCTGCCCCACTTTTGAACCGCTTCCGTCTAGCGCGCATTAATCTTAATTTAAACGTTGTCTGCAACTCAACAACTTCGGGGGGATGCAATTGAATTGGGTTCGTAGTATGTAATTTAATTCAATAAAAGACAATGCTGACTCAGCTGGCGATCGCCGGACAGATCGGCGGATGCGTCGATAATAGCGTTGTAGATGTTCACGTGAACACTTTTTTGCATATTCAACAAGAAGCAGCGACGTTTTATTCACTCACTACACCAATCAAAGGTGCTTTTCGACTTCTAAATTACAAACACGTCACGTGACCAAAGGTGTTGGTTCGCACTGAATATATTAGCAACCAGCTCGGGTTTGTGCAGGTCATGCAGACAGAAAGACAACTGGTTTTTGTTGTTGTGATTGCAGAATGTAGAGCAACCACCTCTCGCCCTCATCCCCTTGTTTTGAGTGTCATTTCTCAGTCCCTTCTGCTATACTCAACCCGACCGCCACTTAAACACTAAAAGCAATACAATTCTTGTTCATAAAATACACTCCACAAATGTGTCGACAGTCAATTGATTTAATTGAAGTGATTTATTTTGCATTTAAAATGTGGTTTAGGGAAAATGTCATTTTATTGTATTTGTATTCAATCTGCATTCTACAAATATTTATTTTATTTGTGTTCTAATGTTTTTAGTAAACGAACAATAATAAATGTTTACCCCGTAAATGTTACGCCATCATATAAACATGGACCTCAAGAGTACGACCGCGAACGCGACGTACTACAAAGTGTAGGAGTAGAAAAATACAACCCTGCATAATATTCATGTGCACCCCTGATGGACCCCCTTAAAAGGATGACAGTGAAATAGTTTTAAAACGCATCACAAATGGCGTTGATCGTATAATGGCCCTGTCACATGTCTCTAAACTATTGTTCACCTTACTGAGTATTAATTTAATTTAAGCAACTTTTAATAAAACTCTTCATTATCTAACCACAACAACAACCTATGTGAAAAGGTTCGACGTGCTTTTGCCGTGTAATAATTAGTTGTTCGATGTCGTCTTGTCACCGAAGATCTTCAATTTTTATAATTATCACATTTCTTTATAATAATCTCATTACTCTTTTACTGAAACGATTGCATAGCTTGAAGCAGATTATTTCTTCAATTTGCATGCGAAATCCACAATTCTACAGTTGGTAGCATTGAGTTCTCCAACCACTCCACTGGGTGCTAAGTAACGGGTGTTGTTGTAACTGCTGATGGCTGTGTTCTCTTTTGTTGGATTGGTTGCTGGTGTTTCCGGTTTAGATTTCGCAGTGGTTAATTAGCATCACTCGCACTGACAGCAAATTATTCATTCGCAAAGTACGCACGTATTTTCAGAATTAGACAACTCATCACAAAGCAAACACTAAACATCGACTTACAGTGCTGATGATGCAATTGGTGCCTTAAGTGCCTGCCGCCTCCAACGAAGCCATCCTCCAACGAAGCCTAACTTCTGTCTATCGAACTCTGAAAAGATTTCACTTCGGTTACCAGAGAATAGTGTTATTTTTCAACAAATGTGTAAATCTGATGGCGTGCTCCAGCAGCAGCAGCAGCGTTCTAGCAAATCAGTCCACTGTCAGTTGTGGCATCAGTGAACCGCCACAAGATTCCTCGAAAACTAGTCGACTTGGCGTGAGCTGGCAAAACTTCTCGTGAACATCATCACTTATTTCGCGTGTATGTGTGTGTGAGTGTATGAGTGTGTGTGTACGTGCTTGCGTTGCTGCCGCGGCATATTAATAAACTGTTTGTTTGCAGCTCAAACCCTCATGTCGACTCAGATTTATGTTTCCAATGGCACCAAGCAACCAACAGCATTAAACTGGTTGTTCGAAACAAAGGGATGAACAGGGGAGGGAGGGGGGGGGGGAGGGGCGAGCAATTTATCTGTTTAATTCGCTGGCGGAAACGGAAGCGATATCTTTATGACGATGTTTTACGTTATGAATGTCTGAATGGGGGTTTTCAGTTCAAAAAATGTATTGCGATTTTCAATAATCTTTCACTTCTTAAATCTTTGTTTTTCCATTCAGTTGCAGTTATAAAAAAAATCAACCTTTGAATTTATTCAGATTATATTTGAAGCCATTATTTATACCCTACACTCGAAAGTATATACTCGAGTATGTTAAGTTTGTCCTATAATATATTAGTATATATAGTATACCATGTATTCTTGATCAGCGTCATCTGATGAGATGGATGTGTTCCGCCCACTTTTTACAGAGTCATACAGAGTGTGACGAGTGTAGGGTACAAGATAGTCGAAGATAGCACCGTCTCTGGTTTACTTTGCAACCCGCTGACCCTAAAATGAAGTCATCGAATGGCTCTTGAGTTCAGACTGAATGTCCTTTTCAGAAGTTTCTGCCAAAATAATGTAATGTACTTAAATTCATGCTCAGAGCCAACTTTTTTCCCAATTCTCTCCATAAATAATTGGCAGAAGAAAATCTGCTGCAGACAGGCACACCGGATACGCCGCCATATTTAAAAATTGTTTCGCTTATTTGACAAAATATTATTCGTCGACACCAGCGTTTGCTGATGCATAAATTATACTGAGTTCGGAAGTAATCCGCTTTAATGTGAATTGTCTATAGCGAAGTCTGTGCGACAGACAGGCTGTGAATGATTTGCAGCTCGTCGAGTGGATGAAGGATGAAGACTGTTTATAGCATAGCAACTAAAGAATCCTCAGTAAATCCTAAAGTACATGAATTCACGTGGACAATTTGTCTGATTTACTTCTCCGGTTGTAGTCACAAAAAGTATCTCGTAGGAAAAAATGGGAGGAATGAGGAAAAAATTAGGTTCCTTCCGCAAAAATTCCGCGAATAAATCCATCCGTAAATCCACTCTTCCGCAGTGGAATGTGAACAATAGTCTTGCGGAATGCGAATTTTTCAGCGAAAAAATAAAAAGGATAGCGCACTCTTTTGCCGTTATAATTAAACTCAGCGGAGCGCGTAATTTAATGCATCTGTTTTTTACTTCACGAAGGATGGAATTTTGCTTCTCTTCTTGCATTGAAAGTGTTGCGTAATGAATCACTTTTCTCTTCTCAATTTTTTGCTTCTCACTCACACGCTGACCTTCCTTAGCATTTAGTTTAAAGAAGAAGCAGAAATATGTTCTTAATACGTATTTAAATGCAATACGTCTCTAAATTTTGATCCTTTTAAAGCAACAATATAAATAATGAGATCGATGTGGCCAGATTATGGAATGACCTCGTAGATCTGCGTGGCTTTAGTGAATTATCTAAATAAGAAGATTCTATATTGACTCTTTCCCTTTCCTCTTCTGTCCTGATTCCTTCCTCGTGAAAAGTCAGGTTTTTGCTGATAAAAAATTTAATTTGTGTGTCTGTGTTGCATTTTCATTAACGAAAGAGAGCGAGAGAGAGAGAGGGAGAGAGGGGGGCGTAAAAAATAACGAAGAGCTTCTATTGTTCAATCGAGCCTCATAAGGAACAAAAGCCCAATTCATTTGCTAATTTTGCCAGGGACCACCTGACGCTGCGACTCCACTTAACGACTCTCTGCTTCTACCCTCCAACGTCCCCCATCCCTGTCTTCCTCTCTGCTCTCGACGATTTCGTTGTATTCATATTTTTTATGGCTGCAAAAACACCCGAAGGACCAATAAATTTTGCAATTCTATCGTTCTCCAAAATAAACAACCGAGGGAGGGTAGCACAGAAGCAAGTCAACCACCTGAACACTTGGCGTCCCCCTCCCCGCGTTCGAACGCAAGGATAACAAGAGCTCTGTTGCTCTGTGCGATACACTTCTAAACCTGGGATCACAGAGTAAATATTGCTTGGCACCCGAGGTGTATTCAGTGAAGCTGACGAAACCGGGCACATGGCCCAAAGGTGGTGGTGGTGGACGCACACCCGCAGAACTCCGGTTACCTATGGTCACTTTTAATACCCAGGACCAGAGAGCATCACTGGTGAGATTATGGAAGCAAATAAGAAGACATTTCTACGAAAATAACACAAATAAATTATAATCGGTCGAAGGAGGAGGACGAGGAGAAGAAGGAGGATAAACTGCTCTTTAAGATAGCATTCAGAGGAGTTTGTTTATTTTTGCGATATATTGTGGCGAAATCGAGTTTAGTTCATTCTCGTGTTGCTTAAACCAAAAGTATATTGAAAGTAATACCAACGAAAATTATTCCTGGACGCTTTTCTCGTCATGGGTTCAATATTGCAAAAATTGTGTTAAATGGAAGAGAAACTGAGTACTTCGTAATAAAGCTTAAGTGCTTTTTTATACACATACTCGTACATATCAAGTTGCCAAGAAATTTCGATTTCTATTACTTTCGCCTGCTGCTTCTTGTTTCGTTTTCACACGCCTCCTTTTCACTTTCAGCAACATGGTCAATGCAAAAAAACAGTTGCTGTCATTTGAGTCGCAATTTGTGAACAATGAGCAGAAAATTATAGCTGCTTCTCAACTGCTACAACGAACGATTGTCAAGGAACGGTGTTGAAATGAAACAAAGCTCTGCGGCGGATAATGCTAATGCAAATAATAAAAAGACACACGAAAGGGTGTAAGGAAAGAAAAAAGGAGACGAGTGACAACGGTAAATTGCCATAAATTGTCATCATATTTTGAGCACATAAACATACAAGGAAATACACACGCGCATTCATCATCGTACACAATACACGATGTGCAATTACACGATTGCGATTCCATTTATTACAGCAAAGTGTATAATTTTGGTCTACTCAGGAACCGAAATATACGTAGTCTATTCAACGGTGCCACAACAGAGTCTAAAAGCAATTTAGACATTCAGATCCACACAAAGAAATGAGGACTAATAAGTAAAGGATACCCCATTCTTTACGCAAGAAGTCATTTTGATAGAAACACACAGGTTTTTAAATAAAAATTGTGCGGCTTTGCTTAAAAATGTAGAACTTTATTTTTAGAACTGAATAATTTGAGAAAACGGAAAAGAATTTTAGTCCACTGTCCTCTTGTAAATGTTAGTGCATACCTTTGATATACATACATACAATATATGTATGTATGTATGTGTGTGTTGTTGTTGTAATGTTTTGTTTGTATAGACAATAGTTGTTTTGTTTCAATAAAGTGTTATATGTACATCTTTGCTAACATTTTCACTAACATTTAGGATAAAAGATGAAAGCAAAAGAAAAACGTTTTGTTAAGATGAAAATACATTATATTTCTGTGTGTATATGTATATTATGTATGTAGATATGTACGTGAAAATATGAGACAATGCAGCAAGGACTTTTTCGCCTGTGTACTCTTTTGAATGTTCATGTGTCGTCATGATGATTCGTGACGGTGTGATAAGTGAAAACGTAAGTCATGAGAATATTTGAATTTCCATGCTTCAAAATAAAGCTTACACTTGCAAATGGAGTGAGACAATCACATTTGCGTTGTTGTTGTTTTTGACATTGTACGCATTTCACTGAATGTCTCCTGATTTCGTGCAAACAACAAACGTTGACAGTTACAGTTACTATACATCTGTAAACGCTGTCAGATCCTTCGATTGTTTCAATTGAATGAAAAAAAAATAATTTGAGTTGATATTAAAAACGTTTCTCCTGTCTTCCCTTCCCTCCTCGCGACAAAATAGAATCGTAGAATTGTGATAAAGACTGGAGAATTTTCATTAAATAAATAATGACCTCGTATTTAATTAAATTTACAATCTTTTTTTTCAATTTAATGTGGAAGTTAAAGGATAAAAAGTAACTTTTTATTTATCATCCAATGATATCGTTAATTTTCAACAAACTATTCTTTTGCTAGAAACGCTATGAAGTAAACTTTAATTTAATGTCCAAAAATCTTGAAAAAAAAACCAGAGTCAATTCACCGGAGAGATCACATAAAAATACCAAGCACATAAATGAATCTTTAACGCCCTAAAAGCACACTACATTCTCTGCGATAGAGCCACCTATAAAATTGCAAATAAATGGGAAACAATGGAAATACTATGAACGGAAATTGACAAGAAACCCCAGAATCCGACCCAGAAACCAATTTAGCACAAAACAATAAGACGTGTTGGCTGGCACACGTGGCACATGTTGTGTTGCAGGGTTAAGTCAGGGGCTGGATTGTCTGGTCTGCTTGTGTTTTTTTGTTTTCGATTAAATTGCAGCTATCTGCTGTAAGCCCAGAACGGGATATCTTTTGTTGTCATCTCTTTTTGTCTGAAGTCTACAGTATTCTTTTACCTTAATACTTGAACCTTGTGTAGAACAAGAAGAATTACTATTAATGCTAAAATTATAAGGCAGGGGACATGGGACACTAACACAGTAACTGAGAAAATCTTGGAACTCCTAGAACCTTAATAGAATTTAGGTTTTTAGAAAAATTTTGTATGTATACTTTTAAATCAGATAAAATGTAGATACTTTTATGTAAACCCGCACCCGCAATTCTACGTACGTTTATTTTGAAAAAGCAATTATTATGGTTTTGAAAAGCATTCAGGAAAAAGCACCACATCAAAACCAGAACGAGAATTATTATTGTGTGTAATGTTTGTATTATTGTATCCTTCATTTTGTTGAAATATAAAGTATGAAATTATATTTCTTTGACTCCTTCTTTGACTGAAACTCTACGAGAATCCCAGAGAATTCATTCCCACACAAAGGATTCGTTTAACGTGCGAATCCGGAACAGATTCCGAAATAAGCTTAACGTTTCAAGCAAAATAAAAATCGCAATAAAGCGAGACGCACGAGAAGTGCTGCATGTTTTGCAACAACAATGAAGGCAACAATATCAAGGAAATCACCCCTGCATATAAGGAGCACGACTCTCGTAGGAAACCCGAGGAAAACTGCTGCCCTCAGTATTGCGATGGAAGACGACGATGATTTCCTTCTTATCCAAGTCACAGCCGGTTACCCCTGCAACATGCACGCATCCCGGAAGCGTGCACGTCGAAAACTATTTGTAACACCACCTCGTGTCTGTGGTGGTGCAACACACGCCCCTGTTCAAGTGCGCACGTGGTCACAATACGTTGTTCACTTTTATTGTTTGCCAGAAAGGTATTACAGTACACCATCCAGCCGTGTCTCAACCCCCACCCCCCATGCACACATGCGGTGCACCCAACAATTGGTTCTGACTTCAAATTCTTGATGTTTTCAAATAATAAGGAAATTTCTCCAAAAGACGCATCCAAGTGTTACTGCTAAAGACAGAAAGTGCGAGCAGTATTTTTATCATTCCGGGGATGAAGTCATGCGGATAGTCAGGTGAACTGCAAAAGGAATCACCAGGCGACCGAAGGATGTCGGGGGAAGACCCCAGCCATGTAAGTTTTAAGTTTTAGCCGCATTCCATGGAAAATAAATGCAGATTGTTTCGCGTCTTCTTTATTTCTTTAACATCATAACATAACATAATATATTCACATATTCGAGCCAAACGATTGGGAAAGTAATATAAATATATAGGTTTTGGGAAAAGAGAAATCGGGATAAATAGGGATGAGAAGGTGCTCAAACTAGGGTATAAGAAAAGATTATATTTGGGTAATCGTGGAAAATCTGGATTATCTTATGGGTCATGGTCTCAGGTGTTCGTTCCCGGCGAAATTCCAACTATGTATTGTCCATTTATATATAATATTCTGAAATGGATTGAAAATCTTCACGAAATTAACTGACCTTAAAGTACTACTTAATTTTAAAATGTACGTACTTTAAAACCACAATCCATAAAGCAAAGCCTTCTTTTCTTTTCTTTGGAAATCAGTTGTTTTTTTCAAACAAGTTCCTGCCATCGCTAAGATGGCGTATATGGTTGTTGGCATGTCCTCTCCTCTCCCTCTCCCCTGGACGCTTTAGCAGTTATACATATGTACCTATTCTTATGTTTGCGTCGTACGGTTATTAAGTAAGAAGATCGGTGTGTGTGAATGCCAGTGGGTGTGTTTGTTCGTCCTTTTGCTTGTAGCGTTCATGCTATTCAATTCAGTATTTTCCCTGAAGTCTACCCTAAAAACCAATTTAGACTCCATCTGCAATCGTCGTCGCCTCTGCCCAGAGGGGTGCATCTTTTAAGGTAGCCGGTTTTTATTCTTTCTTGAGCTTCTGCGTTTTCGCAATTCAACAAGGATTCGGTTGCAGGACTTCGATGTCTGCATCAAGGATTTCTTTGATTTTTTCATGAGCTCCCTTTGAATGGCATCTTGCCAACTGTTGTCGCACTACCCTCCCCTCCCCAACCCACTCCTTCCGTTCCATCCCTTCATCGTTGAGTTGTCGTCCACTATTTCAACAGAAATGTTAAAATTTTTTTCTACTATATGAAAGACTTCGCATTTCATTTATTTATTTTCCAGTCACGTGGGACATACTGGATTTTATGTGGGGGGGGGGGGGAAGGGACCGGAGAAGTGATGGTGGTAGGTAAGTAAGCCATAAGATTTGGCAGTGTTTCGTTTGAGGGATGTTTCAAATGAAGCAGAACTGATGATGGACGCTGATTGAGATGTCTATAAATCCACGTATTTAATGCATTTTGGTAGTTTTCCTCAATCGACCCTTCGACATGCCATAATGGTTTATAATGTGTTTCGCCTTGCAGAATCGGCTTTATATAAGGTCAAAGAAGTTTTCCATATAAGTATTTCGTGGAAAACATGACCGTGCTGTGATACATCGCATTATGAATTGTAATCTTTCCCTCCCCTGAAGAATTGCAGTGGAGAGGGTTACTTTTTCATTATCAAAAAAGTTTACCTTAAATAATATAATAGTTAACAGCAATTTCAAGTCTACGCCATCAACCCACGCCCATCAACCACTTTCAACCCGTATAAAAGTTCCTTCGTTCGGAATTACATCGATTATTTTGCACAATTCTGTGGAATAAATGTCTTTTTTGACATCAGTATCCTGTTTAATATCAATATATTGCTAACAAATAATTTCTATTTTTCTGTCTGTTCTTAACATCTTAAAAGCAATTTTTTTTCTTCAATCATTTGGATTTCAAGAACTTCTCTTGAAGCTGTTTAAATAACCCATCAAAAATTACGCTCGTTTGCGGATTTCTCCACAATTTCTATTGTATTCCTTTCAATGGTACTAATTTCGAACAAGTTAAGAAATTTTTCACTCGTAAATCTGTGTAAAAATAAATTTTGAGAAACTTCTTCACAAGTTGCCGCAGTAGCTTTTATCACTTTCCTTTTATAATCGCATGTTCTCATTTTCTGAACACTTCCCTTATGGTAGGTATTAAATATACCTACAATATACTTTTGCGTACAAATGTAAATATATACGTAATTATATACGGAAATTACAGCCAAGAGTAATTCAAGAATAATTTCGATTTCTAGGAAATCCTTTTGTACTCGTAATTGCAGAGATGCTTCCAATAAATTAAATGAATGTGAGTAAATGTTTTTTACATTTCACTTGTGCAGTACTCTGCAAGAGCTACTGTGGTTATTATTGTTGTTATTGTTATTGCTATTATATCAGCTGCTCCTCGTTTATGTTTATTGGCAATTTTTAAATTTATTTAAAATGATTTCTATTTAGTGTAATGTGAATATGTATTTATGTAATTTATATCAATCTCAAATAAATCTTTTGAGGATTTATCTTACAGTTAAGGACTCAAAGAATTTCCGAATCTCCCCCATAAATAAATGTTTTTTTTTGTTGCACTTTTGAATTGGACCCAATTGAGTAATGGTGGAGAGCTCTTCTTTTTCCTACTGGGTTGTCACTGCAACCAACACATGCAAATTAGTTTTCTGTGTCGTACTTTGATTGCAACAACGTCAGCACCGAAATACAAATTTGTATGCACCACAGTCGGGTTCACGCAAAGTGACCACCTCATGCATTTATTCACTCTTGACACTTAACACTCGGGAGCAACACAGATCCACAGGCAAGCAAGATTCAGAGTCATGCGTAGTCGCCCGCTTGTGCTTCTGCTTCCGCTTCCGTTCCGTTGTTTATGTGACTTGCATCTCCCGCAAGTGTAATTTTATCACTACAGCCAACTGAAAACCGACGCATGGTGTCCGTATTAAGGTAAATTATTTTAATTATCTACTCTTGTTTTGGATGATGATTGATTTAATGATTGATTGAAATATATCATAAATATTGTGGCACTGAATTATTACGACGATTCAACTCGTAACCTACCCTCGCAATGACCTCGTAAGGTAACGAATAAATTCCTAGATTTTGAACTTCTTTCCTTTCCTACTCATTTGGCAACATTTAATCTATTCCCGTGGGATGAACTTTAGTTCCATGTACGAATACGTGTAGAATGTAAATTTAAAATATGAATAGATTGTTCACTTAAACGTTGGAAGCTATTTATTTAAACACAAGTTTGTACAAGTAATTTAAGATTTCATTGTCCAAAGATTAGCGATCAATCTCGCCGAAGACAATATCGAGAGATCCAATAATGGCGACCATGTCGGCCAACAAGTATGTTTTCGACAGCTTGTTCAACAGAGCCAGATGTGGATAAGAAGCGGCACGAATCTTGCAGCGATATGGCCGAGAACTTCCATCGGACACCAAATAAACAGCAAACTCACCCTTCGGCGACTCTACGGCTGTGTACGTGGCTCCAGGCGGTACATGGATGCCGTTGGAGAAGTATTTGAAGTGATGTATCAACTCTTCCATCCCGGTCTTCATCTCTTTGCGACGAGGCTGGGCAACCTTGTAATCGTCCGCTCGAATATCGCCCGCAGGCATGTTGTTAATGCATTGCCGTATTATGTGCAAGGACTCGCGCATCTCGCGTACTCGACACAAATACCGATCATAACAGTCCCCGTTGCTACCAATGGGCACATCGAATTCGACATCGCCATAAGCATCGTACGGCTGCGACTTACGCAGATCCCATTTAATACCCGATGCGCGCAGTACAACACCTGAGCAGCAATGGTTCAAGGCATCGTGAGCGGATATTCCACCGATTCCAATGTTGCGAAGCCTCCAAATTCGGTTTCCAGTCGCTACGTCTTCAACCTCGTCCAGACGCTCGGAAAACTTGCTTATAAACTCATATAAATCTGCGCAGAAGCCCAACGGAATGTCGAATGCCACACCTCCTGGCCGCACGTAGCACATGTGCATTCGAGCACCAGAGGCGCGTTCGCAGAATTCGAAAAGCTTCTCACGTTCCTCGAAAAGCCAGAAGAACGGTGTTATGCCGCCACAGTCCATTATGGCCGACGAAATGGCCATCGTGTGGTTCGTAAGACGCATGATTTCGGCGAACATAGTGCGTATGTATTTGGCCCGTGGGGGCACCTCGATGGCTAGCAACTTCTCGACTGCCAGTACGTAGGCCTGCTCATTAGACATGCATGAAACGTAGTCAAGTCGGTCGAAGTAGGGCAGCGCCTGCAGATAACTCTTGTACTCGATAAGCTTTTCAGTTCCACGATGCAGTAGACCGATGTGAGGATCAGCACTCACTACAGTCTCATTATCCAACTGCACTATTAAGCGCAGTACGCCATGAGCTGCGGGGTGGCACGGACCGAAGTTAAGAAACCTCGTCTCATAAGATCGTTCTTTTGGGAGCAGTTTCCCGGTAAAGCATGGTTTTTTTCTTGCCTGCTCCTCGGTGATGGGGTACATAACGACACCCGAGAACTGCTTCATAAACTCTGGGTCGGGATGCCAAGAATGCGATTTCGGTTCATGTTCAGTTGCTTTGTGCGGTGGATTTGGTGTCGATGCAGTGAATCGTCGGATTTCTGCAATAATAACGAAAGCCAAATTTGAACTGATCTCTCCATTCATCATTACCTACCTTTGTGTCGTGAAAATAAAACCTCAAACAATAGCTTCAGGACTCGTATTTTAACGGCTCCTCCTAACTCATAAGACGTAGAAAGATGCTTCTCATAGGTTCGTGTGGAGAGCTCTTTCAGTTTGTCCAAGTCCAACAAGTGCTTATTCGACGACAACAACTTTAGAAAGGACCAGTTCTTTGACATATTGTTGTGAGAACTCCTTAATTGTATTTATTTTCAGTTTGACAACCTATACTAAGTCAAAATATTTCTTCTATATTATTATACTTTTGCAAAGTTGTTATGTTACAAAAATTATGTGGGAATCCACAGAATACACAATACTCACACTTTCTTTCCTCTGTTTTCTGCCCCAATCTGTTTTACGCTTTTTAGATTTTTGATGATCACTATCATTTCGCACATCACAAAGTGTCCAAGCGCTCACTCTCGCCCGCATCATTTCACCAGACGCGACTAGACGAAGACGATCGCGTGCATTGGGCCCGCCAGCAGAAGGCTAAATCGCGTAGTAAACGAGACTTTATACGCATGCGTCCGTCGCGTACTTCTTCGCGTGCACTGTCACTCGTAGATGCCGTCCCTTTCAGCGACCCGAAGTGGCCACAAATGTGGTATTTGGTAAGTTTCGGAGAAGTGTTGAACGTAGAGAAATGTCAGGAATAAAAATGTTTAAAATTGGTTTTAGAATCGCGGTGGAGGTTTGGATATGAACGTGATACCTGCGTGGAAAGAAGGCATCACTGGCAAGGGAATCGTAGTGACTATACTCGACGATGGTCTAGAGTCGGATCACCCAGATATTGAACATAATTACGTAAGTTATTTTATATATGTGCATAGTAAAACTCTCTTCTTATTTATATAATAATATTTTCAAAAGGATCCTAAAGCATCTTACGATGTGAACAGTCATGATGATAATCCGATGCCAACTTACGACATGACTGATTCGAATCGTCATGGCACAAGATGTGCTGGTGAGGTTGCCGCCACTGCAAATAACTCCATCTGTGCTGTGGGAATTGCATATGGCGCCAGTGTTGGCGGTGTCCGAATGTTGGATGGCGATGTAACCGATGCCGTAGAGGCGCGTTCACTCTCTCTCAATCCGCAGCACATCGATATCTACAGTGCGTCCTGGGGACCGGATGACGACGGCAAGACTGTTGATGGCCCCGGAGAGTTGGCGTCGAGAGCCTTCATCGAAGGCGTAACAAAAGGTCGAAGCGGCAAGGGTAGCATTTTTATATGGGCATCCGGCAATGGCGGACGTGAGCTGGACAATTGCAACTGCGATGGCTACACCAACTCCATTTGGACACTGTCAATATCTAGTGCCACCGAAGAGGGCAACGTGCCCTGGTATTCGGAGAAATGCAGTTCGACGCTAGCCACAACTTACAGCAGTGGAGCACAAAACGAGAAACAGGTGGTGACCACCGATTTGCATCACTCGTGCACTGTCTCACACACAGGCACGTCGGCTTCGGCCCCACTGGCAGCCGGAATTGCAGCTTTGGTCTTGGAATCGAACCAGAATTTAACCTGGCGCGATCTCCAACATATTGTAGTACGCACTGCTAAGCCAGCCAATTTGCGCGACCCAACGTGGACGAAGAACGGTGTCGGGAGGCGCATCAGTCACTCCTTTGGTTATGGTCTGATGGACGCGGCGGGAATGGTGAGGGTGGCTCGTACATGGAAAACGGTACCGGAGCAACACCGCTGCGAGATCAATGCACCGCATGTAGATAAGTAAGTGCGGCTCTAATCGCTAGTTAATAGTTCCGTTATTGATGGGCCGACCTTTTGTTTAATTGTCATTCAGAGTCATTCCACCGAAGGGCTACATAACACTACAGCAAAAAGTCAAGCACTGTTCGTCCGTCAACTATTTGGAGCACGTGCAGGCAAAAATTACGTTGACATCACAACGACGTGGGGATATTCAACTGTACTTGAAGTCTCCAGCGGGAACAAAAGTAACGCTGCTAACATCACGGTAAGCTTCTATGGGCCATCATTGATATGTCTTGAATCCCGATAAATTCAGATGGAAACCGACAAAATTTCAGTTCTTTTGCCCCCATCCCAAGAATCTCTGTATGAGAACTAATTTTTCAGAACTAATGAAATGGCTTTATAGAAAATTATAGATATTAATTAATAAGTTTTTGAGTATTGTCCCCCAAATATATTTCAATAATTAGGTTTATTAAAAGTAACACAAAAGTACAACATAAAATATGACGATGAATAGCGTAAAATATGCGTAACATTAATAATAAAAGAAATCTACTGAAAATAAAGGTCTCGAGAAATATCATTGCCTACGTTTTAAAAATATACGAACTTCTTTCAAGAGAACAAATCTCAAAAGAAAACCCTGAAGACTTTCGTCACATTGAGCTTCCCGTTGCAAATGGGACACCTTTGCGTCCACTTGAGACTCTCCAGGATACACTTCCCACAAAATATATGTCCGCATGCGGTCGCCGTTGGGCATTGTGTCAAATACGGCTCCAAGCAGATGGAGCAAGTAAAATTTATGTGCGGCGCTACCTGATTATCAGGCGGATTACCAGAACTCCCCTGGCCTGGCTCTCTTGTTGCGATAGCCGCATACATTCGCTGAGTGCGGTAGGAGAGGCATGCGTCACACTCGCAAGACCGAGAGGCGTCCAATTCATTCATTGCTGATTGTTGTTGGGCCATCGTTCTTGTCCGCATACGGGACCGGAAACGCGTGCCCTCGTTTACAGGTCTTTGGTAGGGATTCGCTTGCATACGGATGTTCCGTCGGCTAGGATTATCAATTCGCAGTTGCAATGGTGGATGCTGGGGCTCTTCCTTCATAGCTCTCATTAGTATTTGTGCCAAATTGAGCAGATGAGCAATTTGATCGACCAGCAAGGGTGACGTTTGTGCAGGGACCTGGTTGGCGGCGAGTGTCAAAGACGCCTGCTGGTGAGATTGTTGCCGCTGCAGTTGGGCACGAATTTCATTACGAGCCGCACACATCTTCGTTGTAGGTTTTCAGATACTATTATTTGTATTAATATGTATTGTTTGAATATCAAAAGCACAATGATTTATAATTTCAATTTAATTCAAATAAGTGAATAATTTTACATCGATTCCTAAGATTTTCAAAATATCTTGAGTAGCAAGTATTATAATTTCTAAAAACAAGTAGTAATATTTCCTAGCAAAGACTCAATATTGGCCAATGAAAGCACTTCTTCGAGGAGTTAGAAATTTTTCCTTACACTTTTGTTTTTAGTCAACTCTGATAGACACTTTCGTATATTTTCATTTAATCCTCACATGCATTATATAATGCTAATTTATTCCAGTATTCATGACGTATCTCGTTCTGGATTCAATCAGTGGCCTTTCATGTCCGTCCACACTTGGGGTGAGTCCCCGCAGGGGAACTGGCAGTTAGAGATACACAACGAAGGTCGTTTCATGGGTGAGTACGAGTCTAATATTACCGATTTAGTAGATGTTAGTATTACTATATACTTCATGATTTTATGGCGTATTCGTCTAACACACATGGTAACTGAACCATAAATATCTCACATCTCTTCTCTCCCTCTGTTGTGCTGCTACCTCGCTTTTATTTCCGTGGTGATCGGTAACTTGTAATTTCTTACTAACAAATTAACAACACTTTTCTGGATTCGTAATTGTAATCACTGAATAATCTGCGTAAAGGCCATGCAGTGCTACGCGAGTGGTCGCTTATATTGTACGGAACGACACATCCGATATCTGTCAATGACCCCAAATCGACACCGCGTGCCACCTCTTCGGAGTACACCACGCCGAACACCAGCTCAATGGCTACAACCACTAATCTGCATCAATTCTATTCCGAGCAATATCCGCGCATCTCACCGAATAACTTCGGAGTCCTTGGAGGCGTTGGAGGGGGAGGTGGAGCGCTAGGTAGTGGAAAGCTATCGCCTAAGTTCCCGCCCAACAAAACCGTTTATATGGGTCTCGGTCCCGCTATGTCTGTGGCGGGCAGTGGAAATTTCAAAAAACAACAGCAGAAACAACAAAGCTATCAAGGAATCTTGGACAATTTTGACGCCATCCTGGTGTCCCAACCTAAGAACAAAAGTAAAACGAATGGCAAAGGAAAGCCCGGAGAATTAAAGGGCAATAAGAACAACAGCAATGGAAAAATATCGTCCAACAAAAAAGATCCCTCCTCCTCGTCAGCAACAACACCAAACAGCAGCAAGAATAAATTCTACAGGCTCTCAAACGGCAAAACGAACAAGTCTCCTCAAGTTGCGTCCACATCTCAACGACCCAAATTACCAGCCTTCCAATCCAGTGAGAGGCTGCAGAATCATCAGGAAATGCAAGGACCACGCAAGGTCATTGGCGATCTCTTTCCAATGAGCAACGAAAAAATACCCGAGAAAAACACCTCCCCGCAGACCACGAGTTACTCCAAGCTACCCGGCAAAGCGATCAAACAGATTAAGGAGAGCCAAACCGTGTTGCAGTCGCACGAAAAGCTGACCAGTAATGATCAACGAATACCCAAAATGTTCGAGCGCTACGAGAAGATTCAGGCGATCTTCCCAGAGTTTCAACCCTACCAAGGGGCAAGAGACTTCGGCGTTAGTGGAAGTACTCCCAGCGACAGACAGCAATTTCAAGCCAATGAGGCGGCAGCAGATTTATCAACCGACGCCTCAGTTTCGACATCATCCCTGAGACCTGTAGGCTTCAATGGCGGATCGAAGCCATCGCGTGGGAATTCAAAGAAGTCGTCACAGAGCTTTGCCCAGGAGCAGCGACAACACGTTGAACCCAAGGAACAAAATCGCTTGTTGACAGTGGCAACCACAGCGAATGGCCGGAATGTTGAGAGTGTAACAGCTTCTCAGCGGCCGATCGAAGCTGTTGCAAATAGACAACCCATCAATGGTAGCGTGTATTTGCAGAGGAACTTCTTTTAGAGAAACGCACGCTTAGTTTGAAATTATAATTGAATTCTTTTTTTTTACTCATACATGTAGCTTCATTTGATTTCTCCATGTCTTGCCGAACTTTCTTATTTTTCCCACATCTCCATTTATAAATCCCTTTATTGATTATTATCCTTTATTGATTATATTTACGATATTAGCGGACATAGCATCTTATATTTTCCGAAAAATCTTTTAAATTTGGGCCAGAAATGGCAATTAATACTGATCGCTGCTTACATGGAATTGTCCATGGATTCTTTAAGGACCTGTACATATATTGTATGAATCTCACTTTTCATCCTCTCTCACTTTTTATCTTTTCATGCTCATGGTTTAATTTTGTTAACTTAATTAAATGTGATACTTACTTTATGATTTAACTTTTTTTTAACTTAAAATCTTTGTTTTTGTTAGTTTAAGTGAATATATTTTGTTTTCGGCCTTTAATGCTATCATTTTCTGCTTCACAATGCAGCTCAAATTACGCAATGGGACTTAATTTTTCACGGCACAGAGATACCAGCTCAACCGGGGGACCCTGTGCACATAAGTACGGGGCATTTCAATGCATTCGGTAATGAAATGGACCAGAACCATCTGGAGTTTGATCCAGATACAGCCAACGGGCAATGGCGCAATGTGGAGCAGGTATTTATAACTATACTTATGCATATCTAGCAAGGATTTACTGTATATAAACAACGAAGCAAGAACGGTAAATGTCGGAGTCGTTTTATTTTTTAATTGGTGGTTTTATCCGCTTTTGAGAACATCCTCATTTAAGGGTCGCCTTTAGATTTTTGGTGCGTGATTACGTCGCCGTCTTTGTGTAAGCCAGAAAAGAGTTTTTCTCTGCGGATTTCTTTTTATTCCAAGTCGCAAATCGTTAGTTTGCATTCATGAATACTAAACTGCTGCTCTTCTAAGCCAATTCTACAAACTATCATACATACCTACATAAGTAGTATGTATAGTCTATACGCAAATTATGTTTGTCACATTATAACACATCTATCTGTCATCCCGTCTCCAACTACAACCTCCGATCGGTGGCATTGGCAAAAACCACTACGTTACACGTTCTTCCATCTGAACTTCAGGAGTAAATTGCGCTTTAGTGACCCGTCGCTGCATGCGGCTGTTACACGAAATGGCAACTGTCAAGAGCCACTTCATTTTCCGTGCCATTTCGCATTTTGCATGCATTGTTTGCAAATTAATATCCGCAAATCGCTTATCACAAGTATAAATCTACTTACTTCGCACCCGAACACTCTTGAAGCGACTCTATTTACAGTAGCGTGTATTTCTTCACATGCCATAACATAACTAAATGTAGTATATATGTACATATATGTATACACATATTGCTATGTGAGTGCATATGTAAATTGTAGCCGAGTATATACAAAATTATATAAATGACAAGAGTCATTTTCCTGGCCATATTAGAAATTTACTTAACGTAAAACGCTTTTGTATTAAATTCGTTGGCAAATCATGTTGACATTGTTGCCAGCTGGAAGTTTGCCAACGGAAAACAAAACTGAACTTTTGCAATAAAAATTTGGAAGGAACTCTCAAATATTTCCCATGGATTTTCAAGGATTTTTGACTCTTCTTTGAGGAACTTTTCAATATACACACGATAGAACTTTAAACTAGTTTAATATATAATACAATAATATTAAAAAAATATTGATAACGATGACCCCCAATCATTAGGTTATGGATTATTAATTGAAAAATAGTGAAAATAGAATTTTACAATATAAACAGAAATAATGCGAAAATATTTGATTGAAAGTCTGCTTTTTGCTTTAAGAGAGCTTGTATAACGTTTCTTTTTATACACCACCCTGTTATTCTTGATTGTGGTCTTAAATACTCACCGTACTTTTGGGGTAAACTTCTCTAATATTATTTCTGCCCTAGAAGACAAGCCTTTTGTTGTTGTATCATTACCGTTGTACTGAATAAAAGTTAAGCTTGTATCACAGCAGGTTTGAGTTTTAGACAGAAATAATGTTGGTAAAAATACAAAAAACGAAGTAACTAAAAGGTCAGTAACCGCCAATCCAAAAGAAAATTGTACCAATATACCGAAAGCATGATAGGAGGGTCGTGCGCGGGGGGAGGTGTGGGGGTACGATACGAATGTGAGTTGCATGCAAGGCAATCAACTTTGTGTTGCATGTGAAACTATGTCTGTAAGTATTCTGCAAACGCAGACAGTCCGGCAACATGCGATGGTAGAACTCGTCGTAGACTTCAAGTTTCCAATATTTTTAAATCGATTCTATTATAGGAACATTTACTGCAATTTAAGCACTAAAATCTCAAATGTTTCCATGTTTGAAACCCTTCTGAAAATTGCATTTAAAGTTTAAATTTAAAAAGAGTCGAATTTCGAATAGAAATCCTAATCCTAAATTTAGATAGGATAGAGTTCCAGGATGGAGTTCCTTCCAATATTTACACAATACGAAGACACTTGCACTGTAAAAACTTGGAATTTAATTAAATTAATGAAAGAATAATAAATAAGAATTGGAAAATAATAATCATCATAGTTAATAGTTTGGTTATAATTAAGATTAGTTTAGTCATAGTATTCACAAGAATATAATATAATAACTTATCAATTGCTTTTCCTCTCTTTCTCTCTCTCTCTCTCTCTCTCTCTCTCGCTCTTTCTTCTGATGCTGCAGGTTGGCGAGTCCAGCCTCATGACTGGTGACCGGACCAACACCGCTTGCCTAAAAGCGACCATCAACCAAAGATGCTTAGGTTTGTGTCTCATTTTATTTATGCTCATGCAATTCTTCTTAAATACCAACAACAATGGCAATGATAGAAATTACAATAACTACAATAATAGCAATAATATGAAAAATACCACTAACAAACCTAGTATAAGAAGCCACCACAAACATTGCTACGAATTTACATTGTTAATGAAGTCAGAGCAGCAAGTAATTTTAATGAAAACATAATAATAATCCAGTATTTATTAGACAGCCACAAGATGTTATAAATTGTAACTTTACCCTGTAACATTACACTGTAAAAATTTAAAAAATAGATCTGTTTTATAAAAAAATATACCGCGCTGCTATAAGAAGAATCAAAATATTCCAAAGTATAGCTTGGAACTGAGCACAAAGCAACACACCAACAAAATAGACAAAACAAACCTAGTTTTTTAAGAATATTTTTAAAACTGATTACGAAATCTTACGAAACAAGAAAAGAAAAAAAAAAAGATTATTCATTCTGTGACGAAGCTGAACTTGTGAAAAACATACGCGCTGAAAAGTCCAAGATTCAAATTTCACAGCAAGTAAATACTACAATACATAGTAAATGGAATTATGAATTAAACGAAAAAGGTTGTTTAATATATTAAAAGAAACTACATTTTAAGAAATACGAGTATAACAATAACAAAGAAAGATTGTATAGTTAATTATAAGTTTCGTTCGTAAATAGAATTCTTAGATGATAAGACGTCATTAAGAGTGCTTAAGAAAAACTATGTTTTGTGGAATCACATATTTTAATTCAATGTGTCCAGAAAACCAAAAACTCTATCGATTGCATTTTAGACTCTGTACTACTCACCAACACTGTACTACTTCACTCACTCGATTTTCTGTTATACATCTTAGTTTGGGTGAGGAATTCGTAAATCCTTCGATAGCAAACGAACTCTCTTCTCTTCTTGTGCTCTCC
Source organism: Myopa testacea (assembly GCA_949629155.1). Classification (NCBI taxonomy): domain Eukaryota; kingdom Metazoa; phylum Arthropoda; class Insecta; order Diptera; family Conopidae; genus Myopa; species Myopa testacea. The sequence continues at coordinate 54,760,399 of OX451345.1, read as the reverse complement.
TTTGCTGCTGCAAACCTTCCTTCAATCGAAAGCCCATCATGATTTCACGCCAAGTCAAGTGCAATTAAAAATTCTAGTTTTTACCGGAGAAAAATACCGAAAGAACACTTGCCATGAAAAAAAGAACAAACAAATGAAGTGGAAATCGCTCCACTTTGAGGGAAATTACAACAAAATGTTAATAGGGTAGTTTATACACAAAAACATCTACAGTAGAGTTCACCTAAGAAGAGAAGGCAGAACTGTTTTCCTAATTAAATGCAGAATTAACTCGTATGAGCGCACAATAACGTACATATAATTAATAAATGTAGAAGTTCCGACATGTTTTAGTTTTGGTTGGTTTTAATGTTTATACATTCAACATAAGAGTTGCATTGCATTTACTCACCTCACCTCACCGCGAAGCTGTATGGCGTGGTGAAATACTCTCTTGAAAATGAAAACCATAACAAACCCTAACATTCTAGAATCAGTGGGAACAGTGGAATAAATGAACAACGGTATATACATAGATGCAAATATCGTATAGTAAAATATTTATTATTATTAAACTCTTTATTAAGCATTTAGCTGAATTTTCTATGCAATAAAGGCGACACTAATCAATACCTAAATATATCATTAAGTTAAGCAACAATGTTAAGTCGAAGCTTGTTTTGCGAGAAAATATACATACATACATACATACATAGTTCCTCAATACAAAATTTATTTCAATGTTGTAAAGTAAAAATTTAATCTAAGAGCATAATTTTCTTTGCTGAAACACAAACAAACAAATTATAATCTATATTAAATCGCACTTTAATTATAAACCGACGCAAAGCATCACAACGCTCAATTCAATGACAGTTGATTGAATGAGGCTCAGGTCGAAGGTCGTCATTTGTCCCTCACAGTTTACTGTCCCTCTCTCTCTCTCTCTCTCTCTCTCTCTTAGTACTATGCCACGAGTAGTACACACTCACACACACGCATTGAATGTGTGTCCTTGCTTTGAATACCAACAGCAACAACAATCAGTCGGATTAATCATGAATCTTTTCATATCCCTTTTGTGTCACACAAAAAAAACTATATTATTATAAAAAATGCATGCATATCTTTATACATACGTAAATCTTAACTTTATTAAATTTAAATCTTTATTTATTTATTAAGAAGCTTAGTTACAATTTCTTATTAATTTTCCTGTAAATATTGAACGAAACCGAGTGCAATAACCAGAAGTAGAAGTTAGGAAATGAAAAGAACTGATTTCTTAATTCCTTCGGAATAAAGTATTCAACGGAAGTCCATGTAGTTTTATTTTTTACCCGTTTCCCTGTTTAATATATCCTTCTAAATTGCAGCTTGTGTCAGTAGCTTAAAAAGAAGTGCTAGCAGTTTATTTACTCAAATGTTATGAGAAATCAAGCCATGACATTTAGACACCCTATGCCGCATGTAGAGTGCACACAAAGTCTAGTTTTAATCAAATAGAAAACATAATCTTCCATGCAATTTGTGATTAATATTTGTACCATATTTAATTCGATTTTCTTCTGTTTCATTAGCAATATTTACACACTTGAAATGATCATCTAAAAATTAGCACCAAGCATAGCTGTAGTGACGCCTTTTAAGTTGTTTTTTTTCTTCTTTTGTTTTTTTTCTTTTGTATCGAGGTATCTTCAACATATACATATCCATAAGATAAGCACTCTCTAGTATATCGATGCTCTGAAAGATCCTTCTCAAAGATGGAGGAAGAAATTAAATGTTGTTATTATTTGAGCTTCTGTTGTTCTTGTTACTTTGTTACAAACTACAGCAGAGTATTACACGAAAGATCGCCCCAGGAAAACCAGAAAATCCCAACAATTGTTTGGAAGCACATACAACATACTAATTTAATTTTACAAATAGCAAAAATAAGTAGCCAAATTTACGTTACTTTAAGCCAGTCTTTAAATAGCTCCAAATAAGCACATGACACTCATATTCACTCACTTCAGCGAAAAGCGATCGTACTTAAATACTTGCTTTCTTTTCTGATTCGGTTTGATTCTTAAATTCAATCGAAAACAATTAAGTTATGTACTATTGTAGAATATCATTAAAATATCGTTACATTGAATTGTGTCATCAAAATTACTCGTACATTTATTTCGCAATATCTTCTTCCTAATTAAGCTTATTTACTGCAAGACTCTATATTTAAAAGCCAAATAAAACAGAGAAGTGAATGTATTGATAGATAGAAAGCTAAAATATGCCAAAAGCAAAAGCGAAATCGTATTTAAACTAGCAACTAAGAAATTCTGTACATCGTACGTACTTTAAACACTAATAAAACTAATAAAACTCAACTCTAAGCCTAAAACTCAAACTGTAAGAAGAAAACGAGTGTATTTAATTGTTAAGAGACAATTTGTAGTGTGTGGCAAATCAGAAGTTTAAAGGCACGGATTAAGTTATTCAGTAAGTTTTAATAAAAGTTTCATGTAACAAGAGAAATCAACATTTTATATCTTTATGTATGTGTGTGTATATAATACGTACGAGTATATATATATATAAATATGTATGTACAATATGTAATATAAAGGACTTATAAATTAATTTATAACACAGGCCGAAAAGAACGCAAAAACATTTGAAAAAGTGTTTGCAAAAAACATAAAATCCAGGTTCTTTTTTCATTGTACCTAAAATAACAACAACAATAATACTTACTGCAGACTTGATACTAAATTAATTAGTATTCCTTACCGCACTCCGAGTACCGCTTTACAGGGGCGTGCAACTAAACCACGCACCATCCTCGGGACGTTTCTAGTTAGCTGCACGCAACTGTATATACCCATGTACGTAGGAGGTTCACGTTTCGCTTGACAAATGCCCCGACCGTAATAAAGAAAAAACCTGCAACAGAGGGTTTTATTCTCAATTCATTTGCAAACACGTTTTTAAATATCGGCCTGTGCAATTATTCACAGTACATTAATAAATAATCAATAAACTTACTATAAACGGGAAAATAAAGAAAAAACATGTTTTCACAAAACTAACTCAAGTCGTCCGAAGTAGTACTTTATTTAATGCTTTCTTAAATTCAGCGCTCTCTCTCGCACACACAATTTCTCTCTTTCTATGTTTCTGTGTCTCCACCAACGCCTTTCTTCCACACTCACATACACACACACACACCTTTCCCTTCCCTTTCGTCTGAGGGTAAGGTTCCCTTTCACCCTCTGAACTCATTACAAGCGAATCGCAGTCAGCGTGGGCTGATTGCAAAACCACCGACCACCGTATATAATCACCGTGATATATTTTAACCCCATCGGTAACCACTATTTTGCACAGTTTCGATCGCTTCAAAATAAAATAATACGGATCTTGGGATCGTCCGAAGAAACCGCATCCGAAATCGTACATTTAATAAAGTGATACCAGTATTTGTTTTCCAACGCGATATCGTAGTGTTTTTTCATAATTAATCCACTTGATTCGGGTTTTCAATAAATGATTTTATCGTACTCAAAATAGAGTTCCTATGAAGTGCCGGTTTCGGGAATTACAGGTAAGAAGAAGAAGCAGACGGAGAAGCAGAAGACAGGGACACTAGTTCCCATTCCCAATGGGGACATTCCAGCCAACGGACATTAAAGAAAACTAATTTCTCTGCACGTCTGACTTCTCTTCCGCAATTCTCTCAGCTGGCGAAAGCGCAAACAGAATACACGCTGCAAGGATAACCAACAATTTTAGCATTTCTGACTCTGAGTCTGCTGCTTTAACTCTCAGCTAGTTTACTCGGAACTCCGAGAACACTTTCGCAATGCGCTGATCACTTAGAAAAAGCCAGCCAAAAGATCTGCCTACTCGCAAAGCATGCCAACTAAACAAAGTCTAAATTCACAATCGAACACATTTAAGTTGATAAACGGTTTCTAGGTTGCGGCTAACACGGTGAGTTTTGTTCAACTTTATGACTGTCTATTTCTCTGTGTTTTTCTCTCTTGCTCTCTCTTTCTCTTTCTTTCTCCCTCTCTTAATCTCTCTCTAAAAAGAAGTTGTTTATTTAATTTTGTTCGATGTTTTAGTTTTGCTAACACTTCATCCATTTTTAACACTTTAACACAAACATTTACATTCGCATCAACTCTACTAAATGTATTCGCAGAATTTTAGTTTAACACCACTAATTTTAGTTGTTTTGATTTCCGGCTTTTTCGTGAAACTGTTTCCGCTTTTTATGTTCCGGATGGTGACAGCTTTTACATAGTTTAAGCTTTTCCTCCGACTTCCTTCAGCATGTTTCGTTTGCGCTTTTCATCAAGCTTCAAGTTTGAATATTTTGTTTTTTTTTTGTCCTTTTACCATCGTATTATTTCATTATCGTTATCTAAAACAGATTTTCAATAAGATAACTCATAAATATAATAGATAATGGATAAATCTGCCCAGGATCGGCAGAAGATCGAAGGGACGCTAGTAGTAGTTCCCAACAATAGCTTTAAAACCGAGCAAGAGATTAAAAGCCACAGTTAGTTCAGTTTCACAGTTAAATGTCGCTTTTGTTCTTTACCGTTAAGAGTTGATAGACAAAACCTAACATGTCTTATTTATTTACTTACTAACCATTTTCCTTGCTGTTATTCACAAACTGATGCCATTTCTATTCCGCAGCTTGTGCTTTTCCCACGGTTATTTTCGAAGGTCGCTGTTATCAAGAGTGTCCATCGCACACGTTCGCCGAGTGGGACACGTCAATAAAGGACCTGGAAGAGAACAGCTTTAACGCAGTCAACAGTGATCAGAATGAAGTGCTTATGTCAACCGATCGCAAACGAGCGCTACTCGTCGCTAGTCACGAGCAGCAGTTCAACGCAGAACGACGGTGCGCAGCATGTCATCGAAGCTGCCTCCGCTGCTATGGAGCGCTGAACTCGCAGTGCAGCACTTGTTTCCCTGGCAGCCAGCTCCGCAAGTCGCTGCTCTCGAACGACACCTACTGCTACGTTTTTGCCGAACGCAGCTCTGGCAACATTCAGGATGGCTCGCCGAACAGCGCTATACAAGGCACTCAGAATCGGTTGTTTCTGATGATCATCGTTCCGTCGGTGGTTGTGATCTCGTGTCTGGTTCTGCTCAATACAACGCTAAGTAAGAAGACGCTAGGTTCCTGGCGTCGTTGGGGAGCCAAGGATGGGGCGACCTACAGCTACGACAGAGTTGCTTTGCTGCCTGAAGCTGAAGCTGAACTCGAAGGAGAATCACCCGAAGTAGCAGAAGTAGCGTCTACGCCAGCACAAGTGCAAGTCGAAGAGGAACAGGAAGAAAAAGCGATCGAACAACAGCTGCATCCAAATGTGATAGTAGAATACGTGTCCGAAGTCGAGTCAGATTCGGAATGACGAATGCTGTGACGTTAAATCCGCCGACTGGGAGGCCGAATTCCTCGAGGGAGCAGTTTATTTGGCTTTTAAAAACACTCACATTTCAATGAACAAAGTTTTTTTTCGATTTATTAGTCGCGAAAATTCCATTTTACTCTTAAGAAGAAACTAAATATTGTATTTGTTAAACTATAAATTTGTTAATTAAATTTGTTAAATTATACATAAACTTTCGGCGACTTTATTAAAAAACCGAAAATACTATAAAGGCATGCAATAAAATAGAATAATTGTAATAAAAACAAAATTAAAAACAAAATATTAAAACTCATTCTAAACTTCAATGAATGCAATTTCTACGAGTTTATCTTAAAATTATTAACGCGCTGAATTTAGCGTAGGTTTCTGTTGTGCAGGCAATACTTCAATATAATCTCCACAGCTAGCAACTAAAGTCTGCCTCTTAAAACCACTCAATTTCACTAACAAATACATTAATTAGTATTTCTGTTGATTGTCATATAAGTTGATGTCGACCAACAACACAGGGTCAGTCGGTCGATCGATCTTCACAACTGCATCGCAAATATTTTTATACTTCAAATTTATATCTTATCTTCGAGTGTGGAGCACAGTTAAGGTGACAGCTGGCACTCGAACAGCTCTGGCGATCATCTATAAATCAAAGCAACAGCGTCGACGGGTAACCAAATCACTTTCAGTTCCATTGCTGTGCAATAGCAAGTGCAACAGCTTGATGAGCACATAGAATGCAGTTCAGTTGCCAAATATTTGTGTTGCTTCTGGCAGCGTCAATTACGAGGTCAAACTCCTGTCCGGATGTTGAGCAACGGTTACAATTTGGTAGCAAACGTGACATCAGCTTGCGACTGCTGCGTTCGACGAAGCTGCAGGTTCAAATACTACGAGGTATGTAATTTCCGCCGAAACGAGATCGCTTTCCGATTCATTATAAAACCAAGTCGGATTCTTATACAACTGAACTCGATCACCAACAGGCAGTAACATTCTTCAAAGCATTACTTTCGACAATCTCTCTACCAGCAAAAGCCTTGTGGCCACTGAGAAAGGAACCATCGTGCTGCCTTCCAACGATGCTTCGATAGAGTTTGAATTAGTTACCGCTTCTGCTGATTTCGTACACGTGCGCATTAAACGTGATGACCTCGCACGCCCAGCCGCCAGCCCGCAGACTGACTGCATCGAACTCGAAATACCGCATACGCATTGGTACGGTGGACCCGAGGACCGACACCAGTACTGGCCCATTGAAAGGGCCAGCTTTGCGAAATACGCCTACCTGACGAAAGAAGATCGTAACGCTGGTGTTGCCGAGCGATACTGGCTGAACTCGAGGGGAGTATTTCTGTATGTCGACGACACCACGCCCCTTTTCATCGAACAAAACTCGCCAGGTTACGAGAATCAGTTGTGTCTAAAAGCCATCAACGCCTCTCCTTACAGCCACGAGGAACGCTTTAGTTTTACGTACCACGTAGGCATCGCCAAGAATGCCAAAGCAGCTCACATGTATGCGGTTCGGAACTTATTGGGCATGCCCTCAGGTTACCCTGATGAGCGTATGGTGCAGCATCCCATATGGTCCACTTGGGCCCTCTACAAAACAGCTATCAATGAGTCAGTAATTCAAAGTTTCGCTGACGCCATCGTTGCGAATGGATTCAAGAACAGCCAGTTGGAAATGACGATGATTGGGAGGATTGCTACGGAGCATTGACATTTAGGAAGTCGAAATTCGCAAACATCAAACAGTTAACGGACGATTTAAAGAAGAAAGGATTTCGTGTTACGCTTTGGATTCATCCATTTATAAACAAGGACTGCACGAGGGTCTACAGTGAAGCGCTGGCGAAGGGGTGGGTTTACCTCTGTACATGACTTCACTGGCATTTCAATGTACCAGGAAAGGATTCTGTACATATTGAAATTACCTTCACGCTTTTATGGATTTGTATTTTCCTTTAATTCGATTTTTCCTCTTTAAATTAAAAATGTTGCATTACTAAATATTGTAATATTTATCTACCTAGCTACTTGGTGTTAGATCACATGGGGAATCCAAACACTCAATGGTGGAACAGCGATAAAAGTGGAGCTGCCTATATTGACTTCACCAAACGAGAGGCCCGGCAGTGGTTCGTAGATCGCTTGAAGCGTCTGCAGACTGAAGACGGTATCGACAGCTTCAAATTTGATGCCGGTGAATCGAGTTGGGTGCCAGACGATCCCGTTCTTCAGGGTCCAAGTGACTTCCATCCGAGTCAAATCACGCGCGATTACGTTTCCACTGTGAGCGCATTTGGGCCAATGGTGGAGGTGCGTACCGGGCAAGGCACACAGGACCTGCCCGTATTTGTGCGCATGATCGATAAGGATTCTGAGTGGAATTGGAATAATGGCTTAGTCACGCTCATCACAACGTTGCTGCAAATGAATCTAAATGGATATCCTTTCGTGCTGCCCGACATGATTGGTGGAAATGGCTACAACAAACCACCTACGAAAGAGTTGTTTATTCGGTGGCTGCAAGCCAACGTCTTTATGCCCAGTTTGCAGTTCTCTTTTGTGCCTTGGAATTTCGATAAGGACACCATTGAGATCAGTAGGACGTTCACCGAATTGCATAGTCGATTCAGTCCGTATATAATGAAGCGATTCGAGATGGCAACAGAGACAGGTGAGCCGGTGAATCCTCCACTTTGGTGGATTGATCCGGACGATCGGGTTGCACAGGGCGTCTACGATGGTAAACTGAAATCGCCCAATGTATGAAGTCAAGATTTTACTAATTTTACTTGCTATTTATAATAGAATTTCTTCTGGGTGACGATATAATAGCTGCGCCAGTGATCAGAGAAAACAGCACTGAGCGAGATATATACCTCCCGAAAGGTGAATGGCGAGATGGCAACTTGGCGCAAGTGTATAAAGGACCCATCTGGATCATGAACTACAAGGCTGCACTCGATACGCTGCCGTATTTTATTCGAGTAGGCAGTACAGCCGATATTTGAGTATGTGTCTCTCTCTCTCTCTCTCTCTGGCCCTCAAATATATGGCATTATCTGTATTCCAAACATATTATGTATACTAATTCTTGTGTTCCTGCTACTAATAATGGAACTTATTGCAGTTTATATTATTCTCAAATACTACATAATTAGCAATAAAATGCCAGCGTTTGAAGAATAATAATTAAATTGTATAAATTATAATAGAAACTGGAAAATTTTACAACCAATTTGAAAAGGAGTCACTAAAGTAACTATCACAGATAATTTCGTATTAAACTCTATAAAAATTAACGTCAATAAAAAAGAAACCTAACTGATTTGTTGTTCTATACTGCAGCTTCAATCGACATCAAAATCACAATTTGATGACCAATCAGAGGCATCATTAAGAACTTCTTTGATAGAGTTAAGGTCGCTGCGATCGGTGTCGAGTGCGTCTTGTTCTCCAGTAAGAATTTCTTCTAAACACGCACTGAAAATAAATAAGAAGATTAAAAGCAGCCAATTCAACTTCGGTTATAACTTGACGCACTTCAAATTATTACTATCAGTTTCGCGTATGCACGGCTCTTGTTGTTCCAAAACATTCAGCTTCACTTTGTGCAGCTCGCGTGTTGCTTTCGCCCACTGTTCCTTATAATAGTTCTTAGACTGTTCCATTGTAACAAAGCGCTCTGTTTGAACACGCTAAAACGAATAAAAATTATGAATTTTCTATGATGATTTTGTTAGGAACAAGGACACAAACAGGAGTTAAATAATTTTTCATTTTTAAGTGTTCAATTTAACTACTACCACATCGCACTTTCTATGAACTTACCAAATCATTCAGAACCTCCTTAAATTCATGCGCTGACAAATGCGTCTTTTCCACTGCTAGCAAATTATTTTCTAACTCAGTGATGCGTCCTTTCAATTCGCTGCGCTCGTTTTCCAATTTGCTGTTCTGCAGCTCCAACTCTTTTTGCTGCTGCTCTAAGATGTCACCTTTTGTGCTCCTCTCCGTTTGCAGACGTTTCAGCTCCAATTGTAGAGCGGCGAATTTATCGGAATAACTGCGTTGAATATCGTTCTTAATGGTCTCGGCGATTTCTGTGTTGGCTTTCCTCTGACTCGCATCTGCCATAAGTTCAAGATGAGTCCGCTCCAATTGGCTGTTCATCTCCTCACAATCCACAATTTTTCTCTCGAGCTTCTTCTTTAATTTCAAGTGCTCATGGTCCCATTCCTCTCGAAGATCGGCCAAATATGCGAACTCCTTGCGTTCGAGCTCGTGCATAAAATGCTCCATTTGTTGTTCCTTCCACTCTTCTAATTCTTGTACAATATTCAGTGTGGCCTCCTCAATATCGAATTTTGGTGCTTCCGAGATTTCCTTGTGGTCAGTTTGAGTTTCAATACATACAGTTCGCTTCTCAATATTTTCTAATATTTTTGAATCTTCTTCGTTAGTACAAACCGCGGCCGCAGTTGGTGCATCCTTGTTTAAAGGTTCAACTTGCTTCATGCTGCTCGGTTCTCTATCGGAGAGACATACATCTTTCAGAGCTTCGTCTAAAACCAGTAGAGGCTCCGAATTGGATCTAACGTAATTCTTTTTGAATGGATCATAATTCCATAAATTTCGTGAACTTAGCGGATGATTTTCGTTCTGAATTTGTGAGAATTCTGCGTTACGATAGACATCTGTAAGATCTCCACCAGCTCTGTTATCGCGCTCATAAGCTGTGAAAGGTTCATTTGAAAATGTGAATTTACTATACGTCGATCTCTTTGAATAGCATTGCAAAAGCTGAATGTTAAATATAAAATCCACCAGTGGCTTTGCAGCTCTTGGACTAAGTTTTTTGTGCAATCGATCAAACTGAAAGGATCCGATTTTCGTCCAAAGTGTTTGGCTATTAAAATATCCATCGTCCGGCAAGATTTTGGAAAAGTCAAATTGGTAGTTAGCTAAAATAAAACATAAACATAAAATTTCTCAGTTGGAACTAACAATTCTTCTTCTATCTAATAATTTTTCTGTGTTAGGAGCGGAATTCTGAATTAATAAATTAGTTACTGAAAATCACTTACCAATTGCAACACCATTTAAATACAAATTAATTGGAATGTAAAATATACGCTGGAAGTATTCGCGCAGACTCTTCAGAGAAGATTTAAAGCTGAGTGATATTTTCTCGTTAATGGAATAGCAGTCGCTTGAGTTGACGAAAATCTCAAAGTGCGAGGTGCTGCCTAGAAAATCATAATTGAAGTCAATTACTTGTTGCTGAACGTTGTTGAAATTGCGTTCGTGTCCCAGTAACTGCTCCGTTCCAACGTTCTTCAGTTGTTTAAATGTTAGCGAAACATTGAAGATATCGCAGTCCACGCTCGGATTGTTGCCAACCTGTATGAGGCCCACCTGTTCGAGCAGCTGGACGTAGATATTGCTTTTGGACTGTAACATAAGCGTTGTTTCCGAAACCTGTGGCGATAGCAAATCACTGGACATATTCTTTTTCTAGGATATGCACAATATTTCATTAATTGGTAAAAACAAATCCTTATTAGATTGCATATAGTATATATATACCTGTCCTAGCAATAGCTCCAATTCACCACTTTCTACCAAACACTTCTTGACTATGACAAGTAGCAAATAGATTTCGGGTTTTAAGTGACGCCATTCCGAGCTGATGGCGCCCAGCTTGTGCCAATGTAGCTTGAGCTAAAATTATGAGAAAATGTCAAATTGAACAGATTTATTTGGTTCGCATTTCCTACATGCAGATTTCTTGTGCTAGATATTGTCTGCAAGCTACGCATGGGAAGCAATACTGATCCGATCAACATCCTTGGCATGTGGTCTAAGGACCCAGGTTTCAAAAAGCATTCCAACTTAACGGGTCGGTTGTCCGTCTTCATTCTAAATATATTAAAACAACAATTTACACAAAAGAGATTAAGGCGCTAGAAAAATTTTACCTTTTTACATCTCCCAAATCGCATTCCCATATACAATTACTATTAAATATAGTCGCAGTTTCAGTGCAATGTCCTTCCACTTCAAACTTGACGCCGCTGAGCGAAGCATTAAGTATAATTTTCCCTCTAAGCCGGTCACCGCTATAATCGGCATTGCCATCCTTTGGAATCATTCCGATGCCTTTGGAGAGTTTCATTTAGGAGTAGTAAATAAAATAAATAAAACGTGCACTTGCCTTCTACGATGTGCAAAAAAATGCAATACGTGTTGTCGGTCTCGGATACATCACTATCCGAGGCTGAATACGCTCGCATGCTCATTTTTCAATATATAAAAAATATATTTCCTTACAATGTTATCTACGATGCTAAAGCGTTTTATTGACAGAAAAACCACCCCCACATAGATGAAAATTCGAAAAATTCAAAACCTGTATGACAAAAAAATTAAATTAAGTATGTACTTCGTTTGCTTTAAAATTCAAAATGCAACACAGTTTTCTCATTTCTAAGTTCATTATTTTAAGTTTTCCATACATAATTAATATTTATTAGCATTGTTTATATGAAAACGTGAAAATTTGTTAATTGTTATAAGGTTAAGGGTATATTAACTTCGTCACAGAATGTTTAACGCATAATATAGAGAAGATACATAAATATAGAAGAATATATATATTCTTGATCCATGTCCGTCCGTCTGTCTGTCTGTGGATCTCACGATCACAAGAGAACCTGTGAAGATTTCGGAATAGCGGAAATATCCTTGGCTATTGCGCAAGATTTGGTATTGAAAATGTGCAAAATCGGTCCACGATCACGCCTACTTTTTATTAAAAATAGGATAGCAGCGATAGTTTTTTCGTTATGACAATAAAATTTCCGGGTATAGAGTAACATTACCCGTTAATGTGCGGAATATGAGCGTGCTCCGCCCACTTTTAGTTTACCGCAAAAAATTTAACATGGGTTTAATTTGATATCTATACAAAGTTTTTGACAAAATTGTACACATAACATATTATGAGCCAACAAATTGTTGTTCCAAAATTGGTCCCCCCGTTTAAGGTGTAGAGTAGGGTAGGCCGCAGCTCTATTTTTTTTCTGTTGCTGTTGTTGTGTGTTTTGGAGACTCCAACAATAACATCGGTTGCCGTTGCTCTCGCCTGGCTTAGATTTATGGCACCTTAAATTCAATAAGTTTAGTTACCCCTCTACACAAACATTGGGCGTTAAATCGCACCGGACAGTAGCGTGTATCAAATGTAATAGTTGCGTCGTAAATTTAAATACTTATTTGTAATAATAAAGACACTTTCCAAAATTATACAAATGTACGTTACAAAAGAATGTTGATGTTTTTTGTTTTCTATTTCAGTTTATTTCAACTTGAATATCAGTATTTCCTTATTACAATCCATTGTTTTTATATAGGCAAAGAGTTGACAATTAAAAGAAAGAACATGATTGAACTATGATTAATGCTATAAAACTTTTATAATAAAAGAAATTAAAAATTCAACTAAAGCAGAAATGTTTCTTTGGATATAAATGTTTACTTCATGTTTCTTTTTAATTTTCAGTTGGTGTATTATTTTCTTTATCGATTAGGACTTTCGACTTTATGACTTTGGTCATAATTTTTGAGTATGTAATTATTATTTAATTTACCAGTTAATAATTTCATGAAATGTCGTTAATTCTTTTTCAACTATAAATTAAAATTCATAATGATAATGAATGTGCACATTATCTGTAGCAAATTTTTATGATTATTTAATAACCTTTGAATACTTATAACCTCTCTCTACTTTGTTCAAATTATTATATTAACAAAACGAATGATTAAAACCTTTCTCGAAATAACGCATTAATACTTCGTTTCTCAGAAAATGCTTTATTGTCTCGCATTATATTTCAAATTTTCTTTCTTCTGGTAGTGCTTCCGCATCCTTTGCTAAACACTAGTAGTCACATTTTTAATTAAAGAACAACGTTTTCAGGGAAAATCACATTTATTGCAATTTTATGTAATTATACAAATGATTGTGTAACCAATGGATGTGAAACATACTTGCAATGCATTCATTCACACACAAGTATTTCCCGCTTAATGTGTACTGAACTATACATAATTAATAAAACTAACTTATAATCACTTTAAATATATATAATTTGGTGCATGCAATGAACTACATTTAATGTTTTTCGAGCGAATTTGAGGTGAGAATATGGCAAACGAATATAAATGAAATTATCTGGTTACTCGTATTTATTTCAAATGCATAAATAATTTACAATCTTTTATATTCAGTAAATTTTATTATTAATATAGAGATGGCAAAGATTTTAAATTAACGCGTTTACATGTAAGGCGTTGGAATACTGATTAATTACAATTACTGCCAATTCTGTAAAAACCTTTGCGGTTATTTTTTGTCAATTTTATAAAGAAATCCAGTTATCGGGATTCTCAGAGTAGTAATCGTCAACACGTGATATTATTGAAATGCGATTAATACATAGTTGGAATCTATCGAATTAAGTCAATTTATCAAGTGCTTCTATTCGATTTAGATACGTAAATTATGTTACGGACACTTTTCAGGGATAACAAATGTGTTTAATCGCCTTTTTTTGATTTTTCACGAAGTTTCTGCATTTTTGAGCTTAGAATGCATCCGAACTTGTTCTTTATCGCATCCAGAGCGCCCTGGCTCTTGATGCCTGGATACATGGCCACGGAGAGGGTGACAACGTACATTAGCAAGAAATTGTCGATGACTGCACCAAGCCAGGCCAATGCTCCAAGCGACACGATCACAAAGATAACGAACTATTAATCGAAATTGATTCATTATTGCATTCCTATCGAAGATGATCTTACTTAGACTTACAATCGGAGACTTCCGCTCTTTGGCTGCAAACATGAACTCGTACCAGGAAACAACTTTCATTTTCATTGTACACAACTGGGCACATACGTCATCGAACTGGGTCTCTTGTGTGCCACTCCAGTTGTTAGTGTTGAATACAAAGTACGAAATCGATGGATAAGCACAATCGAAAGCGACAAAAAAAAGTCCCGTGAGCGATAACATGGTTAAGGTGGACATTTCCAATATCCAAAGTACAAAGTAGAGACTTGAAACGCCGGCAACGACCAACGCTGGGTGGTAATTTTTTTCCCATTTAAGCACCGAATCTGTAGCTATAATTAGACCACGCCAAGACTCTAAATCGTGCTTCATCTTGTTAAATGCGCGCTTCTACGTTTAATGTGAAGAAATACGGTTAAATTTACAGAATACCTTTCCTATATAAAACTTACAAAATCCACTTGAGACATGATTAATCGGCTTTTCAATTAAAATATACGGGACTCCACAAATACTAAATCGGAAATCTCTATATTTTTTCCAACTTCACCTCCACTTTCTGTGCAAAATCAATATTTCAATGGCGAAAAATGTCCTGAGAAATCGCTGAATTTTGAAGGGTTCTTGTTGATTTGAAAAAATCAGAGTTGCTGTTCAGCTACAAAATATATTAGTAACTAATATTATATATTAGTAGGGTTGCAAAAATAATTTTTTATTTTTGTCTGATGAGTAAAATTTAAGAGCTCTCTGACGGATTCAGATTGGCATATTAAAGATTGTAACATTATTGAACACTTACAGTCTTAACTTTAATGAATATTTATATTGAATTAATTATTTTATATTACGGCAGCCTTATGTTATTAAAAGAGGAACGTAAAAAAGCAAATAATGACAGAGTAATTGCAGGGTCGGGGTCCCATATATACCATATATATTATAGCCTATACATACTTAATTAACAGCACGTCCTAAGTTTATTTAACTTTAGTTGCGTTCTTTTACTATTGAGACCCTTTAAAACACACAAAACACTTTCGGAGTTCTAATAAAGTTGTGGAATTTTGTTCCAATTCACAGTTTGACAAAAACTCAACACAAGCCGTTCCAATATAGTATATGCATAGGTTGTAACATAAGTTTATGTTTGGTTGTAACATAAGTTTTTTTGAATGTAGCCAACTTCACACATTACGAAAAACGTCAAAAAGTAATATTAAAAGTCAATTTTGTATGGAGACCTGTATTGTTCATTAAAAAAATGCGATTAATATTACTCTACGTATGAAAGATTATGCAATGAACTTGGGCGTGGTTTCGATTTTAGCAAAATTTCCCTCGTCGTTCTTTTAATGAATCGGATCTTCACTTCAGCTGTAAATGAGTCTTTACGGCATTTTAAGGACTCTTAAAAATTAAAAATATGGCAGCATGATTAAAATCATATGGTTTTCATTGCGCGAAATTTCCAAATTTCATACCTGATATAAAGGTTGCATTCATGATTCGTTTATGCTAAATTTCGTTTGTATTTTCCTTTGATAATGATTTAAGTAATTTCTATTTAAGTTTGTTTCTTGACATAAATGTTCGAGTTTCTTGACATAAAATATTCATGCGGTCTACATTACGGCCTTGCAAACTTCGGCGTAACCCAAAATAAACAAATTCAGACGTACGAAACTTATCGAACATTTGCACTTGTTTCGTTTATTATCTGTGGTACCTAAATTAGTGCGTCGTGTTGCCAACTTTACTTCGCAGCATACCAAAATTGGAAATTCGAATGTTCTCCGTCAGTGTGTTGCTTATCAGAGATAAGATTATCTCTGTTGCTTATTTCAGCCACTTCCATAAGACTGCGTCCAATTTTATTTTGACAGCAAAGCAACGCACGACGCACTAATTTGGGCAAAGAGTATTAATAAATAGAGAGATTTCACGAGACCAATGATGCTATCAACATTTAGTTTGAATGAGTCGAGTTAAGCTCAGGTCGATATCGCGGTCGACCACTTTGGCTGCGAACTGAAGTTCGTAGCAAAGCAAAATTCTAAAGCAAATATCTATTAATACTCTTTGATTTGGGTACCACAGTATTGGTCAAAATGCTATGCAAACAAACATTTCGTATACGAAACATGGAACAAGAATAGCTGATGAGTACATCCGTAAACTGTACGGTTCTTACGGAAATGTACGTTGGTCATAATGGTCAGTTCAAATTCGATCATTTACGTGTACTCATTGGCAGTCTGTCACAATTCTTATCTTACGAAATTTTTCACTTCCGATGCTATTTTTATGAAGAATCATGCGGTAGTATTATATTCCTTCAAAATGAATACTCCGCAAAGTATTTACTATATGACATTGTATACCATTTTAAAGTTATACATTGAGGCTAGCCTAACACAAAATTTGATTATTTCAAGTTATGGTTCATTCAAATTGAGTTTTCATAGGATTGTGGAGTGGGCCCCAGGTTAGCTGGGGGTGTCCGAATGTGTCGGCTTGTGTGTTTACCAAGTGCTTCCACATCTTTAAGGGGATTTACACCGGGTGAGAGAATGAAGAATATGGGCGTCGAGGGGCTGGCTTCTTCAAATGATTTAGCAAACTCAACAGCACGATTCTCAACATATTTGGAGCCAAGATTTTCTCCTATAAAATCTCTAAAATATAGACATAAGTTATATAAGTCGGAGGCCAGTCGGAGACCAGTCGGAGGCCAGTCGGAGACCATTGCGGCCTTTCATTTGAGCGGAGGCCAGTCGGAGACCAGTCGGAGGCCAGTCGGAGACCAGTCGGAGACCATTGCGGCCTTTCATTTGAGCGGAGGCCAGTCGGAGACCATTGCGGCCTTTCATTTGAGCGGAGACCAGTCGGAGGCCAGTCGGAGACCATTGCGGCCTTTCATTTGAGCGGAGGCCAGTCGGAGACCAGTCGGAGGCCAGTCGGAGACCAGTCGGAGACCATTGCGGCCTTTCATTTGAGCGGAGGCCAGTCGGAGACCATTGCGGCCTTTCATTTGAGCGGAGGCCAGTCGGAGACCATTGCGGCCTTTCATTTGAGCGGAGGCCAGTCGGAGACCAGTCGGAGGCCAGTCGGAGACCAGTCGGAGACCATTGCGGCCTTTCATTTGAGCGGAGGCCAGTCGGAGACCATTGCGGCCTTTCATTTGAGCGGAGACCAGTCGGAGGCCAGTCGGAGACCATTGCGGCCTTTCATTTGAGCGGAGGCCAGTCGGAGACCAGTCGGAGGCCAGTCGGAGACCAGTCGGAGACCATTGCGGCCTTTCATTTGAGCGGAGGCCAGTCGGAGACCATTGCGGCCTTTCATTTGAGCGGAGGCCAGTCGGAGACCATTGCGGCCTTTCATTTGAGCGGAGGCCAGTCGGAGACCAGTCGGAGACCATTGCGGCCTTTCATTTGAGCGGAGGCCAGTCGGAGACCATTGCGGCCTTTCATTTGAGCGGAGGCCAGTCGGAGACCATTGCGGCCTTTCATTTGAGCGGAGGCCAGTCGGAGGCCAGTCGGAGACCATTGCGGCCTTTCATTTGAGCGGAGGCCAGTCGGAGACCAGTCGGAGGCCAGTCGGAGACCATTGCGGCCTTTCATTTGAGCGGAGGCCAGTCGGAGACCAGTCGGAGGCCAGTCGGAGACCAGTCGGAGACCATTGCGGCCTTTCATTTGAGCGGAGGCCAGTCGGAGACCATTGCGGCCTTTCATTTGAGCGGAGGCCAGTCGGAGACCAGTCGGAGGCCAGTCGGAGACCAGTCGGAGACCATTGCGGCCTTTCATTTGAGCGGAGGCCAGTGGGAGGCCAGTCGGAGGCCAGTCGGAAAAAAAAAAACTCAAACTCCGATTGACAAAAACTGTACTTGCTCCCAAACTTATTTTATATCCCAGAGCTTGCAAATAGTAAATAGAAACATGAAAATAGTATAGCCGCAATTGTACACATGATTCAAAAATCGTGTGTTTATAATCAACTTTATAACTGCGAATAATCATAACGGAACAATTATTCTTGAAGTTCTCTTTTGAGATGATGATCATTTGTGATCTCTTGATTACACTTTCATTTCATTTCTTTTAAGATGCATACTATAACCACTTCACAACGAACTTGATTAGTGAAAATAAATCTAAATTATTATTATGTATATTATTTCCAGTACATATTTTATTTGCTAAAACTGAAATCTTCATTTTCATATACACGAAGCGAATTGAAGTTAATCAAGTTAATATTAATTTTCGAAATTTCACGTTGTTTACAAGTGATTGTTGTATATATAACTAAAAATAACAAAATAACGTTAAAAACTAAAAGAGAAATATTCCTTTTCTTTCAAATTTTTACAAGTAATTATTTTTACATTTTTATAGTGCATACGGTGTACGATATATAAAAGATTTATACACAAAGTGTTTTGAACACTAACAAATTAGTATCTTAAAACATATCAAAGTAAATCGAGAACCTTAAACTAAGCTCAAGATAAAATGTTGTGGATAGCTGAATAAAAAGAATATTGCCTACAAAATCTCTCGGAAAGAACGAAAAAAGATATTTGTAATTTGTCATTTAAGTTTTCTCTTCCTTCTCTTTATTATAGCGCTCCAATTCTTTGAGGAATTGCGCCTTTGGTTTCATAACATTAGGACGATCACCACGACAATTTGGACAATACCATTTACCCTTCGGCTTTAATACAAGAGACACACAAGAGAAGTGGAACCATTCGATGGGGCATAAATCATTGTCGCAGAGTATCATTTCGCCAAAAGAAATCTAATTGGATAAATTTAAATTAATAAAAGCAGAAGATAAATCATAGATTCGCGACCTACCTGATCACATAAACAATAAGTTGGCTCGTCGGGATCGATTGGGTCTGGCGGCGGCGTTTCTTCGCGTGTGTTCTGTGCGTTAGCTGTCTGCGTAGCTCGTGCTTTGCGTTTCTTCTTCTTGCCCGAGTTACCACCACTAGTAGAACTTCCAATGCCACTGCCGCCAGTTGGAACCGTCCCAACGGAGCCAGTAGAAGCACCTACTTGACCTTGTACTGTGTTTTTCTTTTGTGAAGCATTGCTGCTACCTCCTGCCGATAATTGTTTCTGTGACATACCGCCACTTATCCCAACACTATTTTTATCTGAACCACAAGTTCCTCCATTGCTTCCGGCTTCGTTTGCAGAATTCGACTCGTTACCACAGATTTCCATTGGGATTGCTGCTTCATTGCGGCGTCTCGAACGTTTACTGCCTGAGCGTTGGCATTCTGATCCACTCTGGGTAATGGCGCCAACTATTGCTTGACCACCAGTTACCAAATAGTTGGTACCAAGTTGTGCTCCATTGCTGTTGCTATGTCCGGAACGATCGGATGAGGGAGTAGAAGCTCCATTCGCAGAACTAACAGCATTGCCAGAATACGCACCATATACTTGTTGTTCCTTGCACACTCCAGATTCTCCCGAATGGGTACCATTCAATGATATGTTCTCGCACTTGACTTCTCGAGTTGGGCTCTGCATGCGTGGAATTTTATGTGGAGTATTCAAACACTGCATATCGTTCTGCTGCTGCTCCTCTTTTATGTCTAAGTTTCTCTGATCAGAGTCCAGTTGACGTGTTTTGTGATCAATCAGTTCCTGAAGCTGATTAACAATGTGCATTTTTTCATCACCTAATTCCTGGGCCTGAATAAGACTTTGTTGCATACGTGTGATGGCTCGAGCACGTCGAGTGGCGGAGGAATCGCCGGAATTCTGAAGCGCCTTCCAGAGATCGTAGTAGTGGTCAACATCGAGCAGGTGACCTACACAAAACCAAACATGTAAATAAATTAAAAATGTACTGAGAAGAAGAATAATGGCATATACATATGTATTTACTCCGATGTTTCTCACCAGAAACATGCCCTCCTATTCAATACTCACTACCCAATCCCTCGACTATTATATGGAAACTTACTACGGTATTTTACATCTATATCGCGTATTCGTGAAAGTTGGCGCTGCACGTCATCTGGAAGATTTTCCACAGAATCGATGTAGTTGTCAACATAAGTAGCAGAGAACATTGCTTCCGAAGCGATTGGATTCAACATTCTTCATGCACAATGCTATGGCATCAAATTTCCTTCAGTATATTATCTATGCTCTTTGCAAGTACGTTGTTTATTATTTTAAATTGTTAACTCTTGAAATTCTAGAAACTAAAAAAAGCAATAAAATGTACGACTGTACAATTTGCGTGTTTGTTTTTGTTGTTGTATATGCAATTGTACTAGAACATACATTCTATTTGGTATAGAATAACTTGTGTACAAGATTCATCTCTTTTTACTACACTAGCTGTAGAAAGAGCCGAAGATATGTGGGTAACTATTTTGAAGTTCGACCAGGGTTGTGCACTCGTAATCTAGAATAATTTTGATTGTTGGCTAACCCAAATTGCAGTTTGTGGACAGCTCTTAAAACCAAAATTGATCGAAACTGTAATACATATATTACAGTATTAGTTCATATACTAATGTTCACATACAAAAATAAAGCTAAAATTTATTTTAGGCGCAGAAGTGCAACGTTGTTATGGTTTGCACGGAGACTCCAACAACAAATTCTGGAGATTCAGTTTAGTAGAAGAACGACGAGGGAAATTTTGCTAAACTGGAAATCGCATCCAACTTCATAGCATAATGTTTCAAACGTAGCGTAATATAAATCGCGTTTCTTTAATGGTCTATACAGTTTTCAGTTTTATTTTTTGAAGATTTTCGGAATGCGTGAAGTTGGAAACATTCAAAAAAGGGGGGAAATCTTAAAATGTCCCTATAAACCAGATAGAGACCGTGGTAAAACTTGTGTAAGTTTCATTTGTATGGCGAAAATACAGTTCATTAAAAAAACACAGCTATTGTGTCTATCTTATAAATTATTAAACTGCAGCTAGCGACCAACTAAAGCAGCGCATCGTAAAGACTCGGAAACTCGTTCCAAAGTACATAATTATGTCTTAATTATGCATTTGACTTAGAAAAAAATGAATGAATTATAAAAAGAGTACTATAAATCTTAAATTATGTTTTTCTCCAAAAGTATAGTGTTTTCGATAAAATCTTATAAACATAAATAGAGGGTATCAGACCTTCACCAACCTAATAGCCGTGTTTTTTTAATGATGTATACAAATCTTCGCCATACAACTGTCACCTACCCATGTTTTATCCAGATTTGTATACAGATTATAGGGAATTTGCAAATTACCCACTTTTTTTGAATGTAGCCAACTTCACGCATTCATCAAATGTCAAAAAAGATAACAATTAAAATAATTCAATAGGTCGACCAAATACAAATGAAATAAATAATAAATCAACTTACCATAAGATGCAATGAAGTTGGGTGCGAATTCGAGCCATACGAAATTTCCTTTGTCGTTTTTTTAATGATCTGAATAGGAATATCTGTATAAATCATTAAAAAAACACGGCGAATATGTGCTATACTTTAGGAGGTAAATTTCAAAGTTCAGAGGACTATAAAACCGGAACCGGAAGAGACCACCCCTCTTTGGTGTTGTTGTTGGGGTCAGCGCAAAAACAACAACAAGAAAATAGGGCATTGTGTACTAAACTCAATTTGTTCGAAATTTCCCTTCCAGCGGTGAATAAAGTGACGTGTGCGAGGTCACATTACAGAAATTACACAAATTGGGAAATTTTTGATGCGGTGTGGGGAATTATATTAACATCACTGGCCAGTAAAATTGCTATTGAAATCGCATCGTTTGTCGAATGCAAGCAATAAAATTCTATCAGTTCACAATCAGCTCGTGAAAGTTGTGGTAATGTTCTATTGCCAATTATAATTGCATATACAAATATCAAAGTGCCTAAAGAATAATCAAGTTATTTAAACAGAATTTGCGTACAGACATTTCCCGTGTTTGCTATTTAACAAGTTTAATTTTAACTTTACCACTCAGAGCTACATCCGTGTTTAATTACAAGCAAGCACCGGCTTCAGATCGAACTTTTTTCAGAAACAAGAAAGAAAGCCGCAGATATGAGCAACATAATTGGAATAACGGGATGCAACAAACCATCGTCAAAGTATGTGAATTCTTTTTTTGCAATAACTTTGTAAATTAATGCTTCTCTTCGTGTGTACTCTTATTTGTACAAACGGACAAATTTTATTTCCTAGAGGAATATATTTTTCAGATTATGCCTTAATAGAATAGAATAGGCTCGTCATAAGTCCATGCCGGTGTTTTGTCCTAAAATATAACATTCCATTGAAAACGCCCTTTTATGCCAATTGTTCCATTTTGCACTTTGTTTTGTATATAAAACAAATTTAAATAAAATTTTAAAAACAGCTCTTCTACTTTTGTAGTTGGTATCAGGTGGCACACAGAGAAAAGTTAGATTAAAGGGGCTCATATACTCATTGCAAGCACATACTAAAAATTAAGGTGCTTGATGCATACATCTTACTTGATGCAAGTGTGATGCAACGTAGGCATTATTGCCTCTGCACATCCCACACCACTAAAGCTCTCATTATTTTACCTAAAACACTATTATTATAATAAAAAAGTAGTAAAGTTTTGTCGGGAGATTATTTTATGCTAATTTATTATTATGCTAATTAATTACTTTTGTTCAGACTTGGGCAAAGTGGTCAGTTTTATTTCTGGACACATAAACTATTTTTAAATTCTTGCAGAAGCCCTTTCAGCTACCATAAGGTTGGATATTAATTGGCACCATATCAAAGTGCACATCGAGTGCAGTTACCCTACGATCGATTTTGTCAACTTTGTTTAAAGTTAGTACTTGTAACTAAACAGTGTTGACATTCCTAATCATTTACAGATTCATTTTTTGATTTTAATTTTAAACTTTAAAAACAAAAATTCACTTGTACTCGTATATATAATTTCATTTAGAAGATGACCATATAGTTTTCTATACCTGCCTGCAGAAATTGCACGCTAAGGATATTGCTTTCGTGCGTATACAAATTGTCATGCCGCCTTGCAGCCTAAACAATAACCAATTACGTTGGGCTCATTATTTATTCAAGTAATGTACGCAAATGCAAAAATATCGACGAATATTTGTTCATACCTCTTTCGGAGCCATACAAACTATGCAGACATACGTTAATGCAAAATAATGAAGTATTTGTAAAGTAAACTTCGTGATTTATTAAGAATTCCGTCAGTTTGCATCGAAATCGTACTTGGCGAGAATTCAAAATGAACTCCCCGTGAATAACAAAGAGATACGCAGATAATCTCATATCTCATGCAGAACTGAAAACAAAGTTTAATAATTTGGCTTGAAATATAGAATATATACAAAGAACGATCTTAGTATATAATTACATCTACATCTGCATGTATTTGTGTATCTTGCTAATAAATGTTAGAATGCATCCAACTAAGTGAACATGACGCATGAAGGTATGAATGTATGTACATCCAAACCTAGTATGGCTTTTTCTATTTCTTGCTGTTGTTGTTGCTTACTACTGGACAACAATATGACAAAGAGGTTCACTGTTTGTGACTAAACACGCGATTTAACAGTTTGCTGCCCCATGTTCATTTCAAAAGAGGTCATTGACTGACTCACTGACTGTCTCTTACCATGAAATCGATCGTTTGATAGAAAAGTCCAACAACATGAAAATTATCTCTTATATGGTTTTATTGTTCCAAATTATTTTCATATGATAACAAAATTTTAATATAATATCGACATTTAAATCGCTACACGGTTTTATTTTCTTAAAAAATCTAATAAAAAACTAAGATATCTTATACTATAATCTACAAAATCACCTTTTGTTGTTCAAAGTGGTCAAAATATGCGCCCCGTTTTCGTTGATGACGTTATTGCATTAGTAGCCGCTGTTGACCGGCTCTATTTTCCTGCAAAACAAGATAAAATATTTGAGGAAAACACCAACGCAATGCTCGTTACACACCCTTAATTATTGTAACAACATTTTTAACTACAGCGGCCGATGTCACACTTGTAATAATGATGCATCACTTAGGTTGATTGGTTGGCAGATCGGCGTGAGTGATGCGGGCATCGTGATGACAAGTGTGACATGAACCAACGTCTCAGTTTGTCCAGGTCCTTCTTTCGCTTTGCGTTGTTCACAATTCGGTTATATTTCTCCTTGTGGGTATTCATCTGTCGCACAAATTACAAACGCACACACAAACAAATGCATCAGCAGTAAGTGTGTTTTGGCCCTCGCAGACAGAGCGAGTCACTTGAATGACTCACTCATGCGTTTTGGCTGGATTGCAGCCGATTTTATACAGCTGTACATTATTTACATCCTCTTTATTTATTGACTTTCTTTAAAAGCACCAAATTATTTTTTTTTATTTATTTGTACAGTTTGTATATATGTTTGTATGTTTATGTAGAACTGCCAAGGCCACAATAAAAAGTGTGGAAAAGTAAAATTTTATTGGAGTCATTTTCGAGTTTTTAAATTTGAAGGATTTCATACACATATTTATACCTACTTGTATAGTATGGATTTTTAACAAAATTATATTCTTTATTAGATCATCATGGACAAAATTTAAAACAACAAGAACAAAATCAATGTTGCTATTGTTTTAATGGATCACAAAAGCTATTTAATTTTTCAGCTTAATGTAGGCAGTAGACATTGAAACAAGCCAAACATATCCTTTTCGTTATCTCAATAAACATCCGAATGTATACACATTTAATTTTACATTTACCTAATCTAAATGTGTATATTTTAGAATACTATTATATATTCTAAGATAAATATGTAGATATGCAAATATGTATTTGTAATGTAATGATTATTTAAAGACACTTTCTGTCGATATCAAGCGCGAACATTCAAAGTTCGTTCACACTTGACATCGCCCAAGAAAATTGCCAGCATTTAAAATGTATACGATGCGTATCAAGAGAAAACATAACCCGTTGTTATTCCTTCTCGTTGTTGTTTTTTTATCAGCGGTGTTTTAGAGTAGATCTTGTATAATTGGCTGATGAATAAAGCAACAAACTCTGCATATTGTTTTAATGCGGTTATAAAAACATTTTTGAAATTGAAATTTAAATATTTAAAATGGTGATTTATGGAAGTTTTTGTGATAATTTTGGTTTTTTTAATACGTTTTTGGCTTCTTTAATTTCGATTTTCTTTGATTATAATGAATACATGATTGCAAATTATTCTTTAGGAATAATAAAGTTAAAAACTTGTATTTTTAATTTGTTTGT
Organism: Myopa testacea; assembly: GCA_949629155.1. Classification (NCBI taxonomy): domain Eukaryota; kingdom Metazoa; phylum Arthropoda; class Insecta; order Diptera; family Conopidae; genus Myopa; species Myopa testacea. The sequence continues at coordinate 54,734,784 of OX451345.1, read as the reverse complement.
TCAAAAGAAGTTTATTCAATACATTTGATACATATTTTTTTGTGGTTATTTTCGATCGTTTTTCTTTTGATCAAAACATAAAATATTTGATTATAAACTCTTATTTATGGCAGTGAACATTTTTTGCTTCCTGATATTTTAGCAAGTTTTTGCGAGTTTTAACAGGTTTCTTGAATACTAATTTATTGATGATATCAAATTGTTTGTTAAAAAATAGGATTGAAGGCATTCGAAATGAAGATGAATTATAAAATCAGTATATGCCTCGTTGATATTTAGGACTGTAATAAATGAATCGTAATAGCTACAAATCCAAAATTAAACCTGTCCTTATCTTCCGAACGATTGTGATTTATACTCTTTGTTCATGGTTGGTATTAATTACCAAGGCAATTTAATTTGCTAAAAATTTCCTGTTTCTTGAACAGAATTTATAATCATTTTTATCTCTGTTTCACTCTTTTATCTCTTTGTTCAAATGTCAATAAACAAAGAACATTTCCTACTCCAGCTTATGGTATTATTTTGATAATTATTCATTACACACTCATTTGAATATATGTACATATGTATTTCCATGTGCATTGATTTCCTTCTGTACCATTTATTTCCTTGGCTCCGCCATGAAGATAAGCTATTTGCAGCCGTTTTTTTTGATAATATTAAGTCGGAGGATGTGTCATAATGTCAAATGTAATTTCGCTTATCACTCTGCCGACACGATTTAAGGCTTGCTGTTACAGCTGCATTGAAGTCACCACCACCAACTCATCAAAAAAATTCACCAAACGAATGCAGAGAATCGTACGGACTGTTATTTGTAAGCTGGTTGTGGTGATTGAAAAAGAAGTTCACCACGTTTTACATGTAAAAGAACTCAACTCGTCTGTTTGATTTGTGTACTAACTAAAGTACCAACAATCTTAGTTGGTTGATGTCTATGATTAACACATTTTTAATGGAGACTTTTTCGGAGTCGGTTTGTGTTTACAATTTGAGCTGGTTTAAGTTTTTTTGAGAATCTATTTAGGCCTAACAAAAAATAAAGTTATGAAAAATTACCGTGTTTTTTGAATTGATTCAGCAGTTAGCATTATGCTTCATTGATTCAGCGGCGGAAAAGGTAAGAAAAGCGCAAAAGTTTGCAAAGTGGTACTGCTGCTATTTATTCCAGATTGTGGCACCAGTTAATACCCAGCCATTTGGCTCGACTTGGCGAAAGCGGGACATTGACAGAGCAAGCCGTCTATCGCCTCTCTTATCTGAGGTCGCTTGCATTTCCTGCAAGCTTCACTGGCGACCTGTCTAGATCTTCAAGGGTAAACCGCTGTGAAGATATGTCGAGAGAAAGAAGTCGGTTCTTGTGAGTGACAGCAGGTCGTGCGTCTTGCATCGTGATGCTTCAACATGACCCTTGTGGAATTCGTATAGGTACTAAAAATACAGAAAAACAACAGAGCAGATTCATCGATGAAATGGAATAATACAAAAGTTGTGTAAAACTACTCCATCAGAAATCTTAATCCACTTGAGATCTTAATCCGCTTTCAACTTGAATTTCTCTGTTGAGTTGGTCAAATAAAAACCATTTCAATTTCGAACAATATTTGATTCTTTTTCTTAAATGTTTTGTACTTTGAAGTTTATTTACGGATACTTAATTAAGATTATTGCCATCATATTTGAATTGCGGAGTATTCTTTCGTTGTTATTTTTTGTCTTCATTTCCTAATTGTAAGTATTTCATTTATTTATTTAAGTAAGAACGTGGTTAAGTAAGTGTAAAGTAAACTATTTATTTCAGTAGTAAACAAAATATTATATTTCAGATTTTCTTTGTATTTTTATTCCATTTCTATTTTTTAATTAACTTTAGTCTCTGCCAGAGTTTAGTTAAGAATCTAGTTTAAAAGTAATTATGCTATATTTTCTTCAACATGTTTCATTTCGTCTTTAAACCGTTTTATCATATTGTATACTCATGTTTTTACAACAACTTCACACGCGCTCATCTCTACAATGGAAATGCATTCATTGCATTTTTTATTGTTTTTCTCCTTATTAAATCTCTGCCGTATCTTAATCTTCGTATATAACTCACTTCGGCGAGCTTACTTCTATTTTTTAGAGAAATGTCTGAACAGTTATAAAGAAATGGCGCGGGCGCGGTAGGCATGAATGATACTTTTCATTATCTGAAGTAGAATGAAACGGATCAAACACAAACGGTTGTAAAAGCGGTATGTGCATCTGTGTGAAGCCTAACTGAAATTAATAATAGCCTATTTATCTTTACAATATCTCCAGTCGAAAGATTTATGGCTTGAAGTTGATCTTATTAGTTAATTTTTAGATTTTCTACACCAAACATTTGCGCTAGATGTTTTAAAGATATACATACATACATATGTATCTAAACGATATCGAGGATAGAAAGCAGCTATTTATTGTTCTTTGATTCATTTTCTGTATAACAAATTTATAAACCGTGATGATATGTATTTATATAAATAATAAGACAATATCAAATAACCAATAATGTTCTATAATTAAAATTATGCATGTGTAAATGTTATTTATTAACATGATGACTTGCACTTTTCTTCTGTTAACATTACTCTTTTTTGTAATTTGCTTATGCCCGAATTACAAAAATACTTCCTGCTTCTATTTTGAGCACTTGGTCTCCATTGAGTCTGCAGTGACAAAAACATGCTATGACAGCCAAGGAAAGAGTGGAAAACGTGCCCTGTTTCAATTTGAAGCTTAAGTGTGTAGTGAGGTGTGTGTGTGTGTGTAGACTTCAAGCCGCAACATATATGAACAAGTGAAGAGTTCAACTGCTTGTATAAGTATAGAATTCTTCAATATACAGACAGGCCAGAAGATTTTACAGCCAGTCTTGTCGGCTTTTAGACAAAATTATACTATATAAATAATATACTTATAATTATCTATTAATAACTTCAATGCATTTTAAAGTTATTGTATATTAAACTGTACGCTGTTCGAAATCATTCTTTATTTCTGAAATCTGACCTCAGTTTTCACAATATGTTTCTTATAATAATAATAATCTCAATAATCTTTTTAATTATTTAAATAAAACTGCGTGTCGTCTGTGATTTTCCCACAACCTGCTCTTCTCTCTCTCTCTCTCTCTCTCTCTTTCCGCTTAAGAAAGAAAGCTTTAATAATGTTGAAATTGCATTTTGCAGAGTCTTAAATCTCGAGATTAACTCTAATATAGTTGACTAAAACCTAACTCTTTTTATAGATTTAAAGTTTGATTTTACTTTTTGCATTTTGAGATATGTATAAGTGTGTACTTATATATGTAGATATGTAATGTATATTATGTATGTATGAAGCAAACGAGAATAATTACGTTGACAACATCACACAGGAAAAACTTGAATGGAAGGCTGCGTTACCTCCGTACATCCACTAAAATAACCAATAATTTTCCGGTATTTGGACAAGCTTTCTTCTGAAGATTGGAAATAACCCAGTTATATAAGAGCCAATAAATATATACGACCAATCCTCTGTATCTAACCTAATGATAGGTTCGGCAGAAACCTATCAGAATCCATAGAAACTGTTGCAGATACTCTCACGTTACATTTGTCATATTTTTTAGAAATATTTTAAGGGCCACTGAAGATATTAAATACTCACAAAGGTCTGCCAAACATTTCTCTTTTTGAGTTCATATTCAATAATTGTAAAAAATGTTGGGTATTAAAACAAGCTCTCAAGCTAAGACAAGCAAAGTAATAATAGGTTCATAGGTAGGCATCATCTATTCTTCTATTTAAAAGTATAAAATGTATTTTTGTACTTTGTTAGCTCTCATTGACGTCAATTATTTCTTCTGTTTTTTAAATAATGACTTCCTCAAACAATGAAACGAAAATATTGAAACCAACAACAACAAAAGCAAATGGAAAATAGTACTCCAGGTATTACCTTAAACTTAGTAATTAAAAGTAAGTTTATTGGACAGACATATGTCAGTCTGAGGAAGCAATGGTAATGGAGAAAGTAAGTAGTTTGTCGGTGAACGCTTTGTTGGTGAGACTCGCCAAGTTAAGCAATGTGCAGAAGAATTGAATGGACAGATATCTAAACATTTAAGTGGTTGTGTGAGCTGCTGGGTCTTAATTTTTTTAATATTTGAAAATTTTACTGGAAACTCGGGTGAGTCTTAATTAGTGCTTTGAAAGTTAAATTTAATATCAGGTCTATGTTCAATTAAAATGTTCACAACAATTATTCATTAATGGCCGCAATTATCATATTTTAAAGAACCTATTTTCATGGATTTCGATACAATTTTCTTTAACCCTAAAAAATGCGAAATGATGTATACAAACAATAAATTATCTTCGTTCTTATTGAGCTGAGTTATTTAGTTTAAAACTAACTGATCCAAATCATTAAATACAATAGTTAATTTTAGTGGCCAGTTCCTCTCCTCGAGTGGCCAATAATAACATTCGAGAGTGGAATGAAGAAATCAAGAACATGATTAACTGGCTGCCGTTGTGCAATTGTCAAAATGTATAATTGGCCTATATAATTTTCTTAATTTTGTTCCTAAAACTTATCTGATAAAACTGTGCATAACATTTTATGGTCGGCCAAATATAAGACCAACCTGTGCAACGCGGGAAAACGTCGAGCTTCACAAATATAAATGTGTAAATGCATTCGAAAGTTTCCCGCAACCTATGCGGTGAAAAAAGTTTTGACAGAATTTTGTGCCGAATTACGCTTTAACATAGAGCCGAATAATGTTTTTTGGTGCTGATTTGGAACCGAATTACGCTTTGAAGAGATTTGGTGCCAGATAAACAGAAAACCGAACTGGATATAATATAATTAATATAATAATTATTATTAATAATAATACTGGAACAATAATATTGTATTGTATAATATTTCGTGTGTGTCTGCATTTTATGATGTGGTGTTGCTGATGAAGATTGGCGAAGTTCCCCAGTTGATGAGAATACACTGACTTACTTTTACAATCGTTGAAAGAAGTTTCTTTTAAGTTTTTTAATTAAACTTGAGTTTTCGACGCCGGAATAAGAGTCCGGCGATATTCGAAAGGCCGAAAAGGTACATCTACATACATGTATCATCAATATATGGGTACTTGTAGGTATCTAACAGAAGATCCCTAGAGAGATACATATTATAATAAGTAGTCAAAACAACTAACATTATATTATTTGCTGTAATAATAAATTGTAACCGTATGAGAAATTGTGTAAAGTATAAAAATTGAATTTTATTAATATTTCTTAACGTCGGTTAAATTTTTTTAAAATATTTACTTTTGTTAATATTGCTAGCCTACTCTTCTTAAAAAATCAACTTTCCTTTTATTTTATAATGTCTTGAGTATTGAGTAATCTTTCATTTCCCACGTTCAAGCATTTTTAAAGGCGCCCAAATAGAATTCACAGTATTTTCTCTACTGAACATCTGAACATGTATTAAATTTATGGTTGCTCACAATACAAAATAATTTATTAATTCAATGTGAAATGAATACATCGTATACTCGACCTGCATTGTTTTATTGATTAAAATTATTTGGAAAAGAATTAATCCAATCGTTTTTGACGAGGTGAAAGGCGCAGAACTCGTAGTTGTGTGTGAAAAACATTATTGAACTCGTAGCATTGACGAGGAAAGTAGTAACTTCGTAAACCAGATATGATTATAGTAGTGAAGGAGCGTTCATGGAAAACTTGAAATCTAAAGTGCTCAGATTTGGCAGATAAGTCAATAAGTTTCGCAAAAATATTAAAAAAAATAAGTATTATTGAAATAACAGTAAACGTTTTTCTCAACACGAGACGAAGTTATAAATTTTTAAAAGTAGAATTTATATTTTCAGAGAAGTTATACATGCATATGTATCTATGAAAGTTCTGAAGTTCTCTGCAATATATCGCGGCATTGGAATCAGTTTCCATTTAACTGATATTGTGAATATCATAATGCTATTGCATTGTCATATATTCGTGCATTATATTGCATTTTCACATATTACTGATTAAATGATTTAGTGATATGTATATACATATCTGATATATATGATAGTATTGTTACATTGCTAAAATTTATTATTTTTGGGAAACTTTAAGAAGTTTTTACTTTTTGTACTTATCAAATATTCATGTGACTATCAAATAATTATTTCCATGCATTACATTAGATTTAAAGCATTTACGCATAAAATCGTCGTTTTAACCAGAATAATTTCGATTAAAAGCGACGGTGATTCAAACCGGTCGGTGAAATTTATTATAATTTGTCGCTACATAAAAATATTTATTAATGATTTCCGGTTATAACGATATCTTCTTACCTACTTCGATTCAATTACTCATGTTTTAAGTACCATGGCCTGAACATTGATATGATGTGATATTTCTTTTGCTTTTATTGTTGTTCATAAATAGAAAAGATTTTGAGCCCCATATTTGTTGATAACGAATTTCTAAGAAATGGGTTCTCGTTGTTTTTGTTGCAACACGTTAATCACAATCTTTATCTTTCTCATAAATTGATATACATACATAAGTGTGTTTTTGGGCTTGTGTGGTTAAATGAAAAAAGTTTATTCGTAACTATTAACACAATTTAGGCGGGGAGGTTATTAATGCCTTTTACTGCATAAACTCCTAACACTTTAAATTACCAATTACTGTTTGTTTAATATTACTTATTTAATGAAGTAACAGAAGAATAACCTTTGAAATACCAAATCTTAAACCTACCTTCACTATTTTCCATATTTTATTGAAATCCTTCACTAGTTAAGCTCACGGTGTTGCATTTTCGCAATTTTAGCATGCAAATTAATTACTCCTCTCAACTGATATGCTAGCTTCATTGTCGATGCAGTTTTCCTCAATTTATTCGTATTTGGTAACCTCAGACTCTCGAAACTATCATTGCACCTCATCTTGGATAAACAATTCGTTACAAAAACTGCTTCAAGTCATAAAAAGATGTCGGTCAAGAAAGCTTCGGTTCTTTCTAATTCGCTATAATAAACTTTATGGTGCAGTTTTTCACCACCATCCTTTTCCAATACACGGCTGGAAATCTATTGCTATAAGCTTTCTACAGGTAACTTACTCCGTACGGTGCACAGTAAATAAGCGTGAGTTCAGTTTTACTCCAGTGATGAGTTAATTCATAACATTAACAAAATACTAAAACTTTGTAATATGCGGCTCTAATAGATTCTCACATCTGATTTTCCTGTCTGCTGGTTGCACTTGCATCTGCAAGTGCAGAATGTCGGCGGGACTCGTCCTCTCCTTCCGCGACTGTGCTGCTTATGAACAAAGTTTAGCTGTATTTCACGGTTGTTGAACTGTTGCAACGATGACTAATCGCAGCCGTTCGCAGCGCTTTGCTGTTAACGGAACACTCGTCTGCTCCGCTGCAAACAACGGATTTTCGGTTCTCCAAAAATGCATAAGTTTGGCTTTCTAGAGCAGTGAAGAAGCTAGGAGCGCTGTTGGTAGTTCTACGAGTATGGGAACTTTAGCCAGTCGGCCGGCTTCTCTCTTCGATTCTTGTGCTCTGCGCTAATTATTGAGAGAGCAAACAGCTGTTAATACTGTCGTGGTGGCTGGTTTTCAGTTGGGCCAAGTTCTTTTTCCACGTTGTCGTCATCGGCGATGGATCTGCAATGCTTGCTTGCGCCCGTGCTGCTCTTCTCACACATGCTCGCTGCTCGTTTTGTTGTTGCTCTCTTGTTTCGTCTCTGTGTCGGACTTTTCTGTTTTGGATCGATATATAAAATGCTTTTCACATTTCCATGTTTGGTTCAGTCGAAAGCTTAAATTCAAAACGTTAGCACTAGCAGGAAAAACGTGTGATAATAATAAAATCTCCAGCTTCGTTTCTGCTTCTTCCATTCTTGAAAAAGAAAATTAATAGTTGTGATATCGCGTTCTCTTGCATCTTCGTTCCGGAAGCAGAATTATTCTCCGTATTTTTTGTTAAAATATAAGAATAAATCAAAATATATACGATACAAAAGTAAGAAAAGAATGCTTTTTATATAAAAAGTGTTCATAGCAAAATATATTGTAGTTTGATTAAAATTGCTTTATCGTTTATTTGATTAAAATACAATAATAAAGAAAGAATTTGATTTGATTAAAGTCGAATGAGTGGATCTTTTATTTTGAAAAAATGCACTAAATTGTCGTGTAGTGAATATCTGTACATTGAAGTGTCCTTCTATGAAGATACTAGAACTCTAGTTCCTTCTCTGGAACTAGACCATTCGTCGTACAAAGAAATCAACCAACCTCAGTCGAGAAGCTGTGCAACTTCAGTGCTCAGTGGCTACTATTGATTTTTGTTGGCTCCTTGTGGAATCCAAAGCAGAACTGGCTGCTTCTCACTCTCTCTTTATTTCTGCCTCTCTCGCCCTTTCTCTTTGATACTGCAATTTCATCCAGAGCTCGAATGCACATGCACCACTCACATTAAATTTGAATGGACCTTTTCTGGGACATACAGGTGCTAACTGAGGATACATGCATTCAATCCAAGGGTTCCACATACGTTCGACTTTTCGTATTCTAGTTGATTTTGTACAACAGCTCCAGATTTTTACAATTGATACAATTTTTCGATATTCACTCTTCAGTGTCTTGTCGATACACCGTTAAATTTAAATGCAGGTTTAAAAGAAACACCACCATAAAGCAATTTTACAAACTTTGAATCCAAACACATTCATATGTTGAAGAATCGGTCAGCTGGCCGCAGGAACCAATTAAGGAGTGTCCTTATCTACATCAAAAGAAAGCTTGATGACGTATTTTGGTCTTTCAATTCGTTCGAGTTAACCTTCTACATTTTAAGACCGAATTTCGTGTAATTTATACTGCTTAACTAAGAAAGTTCAGATAGCAAATTAACAGCGATATGTGTGTACTATATGGTATATCCTGGCTCTATCTTAAAGACATTCCCCAACTGGCGAATATAACTTTGAGTTAGAGCAGTCTGCTGCCCAATTCAGCAACTGAATGTGTGTTATAAACTGAAAAATAAATATAAAATAATAATTATTACTAGATACACTCTACTTAGGAAGTTTTCAATTCAAGAGCAGTAAATTCAACAAAAAATGGCCGCATACGCAGCATTTAAACATGTAGAATTATATAATGTTGGCAAAACTAAAAAGAGGTAAGTTATTTTATATGCTTTTACACAACTCTTTTAATAAATATACCGTTTTAATAAGCTTATACGGACGTTAGACGGTTGGCATGTTGAACGTTCGAAGTTGGCCCGAATCTATGAGCACTATGCCAATAATGATGACAAAAATTACAATATACTCGTATATTACATGACATGACTATTAAACGTCAATCAGAAGTGTTCACTAAACTGTCGAAATTTCTTCTTGATTTCTGCTTTTTAGCCTCACTATAAGCTGTTAACAACAACATTTAAGTATGTGAGTGAAGTATTGATTTTGTACTATGTACTCATGAACTCGTCGTATGTCTTAACGAAATTTGAATATAATACTTCCTTACCAATTTTCTCCTCCCTCTTCCACCCACCCCTTCCACACAATTCAATTTAGCTTTTCTCAGGCTCCGTTTTCTTTGAATTTGTCTTGCTTTCTTCCATGTTGGACATGCATACGGCTTGCAGCAGTAAAAAGATCGATTTTAAATGTTGATTTTGCAAGTTAATTATTTTTCCTTTGTCTCTTCGGGGAGGTTTTCTACTAACTACGTACATATATATTTTATGGTTTGAAAATTTTATGTTTTGGGAACATTGAACTTATAAAGTGTATTGTAAATCGATTACAATGACATATCATCAAAATAACAAATCTGAAACTCGACTGTATTCGAAAATATATATCCATTTATATATTAACGGCTTACTTTTAAAAGATATATGAAATGCAAAATAATGGTAAATTAAAAATAAACTCCCTTTTATGATTGCAGCTTTATCGACAAAACAATATTATTTCGGATCACATGATATAGTTTATACAAATTATTACGTATCTAAAAATAAGAACATTTTTGGTTGTAGAAAGGAAAAACGAGGACGAATGTTTATTGATAAATTTTTGTTTTTTACGATATAATAATTTCGAGTTCATTCAATGGCGAAAACGTAACAGTTTCGTCTGAAGCTCAAAAACTCATTTCAGAAATCTTTTATTAGTACAAAGGCAAAATATTTGTCCTGGCATAAATGGTAACTCGCATATACTTTATCAAAAATGTTCATTGTAATTATTATCCTTTAAAGTAGTTTCTTAGTGAAAACTTATTGCCAATAAAACCATTATTCATCAATAAAATCGTTACACAGAATGTTTTTTTATTATATTTTATCTATATTTTTAAAGATTTAAAAAATTTAACATTAGCTTGAGCCGGAGTGTTTATTGCGAAATAAACAATTTTAGGCTGTTGTTCTGTTGTACAAATTTTATGATATACCATATTCTCAAAAATTATATTAAAGCCATTTGAATCAAATAAAAACATGGTATTAAAAAAAACATAATTATAGTGTCACAAAAACATCTAAAACAAAATTGCAAAATTAACCATAAAACGAGACATTCGCATTAAAAAATACCATGTAATTGTATTATTAACAAAAGAAAGCAAAAAGAAGCTAAATTTTTTATGGATACATTAAAAAGTTAAAATTCAATGGTCGAATAGTTAACTGTTTCTTCTTCTTTTCACCACTCTTAGCAAAAATAATTACATTTATTAAAAAAACTAAAAAAAGCAAGACAAAATTAGTGCCTGAGATACTGTATTTTATTCCAGCTTAAGCAAAAAACGAACAATAATAATAATTAGGAAAAACGGTTGTTTTTTTTAATCTTCTACATTAAAATAAACAAGTTTATAGAAGTTCCAGACTGAGAATCTTTCATAATTTTAGCTTTAGTACTTAAAATACACTTTATCACAGTTAATTAGAGCTATGAACCTCGACGAACTTAATGACTAAACAAAAAACTGAATGAAAACAAGGCATTTTGAATTGTGCCCACAAGATGAAAAGGGAAGGTATAAGATTATACGATGGTGTATAAATTTATAACCAACTACTCATTGTTGTCCTTTTTTCCTGTTATAGAAGAGAATATCTAAATAATGTGTACGCTTTACTTGGTTCATATGAAGGATTGTGTATTGTCTTTATTTTGTACTGTTCTTTATTAAGTGGAAGATGTCATTTTTCAATCTGTCGAGACTGACAGATTGATAATTATATACTTGAAAGGAATTACGGAATAATTAAACAATGAATGGAGATCTTTATCTACCAAAGAAAAGTCTTAAAAGCTCATCACAGTCTGCTGTGATTTGTGGGACGGTGGGAATAGTGGTCTATGTTCCTCAACCTTCTCATTAATTATTGTCTCCACCATCCATTGCTGGTTATCTGCTGACCATTGACGACGGTTTGGAGCACCAAATGGATGCTGCAACTAAATCAGAGTTGGCATCTTCTATCTCTTTCACATTGACCAGTATAGTCTATCGCATTCATTGTAGATGATCGCTGCAGAGCTTTGATTAATGTCGTTGTGGAGTGCACACATGATCTCACAGTGACTAGTTGTTTTTTACTACTCTCACATTCTACTTTTACTACTAAATAACTGCTACCATTTTTCATTTGTTTTTGTCTGGCGGCCTATATTGAAAATTTTAAAAATCGTGTTCTGTATTCTTTTTCAACGTTGTGCTCTCGGGGATTAATATTGATTCGAAGTTTGGAGAAAACAACAATAAACTGTAAACTACCGATATTTTTACGTATTTGAAATCATTTTTAAAGAAAAAAGATCACTTTAATTCAGAAGGATTATTTCATTTATACGTATTTACATTTCTTATCAAACGGTTTTATACGGGAAAAGCGAAAAAAACTTACGAACTTGCTTTGTTGCTTCCCTTCAAAATCTTTTTTATGTCTAAGATTAATGTAGCTGTAATAAATAAAAATGTTGAACGTAGTAAATTTCTTCTCCCATTAAAAAATAGCTTTTTGTGGACCTAACAGTTTACTTAACTTTAACTGTCAAAATTCGACACGTGGTGAACAAACCAATTTTAGGCCAAATATAGCAAATAAAGGTAACAACTTAATACACAGTAGAAAGGCACAGCATGCGAAATACTGTTATCCAGTGAAAGTACAAAAATATCCCAAAGATTGTTTTACAGTTGTTTTTGTTTTTTTTTTTTTTTTTTGGGCGGATTGGAGGAGTTTGGGGTAAGTGCAACAAGCAAGCGAGAGTGTAAAAAAGTAATGAAATGTGTACAAAAAGTAACTATGAAACTATTGCTATCGAAGAGTTAAACAGTTACTATTTAACAGTTAACAGTTGTGTTATTGTGAAAGCAAAACCAGTAAAAATCTCCCTAAGAGTCTAACAAAAAAGAAACCAATTCTAATTCAATGATGTGCAGCCTCAAACAACCGTGATCGAGAAAACAGCGAAGCTTTACTTAAAACAATAACCAGGCGAGAGGGGGAAAGCAGCAATCAACATCAAAGTTCATTGTGGAAACGTTGTGGATTCCAACAGTAGTGATTGCTGCAGAGAAACAGGTGCAGTCCATGGTACAATAGTACCATCAACAACATCACTTCTGTACATCGTCAGAATGACGGTCATCAGCAACACTAATCAAATGAAGCGAAACGCGAATATGTTTTGTATTGAAACATATTAAAAAGCCATCTGAATACGATTCACGCGTATAGCTATATCTCTGCGATGATTGCCACCACGTCTACTAAATGGAAATTAAATTTTCCTCAATTTCCGGTCATTTATTTAGGGTAGCGTGATCAGTTTTGCCGAGTAAATACTATAATTGCATATCTTATTAGATATGTACTATATGTATGTAGATTATACCTTGCATTGTTATTGTAGTTGTACAACAGGTCCCTTTTCCAACCTGACCTGACTAATGCTGACCTGGCGAATATAATTTTATTCAACTGATTCTTTAGTGAATTAATTTTTCATATCACTGAACTTGTTCGGGATAGTATTTTAATTAATCTACTACCAAAAGAGTTTCGTTGGTGATCAATCAACTAATTTGACGTAAAAGTGAATGCAACTCTTTAGTTAGGGAGAAATATTTCTCGGTTTTTTGGGAAATCTATCATATACATTCCTACTTTGTTTTGTATATTCCCTAACGTTATAACGGTTAGGGAAAGCAAGCTAGTTAAAGCATTTTAACAAAAAGTGACAAGTACCGAGTTTGTTCCTTAGCCTTCGAGCAAGACGTTTGATTGACAGATGAGCTCCATGGTGTCCATGGAATTGAAAGGATTGCTTACATGCGATATTTTCAACAAGCATTGTCTTATTTATTTCTTAATTTTCCAGGTGCAACTCATAGCTTTTCGTATAGCAAACTTTCACCACGAGTGCAAAATGTCAATAATATTAATCGTCTTACGATTTTCAGACAAGTAGTATATACATATGTATTAAGGTTTAAAGTGTAGACTGGAGATTTATTTTAGTAGCAACAGCAGCTGTTAGCTGAACATACATCAAGAAGTCTTCTCTGCACTCTGGAAGTGAAACAGCGTAAATCAAATCTCTGGCTGGATGAAGAATACCCACTGCTTTCTTCTCCCCTTGAATAGACAGTAATTAATTGCTTCAGCCAGTTTAAACCTTTTATTGGTGATCAAAAAAGGCTGCTTTAGCTTAGCTTGGTTTGACTCTGTATTATTTTTAAGCCGGACACATTTTCAATTAACTCTACACTGCTGATTTCCTTTCTCTTCTTTCTACTAAAGATAAACTGTAAAAGTAGGAGGCCAAGTTTTATTTTGACTTTTAGAAACTTTCAGCAGTGTTGTTATTATTATTTCACTGTTTCTTGTGTGTTTTCTGCTTCTTGGGCACAGCCGAAGCAATCTAACTTAACGGTAAGTACCACCAAAAACGCCCATATGTGGAGTACCATGTTGATACATAGTTGTGTGTGCATGAACTCGTACTTTTCGAATTTTTAATTGAGAGAGAAGTTATCGATGAAAATTGATGGTCTCGCAACGCTTCAAACTTCACTGTCTCGTCTCAGTCAGTGAATACTTTTAGCAATCAACAATCCTCGTAAGCATCAATCGTGACGTTGCATTTTCATTTAATACGAATACGAATCGAATAAACATACATAAGTTTATGATGTCCGAGGTACAAAGTTTTGAATTAGTTTTCTGTTCTTGTGGTTCATCATGGGCCGCGTTCATGATGGTTCACGGTTAAACTACGTTCATAAAAAAAGAACGCTAGTAATTTACGGACGATAATAATTTACCAGGAAATACACACAACACGTGTTCATTGATCTATATTAAAGTAATCGGACTCCGTAGTATTAACATCTTAAAATGTTTTATTCAAACAATTGGAAAAGTTCTTATTACAAACATAATTAAGATAAGAAAGACACAAGCTCTAGGAAGAAAACCACAGTTTTAGCCTCATTTTGGAGTAGTGCTGCTGCTGTTGTTGTTGCTGCCACACTTTTCAATTGCAATCTAAGCTACACAACTTAAGCAACTTACTTCACTTCTTTTCGTCTGCTACCTGAAGATTGCACTTTTATGAATTCGTTCTGCACGAATAGAAATTAGCACAAACACCGATTATAAATTAACTCGTTTTAAAGACATTCATCTCAATAACTGAAATAATTGTAAAAGATTCTTTGAAAATAAAATATCTTAATTATGATAGAAGACTGTATTTGAGGATGTACTCGCACTTCAATTATTTAAAGTCTTCACTTTTTTTAACAATAATAAAAATTGTGTGAAACAGATTGCTTCTTTTATTCATCAAACTCCTTCTTTATGGTTAATAAAGAAAAAGTGTAATAATTCATCTTAAAACATTAAATTTCGCTTCTAAGATTTTAATATGTGCATATATTTGAACAAAATTATTGAAAAAAATAAATAAAGTAAAAAGTAAATTAAAAAAAGGCAATATTTCAAAGCGACGAAGAAGATTCAACAAACAAAAAAAAATAGTAATATTCAACGTAATTCACAATCTTTGATATATTCAGAGAATTTCAAGCAAACACTATATTTCTTAACCTTATTTAAGTGATTGTAATACGTATCACGATAACGCTTGCATTGCGGATTTCGTGTATTACAATAAATACCCAAAAAATAACTCAAAATATTACATAAACAAATATTTGTTAAAAATTCTCTTTACCAAGATAATTGCTTCTCCATAGTATCATAATCAGTATAATTAATCGAGACTGATTTTTTATGCCTTGGTTTGGATGGAAAACGGTACGCCACAGAATGCTGAAAATTAAAGATTTCCTATCTAATAAAGTCAAACATGTTGTGTTTATTATTCGATTCGAAAGATTATTCCGACTTCTGATGTACATATATTCGTAGTGAGTGTACTTACCATAGATCGCATTCGTGTGGAAATTTACCATTATATTACTAAGCAACATGCAACCGTTGCAGTTGAAGTTGCAGTTTTGGCTGCTTTCCGAAACGTGTTACCCAACATAAGTTAATTAAAAATACATATGTACGAGTACTTTATCCAAACGTACTCGTCCATAATAATTCAAAGAACCGTTGATAACTTGTGCCTGGCGACTAGAAAGATAGAAGATCGTGTCGAAGAGCTGCTGCACCGCTCTGTATGAATTACGGATGCCACATTCAAAGTACCGCGCTTATTTGCACATCTTTTTTGTGGACTAGTATTAAAATAATGATGGGAACGATGTGAGTGAATCACAACATCATCATTATTTGGCAATTATAAAAATTACCAAATTTCAAAACAAATGCACACAGTAACAATATTTTTAGTTGTTAACAAAATGTTTGATCTTTTAAAGACAAGATTTTTTCAAACGCAGCAAACTGAAGTGGGTTAATTTCCTGTACGGACTTTCTTATTTTGTCAGTCAATAAAACATTTATACAATACTACATCTACACTTGTTAATAAAATCATCTTCGTCTTTGATGTCTTCATTATGTCTATAAACGATATGTTATGGTTTTATGGCTACAACATAATATGATGTACTCGTTCGAATGTATTCGAATGTCTCACTTTAACGGATGTGTGATACCTGCGCCTCAAAAAGCGCTTCTTGAAAGCCTACTGATAGAAGTAAATATATAATATATTACGTTACCCAAAAAGCGAATTAGGACGGAAACTAGAATTACAAAAGGGAGTCACCGTAACCTCAAAAACGTACTTAAATTCAAACGACGCACTCGGTATACTAAATGATAAATCATACAGCAATAAATCATTTTTAAATTAGTGCCTCGGAAAAATTAGTGAAAACAAACAAATTTAATTTCTCTATATAAATAATTCTTGTAGCGGCCGCACTTAGGAATAGACGAAAGAGGTTTTATTTATAATGTTGTCGGAAACAGTTAAGTATTAAAGCGTAATTAAATTTTAAATACCACGACTTAATAAACACCTTAAAATATGTAAGTTAGAGATGATTTATAATATTGTGGCTTAAATCTTAAATACTCTTGGCAATGCTTTTGTCAATTGAATGATTAAAGGACCACGATTACTTGCAACTGAAAAGGGGCGAGTTTTGGAGGAACCTGAAAGATGTACATACGAGTACATACAAGAAGTGAGGTAAGGATGCCAGCATAGAGTTACACCTTTTGAAAGGTCAGAAGTTGAGAATAATCTTTAGTTGTTTATATGCTGATTTTGATTATTTATGATCATTTGATAAATTTATATGTGATGATTTGATAAAAGGTAATGTAATGTTGATGTACAGGTAATGTATTATTTGTAATAATTACATTACCAAAGTACAATCGTGACGTTTGGCTTGAAAGTTGAACCCCTCCCCCCATCCTCAGCGATAATTATTGTAATTATAACAGCAATCTTCCTTTATTATGTCGAGAACAAAAACAAACAATACAGAAAAGTACGAAAATGTTTCATTAAAAATCCACTTCTACTCGATGTTCAAATGTTCATGATTCGCTTTCTTCTGGAAGGAAAAAATTTCAAATACAATACTAACTAATAATAATAAAATGTACAATAATAGTTTCATACAACCCGAGACGAAAAGTCCAACAACATTGGCATTTGTTGAATGATGAATATCGGTGATAGCAAATGCAATATCTATCAATACACTTGGCCCGCTCCTCAAAGAAATGCAATGGTCCATGCAGCAAAACAACAGAAGTAACAACCAATATGTATGTAGATACAATAAAAGTATTTTCTTTTATTTCTTGATGGAGTTGGAGCTGGAAAATCTTAGAGCAGCAACTGTAGCTCCAGCTCATCATCCTCGGCCACATCTGGGCTTAATTTCAGTAAAGCTTTTTTTGTTACTGCAGCTATTATTGCAGCTTATTTGTTGTTGCTGTTAGTTGTTGCTGCTGCTGCAATATTTCTCGGCTGGTCTGTTGGTCGGTTGTTGCGGTTCAGCTCGTCACAGTATCTTGGGCATAATAATTATTTATTAACATTACTGACGAAGTTGTTTTGGTTGCCGTTGTTTTTGTTTTGATGCGTTTTTATCTCGAAGTCAAACAGCGTGAAATAAAGAAATGCATTCGTACCTCTTCACCAACTACAAGCAAACCGTGTTGACGTCTCAAGATTAATTTTTGTTTTTTGTTGTTGTGTTGTTTAAATTGGATTTTTGCATCTGGTTTTTTTTCCTCTCTGTGCTGTTGTTGTTAATGCATCTGGCTCGTTATGCTTTTTATATACCATAGCTTAAAATGTACTTACTTACTCTCTACAATGGATTAATGAATGAATGACTCAGCTACGAAGATTATTATTTTGTAGGACTTTTCAGCTACTCACGAAAGAGAGTTTTCGGTTTTACGATGATGATGAGGATGAGTGACAGCTGCAGAACTGAAGATAGGAAAAAGAAGAAATGAAATGTGTTTTGAGAAACATAATTTAATGATTTTTCTCTTATAATATACCATACATATAATACTCCAGTTCAACAACAATAGGGTTTTCCTCTATGATGTTTATTCTTTTTTTCGTCTTCTGTGTTATTATAATGATGTCCAGTTTTAAGCTTCACTTGTTTTTTCTTTACTTTATCGACATCATTTAAAAGCAACTACACTGAGTGATCACTTCTCACTAATTCAAAACAAACTCCAACCACAGACCAATCAGTAGCCGAGGAAAAGCAACTCTGCAACTAAATTAGTCATAATTAGCAAAAGAATATATTAGAAGGTTAATTAAAAATACATTTTAAGGTTCTCATCGTGTGTGCTCATCTGTTGCTCTAATTTCCGGCATTTCCTTTAACTCAGAAACTGTAAAAACCATATAAATTTTTTAATTATTTACATTTGTTGCATTGTATCCGGTATTTTAACGGATGCACTCATGCAGATACTTGCACTATAAAGCAAGATTATCCATTATACTATATGTAAAGCAAAATTATCATATAGAAAACAAAAATCTATTATTATCAGAAATTAATGAAAATTATATCAACTAAAGAGCTTTAGTCATGTCTCAAAGATGCTGCTATACATTATCGAGTGTGATAATGAGAAAATCCTTAATTTGCATCATGATCTCCTTCATAATTTAAAAAAATTCAAATATAGTAAGAAACTTCATACTTTAAATATAATACTGTTAAAACTTAACTTTACTCTTTGTTTTGCATTACTTCATAACAACTTTTATTATATAAAAATTAAAATTCTTTTAATTTGCTCTCTTTTCAGGGTTTTGAGACCACCAGGCGGCGGTTCCAGCGATATTTTTGGAACTGATTTGCCCCAAACTCCGCGCAGTGCTAAAAATCACATGCAGTCCCACATCTTTTCGGCTGAAAAAATGTGTGCCGTCAAAAATAATGGTAATTTGTGTTTTTAATCAATAATAATGATAATAATAATATGCAAATATTTTTCGTAATACTTGCATAGGTATTTAATTCTTAATTTTTATTTGCATTTATATACATATTTATATAGTGTAATCAAATATTTTCGGATTTAGTTTGTTTTTCTTGGTTCTAGTTTTCGGTTTTTGTTTTAACTTAAAAGCAATCTTTTAAAAGCATGTTGTTGAACTCTCCGAATTGTTTCTTCCTCTTCTTCTTTACATGTAGCGAGGAATTTATGTTCTTTAATTTAAGTGGGAAATATCCATGTGTATTAAAAAATGTATATATATTACATTAATTTAAAAATTTAGAAACTATAAAATAATGCAAACGAATATTCTTGTTCTGTTTTTCTATATTTTCTCTTCATATCTTTGCAGTTCGACAAGGAGCTCACAGATTCTATTTCATTGGTATTTTCGTACATCTATTTTCGTTTACTAATAACTAAAAAACAAAAAGAGAATGTTCTTGTTTAATATAACATCTACCACAAAAAGTACCTACTTAAAATTAGATACAACAACATTTTTAAATATTAAAATAACACAGCAAGAAAAAGACAAATTATATTCACTTGGTTTGCATCTTGGGTAGAGAGCGAAGCATCCACATGCGCTTTGTATTTCCATGCGCTTACTTGCTTGGAACATAACAAACTTGATACAATTTTAAATGACAAAATTAAACACAATCTTCGATGTTGGTTTTGCGAAAAGAAACTATGCACTATTATAGTGTAGTTGTGATATTTTAAATGGAGCTGAGAATAAACATTATTTTAATTTACATCAAGAAAGTTATATGATATATTTATGTATGTATGTACATATTTGGTATACAAGTAGTTAAAATAATTCTCATGAATATTTACATATTTATTGTATTTCTGAAAAAAACGTAAATTTTCAATGGCTTAATGAACTCGTCTTATCGTCTAAAACAGTCTGCTCATCAGAACTTAATTGAGTTTTATTGTATTAATAAAGCAAGCATGGAAATACAAATATATTAAGTGTGAAACACATTTATTTATTGATCAGAGAATCTAATATATACCTTTAACAGGTCGTACTTCTGACACACACACACGCACCTGTCCTTTTCTAAGAAATATCGTCTGCCAACCCACGACAAGAGTTGTTGTAGAAACTTATTCAAAACAAATAAATAATACATAACTAATATATAAAATTAACAACATCCTTATAATTTTATAATGCTACTTCAGAGATTTCAATCCCGATAACAAATAATACAATATTTATATAATAATTTTTCCAATTTCGTTTTTCCACTTCCCCTGTTTTATTTTGTCAACTTAAAACAAACTCCTTTCCAGGTGATCAAACACGTCGTGCTCAAAAAACTGGCGACTCCTACTCACACCTCTTCGGAGAGCCTAACCGCCCAAACACCCCTCCCAAAAACCACATGAAGAGCAGTATTCTATTTGGCAAAAACACTGAAGCTACTGCTGCGCAACTATTGGCCAATGGCAATGGGCATCACCACCTAAATGACAAAAGTGGGTCTGTATCGTCGGCATCATCATCAGTCTCATCGTCTACAGAGAATTTAAAAATGAATGGTTTTTATAAGTCAGGTGAGTCAGGTCGCAATGCAATCTTGGAAGAAGGCTGCACTCATCAAAGTCGCATTCATCCATCCCATCACTATGAGGTTTATTTTATATACTATACTCGTATGTGTACAAATGATACTAGAATATTTACATATAAAGATTATAGCAAAGATACTCTAAAACCAAACCAAGGTGGTGAAATGTTAGATAAGGAGCTGCCCAAAGATTATTAATCTTGCCAAAATAAATAGCTTGTTTTCCATATAAACAAACTGCGATTGCGGTACCGAAAGGTGGTTACAAATCAGCCATTTAATTTGATCCACACCCATTGAACAAATAAATCGCTATAATTGATTTCACTGTCTTCCGATTAGAATTTTCATGAATTCCCAAACGAAGAAATACTAGATATTTATTGCTATTCGCTGCAATTGAACTGAACTCATCGGCCGCTCCCATTATACCTACGCCCGTTATTCGTTAATAATGATTCCGTTATATATAATTATTTAATTTATTATTATATAATTTATTGCGATATGTAGTCTTCATTCTTCGTCTCGATTCATAAATTGTATTCGTATATAAGCCAACAGTTTCCAGCACGACGAAGCTAGATTATTTTTCTCAAAAAATGGAAACAAACAATTAATTTTTATTACATTTGAAAAACAAAGCAGTCTTTCCGTTTCCCGTTTAAAATAATAAAATTTCAATAACTTCATAAATAGCAGAATTTTGTTAGCACAAAAAGATCATCCATAACACATTTCAAGTTGAATTTAATAGTTCCAAAGACGACGTAATTGTGCTAGAATTATATACATATTTATTAAAAATTTGTGGTTATTCTTGCAATCGGCAATTTAATTACAACTAAATTGGTCTATTTAAAAATCCGACATAATCCATAACAGAACAATAACAGTCACAGTTTGGTGAAATATGAGTAATAGTAAGTGTCACTAACTATAGTTGTGTCGTATAATTATCAGACCTTTCCTAAAAGTTTTCGTCTTTCCCAATTTAAACAATCCGCAAAAACTCAAAAAAAACAAACCGAAAATCAATCGAACTTCAATATCATATCAACTTTAATTCAATTATCCACCCGGAAGTCGATGAAGCTTGTCCACAAAGCGACTCCACTGAATCTGGTAGCGTCCATATAGATCCACTCGAAACCGATTTGCCGTGTGATGAAAAGAGTGTCAGTCATTCGGATCAAAGTGACTCAAAACACTCCGATAAATACGACGCTGGCACTGCTGATGTTTCTTCAAACACAAAACGTGAATCGGGATGTAATTCTGATAATCCGTATTCTCTGTCAAAAATATCAGTGCTCAGTGGTAAAAAAGATCCACTTGGAACATGTATTGAGAAGCAATCTTCAACGCCGGCACGTAATCCCATCACCGGACTAGGTTTAGGCGAAGACGGCGTTGGTGGGATAAAGCCAAAGAAACGCCAAAGTCGTCGAGGTTTGAGATTTGATTTTAAGTTCTTAAGTTTAAGTGCGATAAACAATAGACAATCAGAGCTAATGTATTAAACCTATATTAATGATGGCCGAGAAGTGCAACTCAGACAACTGAAGAATTATCTCACATTCATATCTAAAATACACATACATTTATTTGATGCAGCTTCTTATTTATTTGATTTGGCAATTTCGCTTCATTATCGTCTGCACACAATCATTATGATGATTAACATCTCACATATATCGCTTTTTGTATTGATTTCTCTTATTTTAATCACATTTATTTGATTTATTATTGTATTCTACTATACTAAATATTTTTTCACTTCACTTAGATGGCAACCCGGTTACTGGTGAGGGTTACAAATCTGGCACCGATTTGAACTCGTCCGTTGCCAGCTTAAATGGCACCAAGCAAGTGATCAACAAAAATCGTATTCCACCAGGTGGCTTTTCATCTGGACTCTGGTAAAGCGAGGCGGTTTTGGTGTCGAATATTTAACCAAAAGCTACAGGAGAAGACGGAGGAGTTCACAGAAAAATTATACAAAAAACCAATTAAAAACAACAGTAATCTGACGGCAACCAAATAGCTGCAGCTGTTAATAATAACAAATATGATTCTGTTCTAATCTAAAACTCAAGAATATTCATAAATCATCACAAATTTATGAAAAGTAAAAAAAACAAAGACGAAAACCATTTACTATACTAATTAAATATCAAAAACATTTTAAGTAATGTTAAAGTAGATACAAAAAAATCAAAGCTGCATGAAAAACGAATTTGAAGCAATAATTTGTGTTCATCTTAAATCTGAAGCATTTAATTGCATTTATGCGCTGCGCATAAACATCTCAATTGAATGACTTCGAAAGTTTCTTACAGCTTGGATATTTTAAAATAGAAAAAAAAATTGCAAATTTCTTTATACTTATATAATTTGTATACCTACCTAAAATTAAAAGTCTATTTCCAACATTTTTTGTGGCAAATCGAACATGGAAACTTAAGCATTGATGTATTTTTTATACTCGCGACTGACTTACGTACACAACTTCAAATTGTCTCCTAAGTTTTTCATTTAAATAAAATATAACATGCAATCGCAGCAAATGTAGTAAAACTATTACTAAAACTAAAAACTTTGCTCAAAATATGATAGCTATAATCCAAACAAAAAAATCACGATTTCATCGAACATTACTGCATCAAAAGACATTCTGGCCACCAACATTAAACATCACAAAAACATAAATTCTAATATAAAACATTACATTATATACATCAACTTTTTATTCATATGCTCATTCATGCGTTATTAATATTGCATTCATATTTTGTAACACATATTCGATAGTTTGCTCATTTGGAAAATATACTCGTATAATTTTAATTCATTTTACTATATATATTCATAAACCAAATTATAACAAAATATATATATATACATATGAATACATAAATATATATGTATATATATATATGTATATATAATTATATACAAGCACTCATTGTGAAAATTATGAACCAGATTTGTTTAATAAATTTCGTATGTGTATCAAAATAAAATTACTAATTTGCATTTTTATTCCTTTATAAGGTTTTTAGGTTAACTTTTTGAATCTTCAGGTGTGCTATTAATTAATTCCTTGCTCTGCAAATTTCGATTAAAAAGTTGTTTGATCATTTGTGTTCTCGATTATAAAGTGATTTTCAAACCGACTTATAAAATTATTTGAGCTGCCAATTATCTATCGAATTCAATATGCTTGGATGTTATATTCTTGTTTCCAAAGTTAGGAAAAATCTCTATTTAAATAATCACAGGTGTTAAACGGGGATTAACTGCAAAAATCTTAAAAAATTGTTCATTTGCACTAAGAAAAGGATTACAGATATCAGTTCTGATTTTTCATTATATTATCATAGATCATTATATTATCATTAGAGAATGTATTTTAGAAAATATTACAAAATTTTACAAATCAAAACAAACGAAACCTTTACAATTTCCATGTTGATTTAAATTAATCTTAACATATGTCTTAGAATGGTTAAATTCAGTTGTTCACAGTACAATACAAATATCGTAAAACATTTCATATCTCAACATTTGGTATCAGTCGAGTCTTCGTTTTTCGTTTTTCCTGCAAATGATTCCAGTTCTAACGTTACAGGTCCATCATTTTGTATATGCAGCTGCATATAAGCACCAAATTTCCCATCTAAAAAGAAACTATACTTTTCTCAATATTCTAAAAATTATATCGAAATATGTTGCAACCTTTAATTTTTTCCGGAAGGTATTCACTTGACAATCGTTTTATTAAATAACTATACAAAGTATTGGCTAAATCACCCTGCATGGCACGATGAAAATCTGGCTTATTTCCTTTCAACTGATGATACAGAGTGAACTGAGAGACGCAGAGTACTTCTAAATGTTCATCCTTGACGCTTCGTTGCCACCGTTTTCCGGTCTGGTCGTCAAAAATCCGAAGAGCCAATAGTTTTCGAGCACTACAATATTATTTTGAATTGTAGATACGAACAAATTAATATCTGAATGATTTAAGTACATGTAGTCGGCATCCTTTTCATTGTCGCCATGTGTTAAGCCCACCAAAACACAGATACCTCGTCCAATGCTGCTAACAAATTCCTCTCCCGCTGCAGCATGTATTAACAATAACGTGTTATCAATTTTCTCAATATTCTACCATTATTACCCATTACTTTGGCTGACTGCACACGCTGAACAATTACCTTCATCCTTTCCAACTAGTTTATTATTATATGAAAATGTGGAACTCTCAGAACCAAATTAGCTGATGTAAAGATCCGATCAGTTTATGGAGGAGATCTTGCAGATTCCATAAACACTTGTTACGAGATGATTTTCAGTCCGTAGATGATATTTTAGTTATATTTTTTTTGTATATTTTCAGCAAACGTGCTGTAAACACATGGCCGCGACTTGTCAGAAATCTGTTGCTGCTGAAACGCAGCAGAGAACAGATAATTTGTTTACAAAATAATTGTTCAGATCTGCGATATCTTTTTTGTCAAAAAATATGAAATGATAGATAAATGACCACCATTAGTAAATACCATTAATTTTAGTATAATTAATATACTCACACATTAAAATTTATTTTTCCAATTTAATGTTGATGAATTTCTAACTTCAAATGTCAAATAGAATGTAAACAAACAAAAAAGAGAAGAACAAGAGCGACGACATAGACAAAACAAGAAAATGTTGGAGTTTTGTCCAGAGCGGGGAAAACCGACCACGACCATAGTATTAATAAATATGTTAGATTTAACTACAGATAACTACATTAATATCAATCAATCAAGTTCAATTTTAAAATGTTTGGAAATAATCCACCGAAAACGGTTAACCTTAAGGCGTACCATTATCCCATTATGGCCCAAACAGTGCAAAAGTGAAATTGGCCGAAATACGCCCATTTCGGGACAAACCCATTCTTCCAGAAACTATTATTATTACATGTTTAAGACAAGATTGGTTGAAGATATTCGTCGTAAAATTCGATGTGTACTTATATATGCACTCACTATGCACAGGTAAGTTAACAAGAGGCGATAATAAATACACCAAAATATACCACTTTACGAAAACCGATTATGCCAATATTTTTGGTACCATTTTCTATTGTGTACAAGTTAAAACAAAACTAAATCTCATTTAAATTCATATTTAAAAAACTTATTCACTCGGTGGTTCTTTCAAATGTTCAGGTATTTCTTGAATTTCTGTTTTCTTGGCATTCAAAGCGACTCCTTCAGGCAAATTTCGTTCTATGTATTCCAAGAAAGTATCTAACGTCGAGCCAGTGAGTTTGTGAAAATTCATATAGCGAAAATAAGTGCGCACTTCGTACTGAACCCGATGCTTCTTATATATGTGCACTGACTTCAATAGCGTCAGACGTTCATGGTGAGCCTTACGTGGAGACCAGCTGTAAAATGGGGATTTCATAGTAATGTTCACAAAAAATCTTCTTTAAATAACTTACCATTTGCTTAATTCTATTCCTAAATGATTGGAAGCCGTTTTCGCAAAAGAGGTGTAGCTCTTCAGAACAGCAGGATCAGCTCCTCGCAATTCAATCTCTAATTTGCTGTAAAGTTTATCTTTTTCCACCAAAGGAAGCGATTGCAATACACTTGTTTGCTTTCCGATGGATGATGAGGCGTCCACAGGTGATTTAATGCATAATGGCGCCAATTGATGTAGTGAGGGTACATTCGTGGAAATGTTAGTTATAAGAAAAGGTTTTAAGGACTAGATAAGGAGAGATTTTATATTAATTTGTTTAGTATTACTCTTTATCAGCGACACTTACTCGAAACATTATTGAAAACAAAATTCCGTACTTCAGCCGAGGTTATGCAAGCATTGTTGCCAACTCATGCTTTAAAAACAATACTGATACAAAACAATTGGCAATGAATGGTTTGCACCGTTCACAATACTCTGCCTAATACAACGAACACATCACTTAACTTTTATTGAATAACATATCAATTGCAATTTGTAATACTCCAAAAATTAAATATATAAAATTATATCTTATTGATAATACAAGAAAAAACAGCGGGCCTATATATCCCGCCTATATATTCTAACCTGTAGCACATAT
Organism: Myopa testacea; assembly: GCA_949629155.1. Taxonomy (NCBI): domain Eukaryota; kingdom Metazoa; phylum Arthropoda; class Insecta; order Diptera; family Conopidae; genus Myopa; species Myopa testacea. The sequence goes on along the minus strand of OX451345.1, from coordinate 54,707,967 downwards.
CGGATTGGCCTAGATGCCGTTAGCAAGGGATTAGAAATACATTCCATTTATGTTATACAAAATTTTATCGGAGACCTTATAGTTTTCGAGAAAACGCAATTTAAGATTTTTATTACTGTTTTTCCAATTCATTAATTTTTTCCTAAGTAAAGAGCATAATTAAGACGTGCAAATATCCCAATACTAAAAAAGTAGGGATTTTTAGCTTTCTTTAAAAATTTATTTCACTATGATCGGTGCATGACGTAAGGAGAAATCGCAATTTAAAAGTCGCAATCACGTTTTCAACAGAAAATATATAAAGAGAGAGAAATTTTTAACATTGCTTGCAGTAATATCTGCCTTTTCCAAGACAAATTTAAATTTTGGATCATCACTCACCCTTAAGAAAGCGTATAAGTTTACAATAGCGCAAATGCTCCGATTTTGTTATTGTTGGAGGTGTTCTTTCTTATGCGAACGCGAACAACAACAAAAGTTTTGTCTGAGCTCAACTGATTTCGGAGTTATAACCCCTCGAAATGCGAAAGTCTTCTAAACCATAAGAGATACATACGTGTTATTGATATCGTTAGAAAGGTATGCAAATTATCTTTTTTTTTATTTAAAGTAACATTTTAAAATAATACTTTCTCAATTATTGCAGTAATGTTGAAAGCTGTCTGTCAGCTGCGTTTTCACAGTAGGAAGCAAATAATAAAAATAAACTTACTAATTTTATTTCAATTTCAAGTATAAAATACGAGAAACATTTTTCGTACGATTTTTCACAAACATTTTTCAGTTTCAAGGGGAAGAAGAAGGAAAGTGTTGCCACTTTAGATTTGTAACTTATTGCCGAAAATTCTAAAAATTATTACGGTGCTGGTAACACTTTTTGCAGCACGTGCTATAAATGTTTACTTTAACAATTGAAAATGGAGAGCAGTGGTTAGACACATGATGCTGTAATGTTAAAAGAACAAATTAAAAATATTGCTCTTATAATTTTAGAAGTTCCGAAAATGGTTCAGGATGATTTGGATGATAGTGACCTTGATGATGAAGCTGACGACGACAACTGGATTGAGGATGATGGAGAATCAACTATTTGTCTGTTTTGCGATAATGTCAGCTCATCTGTGACAAGCGCAATTAACCATTTAAAAAACACACACGACCTCAGTTTAGCAATGCTAAAATCAAGATTTCAAATGGATCAATACTCTTTTCTAAAACTGATCAATTGCATTCGTTTAGAAAAGGTTCCGCTAAGTAAGCTGATTAAAGCAACAGATGTATTCTGGAGTGATGAAAAATATTTGAAGGCTTTAAAGTACGAACCTTGGTTAAGTTATGGTAAGACTAAGTGTAATTTTAATAAGAATACAAATAAATTAACTTATTTACGCAGATTATGAAGTCATGCCAGGAGAAACACCAGAAGATGGTAAACCTGCCTCAGATGATTCAAAAGTATTGCTGCACGCTCTTCAACATAAAGTAATGTAAACATCTGGATTAAGAACTGAATACTTATTTGCTCCATATTTAAGGTAGAAGCACAAGCACGACTTCTCGAGGAAGCCGCGAATGACATGAATAATATGCGAGTTAGTTTTCAGCGTTTAGTTGAAAAGGATAGTTCTGAGACCAGCGTTCCCCTAAATTGTGTATCTGCAGCTTCACCTCGAGCAGATGAGAGCTACTTTAGTAGTTATTCACACTTCGGCATACATCACGAAATGCTTTCGGTTTGTATAACTGCTAATTTTCTATGAAGTCATTCCAAAACTGTTTTAACAGAGAATGTATTTGGAATTACTTTTGAAAAATCACCTAACTAGTTACAATATTAATGAACTTTTATTCCAAAAGCAATTCTAATGCTTTTTTTAATCCTGGCAGGATGTCGTACGCACAACCAGCTATCGAAATGCTTTACTAAATAACAAGGACTTTGTACTGGGTAAAGATTTGCTTGATGTGGGTTGTGGAACATCGGTACTGTCGATATTTGCTTCACAAGCTGGTGCAAAAACGGTCGTTGGCATTGATAACTCCGATATTATTTACAATGCAATGGATATTGTAAAGTATGCTATTAAAGACACACATCAAATATGTTTTGCTAATATATAATATTATCTTGTTTTTTTCGAATTAAGAAACAATCATATTGAGAACGTGTCTTTGGTAAAAGGTCGACTAGAGGAAACTGCACTACCTCAAGAAAAATTCGACATTATCATCTCGGAATGGATGGGCTATTTTTTGTTGTTCGAAGGCATGCTGGACAGTGTCATCTACGCTCGTGATAACCATTTGAAGGAGGGAGGCACGTTACTACCCAACCGTTGCACCTTGAATTTGCTAGGATATGGTAATGAGGAACTCTTCCAATCACATGTCGGATTTTGGAATGATGTTTATGGGTTAGATATGTCGGTTATGCGGCGGGAAGTGTTGCGTGAACCCCTTATTGACGTGGTCGATGCCAAAGATATTTTAACTGAATCAGATACTATAGCAGATTTAAATTTGTTAACAACAGATTTGAACTATTCAAATTTTTCATACAACTTTCGATTAAGATGTATCAAGACGGGACAACTAAATTCTTTTGTTGGCTATTTTGATACGTATTTTGATTTGCCAAATTCAGTTATGTTTAGTACAGGACCAACACATCAGCCTACACATTGGAAGCAGGTCGTATTCTTTATGGAGCAGTCTGTCGCAATTGAAGCAGGAGCTATTATAAGTGGGAAATTGACATGTAGACGCAGTCGTTGCAGTGCTCGCTCATTAGATGTAACGATAGAAATTTTTAACAGAAAATATAATTACTACTTTGATTGATGGAATCGTTTTTATTAAATATCGGAAGTTATCAATGATTGTATTGATTTACGTATATTTAAAAATTAGGTAATTATTTAAAAAATTGCTCAAGCTACTCTGTTGCATTAAACAAATCTTTGAAAATATTTTAAATCTGTTTCACACAGATGATTTCTGAGCTCTGTTTCTGTGGTTGAGTTCGATTAACAATCTAAGATGCTCCGCTTTCTAACTCTGTTGCTGGTATCTCGGGCTCCTCGTCGTTGTACACATTTTCGGCCATTTGCCAAACCTGCATGATATTGTCCTCTGAAACGGAACAAATAATCCACGGTTCATTCGGGTTCCAGGAGAAGTCTGATATTTTTGCAGTATGACCACCATGAATAAAAAGCAACTCTGGCGGCCCATCCTCAGCATCTTCCGCAGTTTGTTCCTCGCCAATTTTAGACAAGTCCCAAACATGCAACCGGCGATCTGTTCCGGAGGATGCCAAAATCGTTTCGTTATGCGGAGACCACTGAACCTGGAATATTTCATCTTTGTGGGACTCAAAGGAATGTAGTTTCAATTTAAGATTACGCAAGTCCCAAAGCGCAACAGTCTTGTCAGCAGATCCTGTAGCCAAAATGAACTCAGAGTACGGATTAAAGCTTAAGCAATTCACTTCGGCTGTGTGCGCATCTACAGTATGCGACGGCTTTGAAGTGTTATTATTACGAGTGTCCCAAATCATTAGTTTTTGATCATCAGCAACAGATCCAAAGAGCGATTCATGCAATAAGTGCCAGGCAACATCTTCAACTACGGCTGTATGTCCGGTAAAGATATTTTTAGCATCAATTACACGATGTTCCTTCGGTGTAGCATTGATGTCCCATAAACAGATTGTATGATCGTCTGATGCCGACAGCAAGTAACCTAAATTTGGGTAAATTAGTACACACTTTAAATGTCAATTTAAAGTAGTAAAAATAAGCACCGTTTAAATTCGGATTCCATGACAAGCCATAGCCTTCTTTCTGGTGCCCACGCAAACGCAAATCTGGGTGACATTCTCCCGAGGGTTCTGGTTTACTCGGATGCTTGGTATAGTCAAACACCAATACATCACTGGACGGCGTCTTTGTAGCAATGACGCAAGCGTTTTGTGGCATATAACGTGCACGATTCACTTCTCCCTCGTGATTAATTTTAATCTCAATCTCTATTTTGCCACAGACGGAACCAAAGCCGCCAAATTCGCCTTTCTCGTTGTCATAGTGTGAGCCGTCAAATTGAGCATCTTCGCTGGGCAGCTGCACACTAGCAATAAGCAAATGATTCTGCTCATCGGAAGTGTGGGTTCCTAAAATTAAACGATGTACAGAATAATCCTTGCCCTCCTGTTTTGTAACGTCAGGTAACCATTGCGCGGTCAAGGAGGGCCATTCTAGTGCATGAGTCATAACAAGGTCGTACAGAAATGGAGTGTTTTTCTTCCAAATTTTATATTCTTCATTTATGACCCTCTCCTCAACGGCATCGTCGAAAGATTCAGCTGAATAAAGTACAGAGTAAATAAATAAGAAAAAACGCTTGAATATTGCTATTTACCATTATCACTGCGATCCACCATTTCAAAATTTTAATTTAATTGCCTAGGCGACCAATTAATTCCGGCAAAGTTTAAAAGAGAACCCTCAACTATGTGAAAGCTGGCACTAGATTCACACCTCGCAAAGTCCACAGATATATAATTCGGCTTAATATTTTACTTCTGAAATTAAAAACCTAACAATCGAAAAACAATATTTTTCGTATAATCCTGATAAGTTCGTTTATATTCTTAATTAAATTGTTCCCCCAGAAACCCAGTTTTAAAACTACCAACCAACACAATGCCGAAAATCCTATAAAAAGGGAAGCTGGTCGGTATTCGCAAAGAAGTAATGGCGGGATTTTCACTTAGCAGTGATGCCATTGCATATATTTTATGACGACCACTCATGTGCATATAATATGCATGCAACAAAATGCTCTTAGGTACAAACACGATTTTTAGCCCGTTTCTGTAACTCCGTTGGAGAAATATTCAAATGCAAGTGACGTTAGCCACTTTTGCAGAATCACTGAACGTACTCAACAACTCACTAGCTAAATTGCCAGTGAGAAAAAACTCGTTTGGCAGGTGACGTCAATTTCAAACGTCAAACGAGGAAATCGTTCCAGAAACTGCCCCTAGTTAATTGTGAATTACTATATATTTGGCCATTGCCCAAAATTACAGACATGTTGATTTTGATTTTTTTTCATAGTCAATATGTATGTATGTTATTAATTAGTAGCGATTAATATTTGCTTTTTTGTATTGTTTTCATAGGGAGTTGTTATTGATTAATAATTAATTAATGTACTAAATTTATATTAACACTAATTTTTGGATGGATTGTTAATGGATTCATTTCCGGTCTCTAAATTTTCATTTCCGGCTAGTCACTGCCAAAAGCACTGCATATTATTTGCATTCCGGATGCAAAAATATTTGCGCACCGGAATTGGGCTTGTCAATTTCGATGCACAGAGAGAAAAAATATTTTGTCGTTTTTTATTCTAATTTTTGCGAATGTAGCAAAAAGGGAAAAGGATGACGACGAAATCAAAGACGGCGTCAACCGCTCTACTGTTGCTCCTTGTTTTCATTTCCATATATCCCGAAGTTTCATTTATAAAGTATGCAACGAACATGCAATCAGAGATTAACATGCATTTACTAGGTTTTAACGCAATTCAAGTTACATCGGGCATGAATGAATTTTTTTAGGAATTTGTATTATGGCATATTTTAATGCACATATTAAGGAATCGTAAATTTTTAAAGAAAAACAATATAAATGTTCATCAAATAGTTTATCTTATATTATGTTTCGCTTTTGTCAGGATGATATACACATTTACGTAGATTCACAAATAAATATTTGCAAAATGAACCATTTTTAAAGTTGAAAATCATTAAGACTGAAAAACTGTTGTATTAACTCGAAAAATGACATGTTAATTTACAGATCTAATCTATATATCATTAATTCTGTATACTATACGATTTAATACATTGTTTCTATATTAATGTAAATGTTAAATGTACTTTATAGAATTCAATTATTTTTAGATTTTCATGTCGTTCACATAAGCATCTAACTCAGCGTCAAGTTCTTCCGCCGTAGGCGCAGGACCCTTTCCTCGTTTTCCACCGTTACTTGCACCTGTTTTAGTTTTCGAACCCCGCTGGTTTCTACTAGCGGGGGCAGCTGAACGTAAAAAAAATCCATATATATATCATCGATTTGAAGTTTTAATTTGAATAGCGCAAATTGATGATTATAATTCTCACCTCCGCGTCTTGTTGGTCGACTAGATTGCTGTCTGCGTCTTAAGGGACTGTCACCCAAACGCCCACTTCGCGTAATAGCAGCCACATCAGAAGTAGCTAATTCTATATTCATAGGACGGCCATCTAAGGGAACACCATTGTATTGCTTTATGGCCTTTAAAGCATCGGCAGGACGATCATAAACTACGTCAGCAGTACCTAAATTGAAAAACGTTTTCTAGTAAAACACTCTGAAGATTTTCAGTTCTTACTAAAACGAAAGATGAAACATTTCTATGCTCTTACCTAAAGAGCGTCCAGATCTATCGTAATGTACAGCAGCCTTCTTTAGAGGCCCAAACTCGGCAAAAAGCTCCTGAATATCCAAATCCGAGACACCGTAATCCAAGTTGGAAACAAGAAGCTTTGAAGAATCGTTGTTTAGAGATGCAGCTTTCAAAATGCTGCCTGCACCGCCACGTTTAGGTCCATCATACATATCATGTTTCCAAGCGCTGTTTACATCGCCCTAGAGAGGAGGAGGAGTTCGTAGCTTCAGGAAATGCATCAATGACTTGTAGCTGTCGCGTTGATGTTATTTTGAGTTATTAACTAAATTAGTTTCTGTAGTCTTTCGAAATTAAAATTATTCAAAGGAAAAGTTAACAAGTGTGTACAATACAATTATAACTTGACGAGGGACTAGAAGTTTTAGGGAACATGTAATTTGTAAACAGTTATTACTGTTCAATGATGTTATATATATTTATTTCTTTCTTCTCTGCAACCCAGAAATCAGCACCATTGCAATATCAAAAGCCAGCAATATCTGCATTTGTCCGCCATTTTCTAGATTCCATACACAACCAAATTACAAACAGTAATGAAAATCGTCGATGAAAAGGCGATATAAAAAATATCCTACGGCCTCCTAATTTAACGATCGCCAAGCTTCTTCCATTATTAATAGCTCAAATTTTCCATCAATAAAAAATCCAATTGTGTTACCCTTGAGAATTTCGCCTTCTGTATGCCACGATTGCGTCCCCTGAGAATGCCACCATCGACATTTCCCTTTCTAGGAGATCCTCCGCTAGCTCTTCGACCGAATTTCTTTTGTGGTGTTTGACGTGCTGTCCGGCCCCCAGAAGCTCCCGAAGATTTTTGGTTCTTGTTCGATTTAATAATATCATCCAAGCTCATTTCAATTTTATCAACCATTTTTTTCTTAATTTGTATAAACTTTGGAGCTTTAAAATTGAAACTATAGCAACTTTCTAAATTACTAAATAGTATAAATAAATATGTAAGGGCGCGAAAAACACTTTATTATAAGAACTCGGTGGATTATTTTAAACGGGAACACAGGCTAAAATAATATAATTTCCTGCTCGTCCTCCTTTTCGATGTAAGAAATAAAAATGGCGTCTATGGTAGGTGTTAGTCACGAGACAGAGTTGCAAACCACGTTAAAGTTTAAGTTACGTTTTTTTAATGAATCCTATAGTTCTTTGATGTTTTTTGTCAATCAACTTTGTGTTTTACTCCAGGTCTCTATCTCCAAACTGAAAATCGCAAGAAGTTACGTTTTTTTAATGAATCCGATAGTTCTTTGATGTGTTTTGTCAATCAACTTTGTGATTTACCCAGGTCTCTATCTCCAAACTGAAAATCGCAAGAAGTTGCGATTCTTATCCCCGCCTGTATCTCCTAAAGTATAATAGAATTTGCGAACCCGTTTGATAAGGTATAAAGGGGATCTCTTATTTAAATGAAATAAAATGTGGTCAAAACTCGTTCACTTTTCTTTCTCGTTCTTTAGCTCTGTACACATATTTTTTTATAAGAATCAGTTCAGGATTTTAGGAGAATTAGTGGATAAAATCTAGTCTAGTCCCAAAAGCAAATATTTTTGTTGTTTTCCATGGAAACTACAACAACAATATGGTTAAGAGTTATAGCCTTTGAAATTTGAAAAGTTGGAAGCTATATCTCATAAACTAAAGCACATATTCGGTTGGTGTGAGCATCATTACACATGGAAATATCTTTCATTTATGTAATATAAGATTTTATGAAAAACCTTATAGATTTTGAGAAAAACTAAACTATGTAATACTTTTTTTCCAATGCATTAATTTTTTTCTAATGGGAATTTATAATTTTAAAATATTACATTATATAATAGAGGTACCGGTTAATTCGTGCGGTTTTTTTCGAAAATTGAAGCTTTATTGTGAAAAAATGGTTACCAATTTAATATTCGCGACACCAAGTGATTTTGCAAGTTCTTCTTGGTCGAGCAATGTCTCCAATTCGTGATCTTCAAACTTGTTTGGCTGTCCGGGTCGTTCATCGTCCTCCAAGTCAAAATTGCCACTTTTAAACCGTGCATACCACTTCTGGCACGTACGCTCTTCCACCAAAATACGATGACTTTCGGCAGCCTTTTTCTTCATATTGAAGCAATGAAGAAGTACTCCCCGCAAAAACACTTTATTCGGCAAGAAATTCGACATTTTCAGAGTAAAAAAAGGATTGTTGTTTACGCTTCAGCTAAATGACATTTACTGATTCTGAAACTATATGACAGTAGCTTTGCAACACATATTTGGAAAGGTGAATCACTGGAATAAAAGTCAAGTTACACCATCTGTTAGAAAACCGCACGAATTAACCGGTACCCCTATTACATATTATTATTAATATTTTTAAATTTATACATATAATTATCCCAACACTAAGAGAATAAGAATCCTTAACATTTTTTCGAAATTTCACAATTTCACACACACAAGGTTCACAAATTTCACAATTCATTTCACAAGGATCGGTGAAGGAGTTTAGGAGAAAAACCGATGTTTTTACTGGACCTACCGTGCAAAACTTTCAAAACAACAACATTCGCCTTCCGGGACTAAACTAAATTCTATCCGAAACAGCGTTTTAAATTCCAAAATAACAATACCAACACTTTTCATAATAATGGTTTCGAATATTTTAAGACGTAATTCTTCATCACTACGAAATGCAAATATCAGATTTTTTACGTTCAATACATACTCTTTTTTCGTCACTACTGAAGTTAAGGCAGTTTACATCACAGGAAATAACTAATCTTTGTTTATTACCAAATTATTTAATAATAATAATAATTATCAGTAATTCATGTGAGTAGTGCCAGGATATGTTCATTGTTGCTATTACAGGAGGATTTGCCACTGGGAAGACCACAGTGAGCAAAGTGTTTGAGAGAAATGGCATCCCAGTGATCGATGCAGATAAAATTGCTCGTGAGAGTAAGTTTGATTTAATGTATTACAAGGAAATTAATCTACACTAGTAAATAATCTTCACTAGTTGTGCAGCCTGGCAAACCATGTTGGCACAAAATACGCGAAGTTTTTGGCGAAGATGTGTTTCATTCCACCAAGGAGATCAATCGGGAAGCCTTGGGCAAAGCCATCTTCAGTGATAAAGAACTGCGAGCTAAGTTGAATAAAATAACGCATCCTGTCATACATCGAATGATTTTCATACAGGCTTTTAAACACTTTATGAGTGGTTGTAATTGGATAGTATTGGATTTGCCATTACTTTTCGAGACGGGGCTTTGGGTGGATTTCATATATAAAATCATAACAGTTACTTGGTACCGGAATCAGTTGTTTAACGATATTTAGTTAACTTACGAAAATTTGTATCTTACACAGCGATCCGGAAACTCAGCTAAAGCGTCTGATGGAACGCAATGAATACTCTGAGGTGGATGCACGTAAACGCATTGAGTCCCAGATGCCCCTCGACAAGAAGTGTGAAGGGTCACATTTCGTGATAGATAATTCTGAAAGCATCGAGGAAACTGAGGCAGCAGCTATGGACATTCTTAACATGATGAATGAAAGCAAACAACACTGGCGCATTCGATTTACGCTGCTTGGATTCACCCTGGCCTTTATTTTCGCTATTTATTATTTGGATAAAATGTTTAATTTCCTACCCAATATTAGAACTAGTATAAAATCCTAAGCAATTGGTGAATGCAGCGTGAAATGACGCTCCTAATATTGTATTAGTATTAAATTATTATTAGCATTTAATAATAGAAAACTGAAATTTAATAAAATTTTCCATTATACGTTAACAGGTCGACAGACGCGATACTATTTTTAATTTACTTCGGTTTTTCACAGATACATACATATGTACATCTTCGAGTATATGCACGTTTTCTGCTATTTTAATTGTACTACCAAATATATTTTAGTAATTATATAAAAGAAAAATAACAGCGTTTTTTGTTACAGTAGCCTTGAAGTTTGTAAGTATTCTTAAAACATTAAATCGCATTGGAAGATATTTAAATTCAGCATTCCACTGAAGTTATGAAGATGAGTTATATGTTTATACATCTTGAGTTAAATTTCTAATTCACTGCTAAATAGTTAAGTAAATATGTTGAAATACATAGGTACTCCATTCTAAAGTGTTAGGATGGATGATAATATTCTATTGCCATAATTACATAGTACATCCATTTGTACACGAAAACCTTTATCGGGCATACTTTTTCCGTTTTACTGATTCATGGAGAAAATTGTAAACATCAGTCTTCCAGAACCATCGACGCCAATTTAAGATACAAAGTAAGCTAATAAACGAAAAGCGCTTTCAGCTGAGTTCAGCTCATTTCAGTGGTTCATATTCATATACTTATGTAGGTATGTATGCCTTTGTATTTACCTAAATGTATGCATATTTTTGTGTTTTATTAAATATATCTACTGGGTATGTAGCACAAAAGTAAAATAAATCAGAAAGAGTGTTACCATCGGCCTAGTCGAAGATAATATACCCTACACCCGTAGAATAAATTTATAATTGACTTCTAATAATTTAACGGACCACCGTTTTCTGGTAACTCTACTGCAATCTAGTTTTATTTCATTAGCAGGCGGGCCACGCCCATTTTTTAAAAGTATATTTTGGTCCGAGACTGGACTTGTGGACAACCCCAAATTCTCTCTACAAGCTGAGAGCATCTTTAAGGTATTAAGTGTTTCTTTATACTATAATAATTATAATTATATAATAACTATAATATTTTTGAGATAGTATATTTTAAAAGTTAAACCGTCTTTAACCACATCCTGAAAATCAAGAGTTTGTGTAAACCATGTTTATAAAACTTGCTCTTGCGCATTTCTGAAATTAAACGCACAATCGATGTGATACTTAAGTTTTTTAATTGTTGCCATTTTTCAACTCATTCATTCAGCATGTATTTATAATCCTAAAAGGTTCTTTTAAATTGTATTCGCCTAAACTTTGGAATATATAGTTTAAATAATAATATAATGTGAAAAATAAATATGTACATGTAATACATAATATAAATGTTTTAAGTACACATCAAAAACAATTTTGAATGCTTTGCGTAGAGTGTAAAGCAACAAAAACATTATGTGAGACTTGGTGAAAACCGAACATAAACGATCCTCAACTATATTAAACAAAAAAGACATCACGGCAGATTATAAATACAAGAGCAGGTTCTCAACTCAGTTAGTATTAAAAAATCGTTTGGGAAAAGAACAAGGTGTTTGGGCAAACAAGTTTGTGAACTAGTGAGGATAAATAAACCACAATAAAAGAAAGAATTTTGGATCGACCTTATTTTGCAAATTGAAGTGAAAAGTGACTGAGACGACACTGAAAATATAAGATACATTTTATAGACAGAAAATTCGGATTTAAGTGCAAAGAACCAAAATGAAAGCGGGCTTGTTTACATTTTCTCTAATTATCGGCCTCATTGTAGCTGTACCATTTTCTGGTCATGAGTGAGTAGAAAAAAACCAATTATTTTTAACCATTGATGATATTGTTAAGGTGAAATCTGTTCTTTCTAGCACATCTTACATTAGCATAAAATATTTTATCTAGTGCAATTACAATATTTGAAATTATATTAATACCGGGCAGTCAATTAGCATATTTTTTGGAAAGTCAGTGAAGAGCGATTTTCTATTAAAATTTCCGAATTGGATTTTGGAAATGAACTGACTTAAAATATGCACTTTCGTTACGGTTGGCTAGGTGCCATAAACATAAAAAATACATGTACATATTATGTACATGTACATAAATACGAACATTAGTATATAGAAACAAATGCTTGCTTTTGAAAAAGATTCCCTGTTTTCAGACTGGAATTGTGCATGTACATAGACATTTAAACACACATATGTATACATGAACCTCCGACTAAGGAGAAACAAGTTATATGTACACAATAGTTGGAAATAAAGCAGTGAATAGTTTTCTATATGAAAACCAAAATTGCAAGCATTGATATATGGAGAATTCGCAACCAGGAATGGTGTCTTAAATATAAACTAATTTTCCTAAACTTTATACCTTTTTCTTTCACTTGACTATATATGTATATACATACATATATATTTTAGGTCATGTAATTTCTTTAACACCTTTTTCTTTTAATTCTTTAACAAACAGAAATGGCAAGCCTTGATTTATAAAGAAATTGCGGAATGAAGTCTTCAATTTAACCCAATTTATCAGTTTTTTACAGTTTTCTTTCACTTCAATATGTTTGTATATAAATTGTAGATCGTGTAACTTCTTTAACAATTTTTCCTACTGTTTAGTTCGTGGTAAGTGTTTTAATAATATTACTCAAATTTATGTAGGCCATCAGTAGTTGTTGGCTATGTAATTAACGCAAAAAAATCACACTTAGAGCAGAATGTTTTCAAAGTTCATGCAATTTTTACGCGATAGTAACTTCTCAGCAGAAAGGTTTAAGCTTTATGGCTAGAAGCAGAGTAATTAAATTTGCCTTAATTTCAAATTACTGTACAGATAACCCGCCTATAACCCGCAGATAGGTTCCTATAAAATGCCATGTTTTGTGAAACCGTGTTATATGAGACCCAGAGCCAGTACAAGGGATATGTTCCGAAATTTTATTAAACAAGGCTTTTTAATTCCATATAAGCGTAAGTTGCTTTATTATTTTTATGAAAAATGAACTATCAATAACAAAAAACGAAAGAAATAAGGAGAAATATTTTCATTTTATGTAACATTCATTTAATAAATTTCTCATCACTCCAGAGTATTTTGGTTGAACGATATCACCTTCACTCTCTGAAACTTTCTCATGTGGCACATCTTTTTTGAATCTTCTCTTAAGAAATCTATAATTTTAGGTTGTTTGGTTTGGCTATTTTTTCCCTATAAAGGTTCTACTGGGCACTGTTTTTACCAAACCCCAATATTTTCTTACTTAAAGCGCAACACGAGCTCACCGTGTTCAAGCCACACAGCTATAGCTACGATAGGGAGAGCTTATTTCAACTGTCATCTGTCGCTAATACTGTTTAACTAACATCCAAAACGTTGGCTGTTGCAGCGCGCAATAAAGCGACATTTACTATAATGTTTTCACAAAATAAATAAAAATGTATTTGTAAATAAAAATTTAGAATTAAATATTGTACATGATGTGTGCATATTTATAATTTGATTGCTTACGCACTAAACAAATATAAAGTTGTATTGTATTCCATAAATTTTTTTAATATTAATTTATATTCCAAACACAATATTTTCAAATCAGTCAGATGACTGATTATTCTAAACACCGATTTATTTTCAAATCAGGTGCACCAGCATTTCCATATTTGGTCGGAGGCTATTATGTGGTAATGTTTGACTATCGTTGTGTATTGTATTTTATAAATTCAATTCGAGGTATTAACTTTCGATAAGATTAGAACTTTTGTAAGAACTTTTAATTTAAAAAAATGTTTTATGTTAAAAGCTTTAGTGTTTAAACCATAATATCATAACAATTACAAAAGAAGCATATCATCTAACAATACTTACACTGTTGCTCCTTTTATAGCGGTTTCGAAAGTGAGGTTGAATTCTTTCCATTGGAGCATCAGGAGCAACGTACACAAGAGCCTCCTCTAAAAGAAAAGCCATTTGGTAAGTTCTAAGGACTTAATGCACTACTATAAATTTAGAAATTTATGTATTATTACTTTAAAAAAATCATATACAATATTTAGAATCTTAAAGCAATTTTCAAGTTAATCATGAAATACATACATACATATGTATTGAAATTATAAAAAATTGGTTGTGTAAAAAGTGTAAAAATTAATGATAAATGTATAAACATAATGTATACGAGTATAAAGAAGCAATTCGAATTAGAGGTCCGCTTATAAAGGTCAAGTGTAGGGCTGAATTTTATAAACAGTTTAATTTTACATTCTAGATATCGATGTTGTCACCAGTGAAGTTGGATACAATCCTTCGCCAAGAGTGTTTATTCAGCAGGCTTTCCCATTTTTCGGAAATGATTTCTTTAACTCATTTGGTGGTTTTGGGTTTGGTGCTGGTCCACAGCATATACCATGGTGGAAAGGGTGAGTGTTGCTTTCTTCATAAAACAGTCCAACTCACAAATAAGTCCATAAAATATATTGTGGTTTTCTATCGCTTAAACCAGATACATTTATAGACTCAGAGACATTTACATTCCCTAGTACACATTTACATACTTGTACATTATACGAGTGCATAGCAGATAAATTGTAACTTAACTAAATTGGTCACTATTTCCCTCTGTTATATTCATAGTATGTGGTTCAAGTAAAGAGTAAATTGAATGCCTTGATCAATTGTCTGAAGCGACTTCCAAACTGTTTCAAAGTTAATTCGACAACAACGTAATTCGCTGTTAAGTTTTTATAAAGAAATTAACTTTTTCGAATGTGGTACGGAAAAATGCGATATGTTGTATTCAAAGCTGTGATTGTTAAATTTATTCCTCATTTTGTTTTTCGATTCAACTCGGGGCATTAGTGAAATATTGATATCAGTCATCCATCTCTGTGACCCGATGGAGCAACTTAAGAATAGAATAACGTCTTTGAAATATTTATGACTTATAATCTAATTATCTCAAGTGAATTTTACTGTATCTTGTGTATGTTTGTCTCTCAGACACAAATAGATCCAGGTTTGAACAACTTTTGCACTTTGTTCGAATCTTTGGTGAATTCAATCATCCCATTAGGAAATTTCAATAGTTTTAGAAGATTACTTTACATACATTGCATTTCTTTTAAAATATGATATGATTACATTTTTTAATACGCCTAACTTATTTTTTCAAAAAATAGACAAAATGTCTGCACCGAGAGGCAAGAAGATGTGAAAGACACGGATCCAAAAGAAAACACTGAACTTGCCGACGAAGATGCCATCGCGGCGGAGGCAGTTGACGTGAGGCCACCAGCTTTTGCGCAATTCCAGTTCAGCATGAACTCGTGCGTCGAAAAACCTAACAAGCAGATATGCACCAAAACGTAAGCGAGCCAACACTGGGTACCTCTTCTTTTCTGCATGGAATAATTATTAATCAATCATATGAACATGAATTTTATTTTTGAATGCAATTTGGCTTTCTAGAGATTTCACAATTGATGTAAACATTTCTTCATTATCATTAAAACTTTCAATGTTTTTTTCCAAAATTAGCGTCAATCAAAACGGCAAAAAGAAGTCGTTAACAATTACGCGCCAGTGCTGTCATGGTTATGGCCGACCACGTAATGCTGATCTTTCGACACCTTGCGAGAAGATCGAAATTAAGAACATTGAAGAAGCGGCTGCGGACATGGGTGCCAAAGAGTTCATAGCAAGTGCCAAAAATAATGGCTTCAACGATGTGATTGGTAATCGTAAAAATATAACCGTTTTTATGCCGATCGACGACGCTTTCAGCAGCTTCAACGAACAAACGCTAAATGAAAAGGTTACTACAACCCAACGTATTACCGTATTGATATGACTACGCTAAAATTAAAACTATTATTTTTTTAGAACTTGGTCGAATCTAGTTCTGATGACTTAATGCGTAACATGTACATGCGCCATGTTGTCCCTGGCGAGGTCAGTCTCGATGATGTTACAAATGAGAAAGTGTTGCAAACACAGCTGGAAGGACAAAGTGTACGCATCAATGTATATGAAATGCCCGTGATGGCAGAAGAGCGTTTTCGCTACACTGCCAATTGTGTTCCCATTGAAAAGCATGACAAGCTAACGGAACAAGGTCTCGTGCATACACTGCGCAACGTAATGAAACCTGTCACCAAGAGTGTGATGGACATCATCCGTCAACGCTCTGACTTGTCGATTATGCGAATGGTTTTGGAAAAGACAAAGCTCAGTGAATTGCTGGAAGGCGATAAGCCAGTAACTGTGTTCGTGCCCAAAGATGAAGCATTCGAAAAGGTAGAACCACAGCTGAGGAGAGCTTTGAAGGAGGGAAAGAATTGTGCTTTAAGTTAGTAAAAATTTATACTAAAGATAAAATAGCTACTTATTCTAACTTTCTTTCTTTTTCTTATAAGACTAATTTTTTTCTTTAAAACTTATCACTATATTGTTTCCATTTATAAATTCTTCATTTTCATCGTAATAATTACATTTTTATGCATGCTAATAACTTGTATTGATATTTTTTTACTTCTTAATTTTATCTTAGACATTCTGAAGAACCATATTCTTGATCTGACCTTCTGTTCGGTGGCTTCCGTTTCTGGTGCAAAGACAACAGCTTATAATTTACTCGGCGAAGCCATGCGTTTCAATCGCAACTTGACGTCTACAGCTGGAAAATCTGAAGATTTGAAGTCGGTCGATGCGCAGTCAGTTATCACAATAAACAACATGGCGAAAATTACCGAAGCAGATCTAATGGGCAAGAATGGAGTGGTACACGTAATCGACACTATTTTACCAACGTCTTCGGCGCTGCCCCTGTCAATGCTAATGGAAGAGCAAAATATCACACTCTTCAAGCGCCTCTTAGAAGCTGCTGGTTTGAGTGAAACGATGGATGACATGGACAATGTAACGGTGTTTGCGCCAACTGATAAGGCTCTCCAGGGCTCCAAGTGGGCTCAGATGTTGGCAGAATACCCTGAAAACTTATTGAACAACCCTGAACTACTAGAAGTCATTAATTATCATGTTGTAAGTCCGATGACGAAGACTTGTGATCTCACCGAGAAACTTTTGCCTACTGCGGCGGGTGCTAATGTACGAATTAACTTGTATTCCACACATGCCCTGTTCTCCAACGTATTAAATCGAGCCACCGTTAACTGCGCACGTCTGGTGCACTTCGATAACGAGAGCTGCGGTTCCGTGCTGCACCAAGTAGACAAACTATTGACACCGCCAAAAATGGTAATATTATTTCTAATAGTGTAAATAGTTGCCATTCTAGTCATCGATATTGTTAATATTGTTTTGAATATTTGCGCTTTATCTTGCAGACTCTCCTACAATTGCTAATGTCCGATCCAAATTATAGCAAATTCCTGGAACTTGTACGGGCGGCGAATCTTACTGATCTGCTCAGTAAATCCGATCTCTCCTTCACCTTATTAATTCCCAAAAACGATGTGTTTAAAGAGGTTGAAGATTGGGAGGAAAATCTAATGAAAAATCAAACTCAGCTAATAGATCTGGTAAAAACACATATTGTTAACGATGTTATATGCTGTGCTGGAATTATACCTACCCAATGGCCGTTTGTTCGTACCATTGAGGCTCTTAATGGCGCTCATTTGCATATCTCGCGCGAACGTCGTCCAAAGATCGAAAATGCAGGTGTGACTGAGTGCGATAGAATTGCATCGAACGGCATCGTCCACGAAATCAATGATGTCATAGTCCCTAAGAGACTACAACAAAGACCACAGCAGCAGCACCCTGTTGGTCAGTTCGATACATTCTTCTTCTAATGGAAAAATTAACATTAATCAAGCTGAAAGTAGTAGTTAAGTATTTGTCAACAAGATTTTGTTCTCTACTTTTTTTTACTTTAATCTTAAAATATTGATAGGAAATTTAATTATCTAAAACACCAACCATACACCAAAATATACATATTATAAAAATAGTGCATTTTGTTTAAAAATATGATCAACTTTGCACGTTATTTAATTAGTGTGTTGCTGATTTAACAGGTTAGAGTCTTAGGTTGAGACTCTAACTTGATTATAGACTCAAGACTCTCCATTGAGCATATTTTTCAAAACTTCTGTATATTTGTTACACCCAATGGACGTGGACATTACACAATTGTATTATAAAAACACACTTAAAACTACAAGCGAATACTTAAGAAGTTCCGCGGTAATATTAAACAGTGCTAGCAATTTTCGCGCTGGGGTGATTAACGGCCGGAATCGAAACAGCGAAGTACACTGATCTGATTAATAATCAGTCATTCGTAGTGAATACCAGAATACCAGTGAATACCAGAGACTACCGTGAATTATGTACTCGCATTAGTTGTTCAGTTCAGTTGTTTGTGTTAAGTTTAGTTGTTTTTGACCCAACTTCAAGTATGTACTCTAGATATACATACATATATTCTACAGGAAAATATATTTTAATTAGGAAGATATCTATTAGTATGTCGGATCTGCCGAAAACATTTAGAAAAGACTTCCATGATGTGGATTTATGCCGACGCATGGAATATCGAATATTGGGAAGAACAGGCTTGGAAGTCTCCAAATTAGCTTTGGGAGGAGGAACACTCAGTGAGTTATATGGGTATGAATGCAAGTTTTAAACAATTAAAATGTCCTTATAACTAATCAGGAAATCAACACGTACCACGTATCAACATACATACGTACGTGATTCAATTGTAGCGATCTTGATCTCGAAGAGGCCACCCAAACTATAATCAAAGCTCTTAAGAGTGGAATTAACTATATTGACACCGCACCATTTTATGGCCAGGGTGGTTCAGAAGAAGTACTTGGCAGAGCTCTTAAGTGTATACCACGTGAGACATATTATATTGCCACGAAAGTTGGCCGATATACAAAAAGCTATCAAGACATGTTTGATTATTCAGCTACGAAAACCCGAGAGAGTGTAATGAAAAGCCTTTACTAGGTCTGGATTATGTTGATGTTATTCAGGTTAGATTTATTTACCATAGCAAGAAATTATTCAAAAATTAATTTCAAAGCACATTTTGAAGAAATTAGTAACGTTATCCGTAAGTATATGGGCTAGTTATGTGTCGTGGGATGGATTCCATGGGGTAGAATGATGTGATACATAAAAATTCAAGATAAAGGTACAAAGAACGGTAACGGTGAGTAACAAAACCGTGGAGGATGCATTTACATGACCTTATACGTATGTATAATTATTATAACACGGGACTAATTGGGGCCTCGTATTTTGATTTTAATATCTTAATTGATCTAGTACTCACACGTCCCTTAAATTACTCTAATTGTCTTGTCTTCAGATCCATGATATTGAGTTTGCAAAAGATCTGGATGTCGTTTTAAATGAATGTCTGCCAGAATTGGAAGAAATTGTAAAAGAGGGTAAAGCTAAATTTATAGGGGTCACGGGATATCCGCTGCAGCGATTGAAGGAGTGCATCGAAAAAGCGCCTGGGAGATTTGATGTACCCAAACTACTCACAGAAACGAGATTACATTAATAATAACTTCAATTTAAGAGCAGGTCGTTTTATCATATGCACGCTACACACTTTTAGACAACGAACTACAATCTTATATTGACTTTTTTCAACAACAACAATTGGGTATAATATGTGCATCCGCACACGCTCTTGGCCTTCTCACCAACGCTGGACCACAGGCGTGGCACCCCGCAAGCGGTGAACAGAAGCAACTCTGCCGGAAAGCATCGGAAATTTGTAGGGAAGCTAACGTCGAACTTGGAAAGCTGGCCATGTATTACAGCATGCAACTTAAAGGCGCAACCACTTTTTTAACCGGAATGCAGACACGCCAGCTGCTGGAGATCAATCTAAGCACGCTTTATGATGGTCTTTCACAAAAGGAGCAGGAAATGGTGCAACTTCTGCGCGAAACGTAAGTGATGAAATTGTACAGGCAACTGGTTTTCCGTGTTTGCGTCATAAAGCCATTCGGAGCTAAATTTCGGAAGTAAAATTACGCAAGTCGGAAGCAGTTGTAAGCACAACTTTTTAGAGCGTACGTTGTACTACTCTGCTTTAATGTGTTGCATAATAAGCAAACCGGTTGGCTTGCAACGGGTTATCTTTGGTATCGATCGATCGAAATCCTAAGATTATGATTTCTAATAATTCAGAAATTTCAAAAATGAGCAATGAATTTTCTTTTATGAACTGAAATTTTATGTGAAAACTGTAGACGGAAACGTATATACTGACACCTTGTTTTTAATCAATTGACGCATGTTTCCAGGGTATTCACCAGATCAATAAACTGGGAGGGTAATGAACTGAAACTATATTGGATGGAGATCAACAGAATGCAGTAGAACTTCTACAATAGTTGCACATATCATCAAAGCAAGAAATATTGCATCCATGTTTTCGGAGGATCATGTGTAATAAGGATCCACATGATTACGACCATATAATTTATGCGGAATAATATATTCATTCTTTACTTACTTTTTTACTTGAAGAATTTTGGATTTGAAAAGACATTGCGAAATTATATTTTTCTTAAATTATCATTTATATGTGTATGTATGTACATATAATTGATGATGCAAATCTAATAAAGTATTTATATGTATTTTAATTACGAAGTGTTATAGGAAAATTTTTGGACAATGATCAGTGGAATCGCATTAAATATACCCATCGTATCTGAGAATCTTTCAGCTTGTACAAGTAATTATTAACCTTAGTTTCATCATCATCTTAAGTATTACACCCGCTGGTACGAACTTCGCTTAAAAAAGTTCGTATTTCCATTGGTTCCGACGTGTACCACGACATGATTTGGATCGGGAAACTTTGGATTTTGGATTGTAATTATATGGGAAGTTTATTAACATCGACTACGATGACGTGAATTGCGGAAAATACATGAATATATGTATATACGTACATATGTATACAATTAAGTTAAAAATTAGAGTTTCAACACTAAAGAAATGCGATAATTGAAAAACGAGCACGAGAAATAAATCGGAGGAAGCCTTTAAGCCGGCACGTCCATCGCCGGCTTAAACACAGAAGCGCACATTTACTCGTATGTTGTATACTTTAAGAAAAATGTGTGTAGTAAACTGTAGCCATTGTATCAGAGCAGTCTTAATATACTCCTCGCTTTATTTGGAGCTAAAAGCGGTTTGTAGATCGGTTTTTTACCTCACCTGTTGAATATTTCTCTTTCTGTATATTTCCCATTATCCCCTTTCTTCTTCATTTTTCTCAGCCTTGGTTCCAGTGATTGAGTAAGATCGTCCAATGAGTGTGAGTGAGTCACAAACAAACCGAAATCTTCATGGTTTTATATTGTGTGATCAATTGAAGAAATCCCTCAGTTTGAATTCAAGCTTAAAAGAGTGAAGGTGATCGGGCGTAGAAGTGATTTCATTTCAAGTCATCAACATCCAAAAATAATTGCCAACAAATGACGCAAAGCAAAATATTTATTATCGCGTGCATGCTGAATTTGATGTTGAACACTGTACTTGGTGTTCAGAGCAACAGTAATAAAGATCAAAGGAATGAAGGTATGAAGGTTCAAGGGCACATATCGAAGAAACAATAAATATATGCCTTTTGTAGAAACCTAGCTGTCAGTATTTTCTCTTAAGCCGGCTTTGTTTAGTAATTCACACAATCAATGTAAATAAATTAAATAATGAAACTTGTAAAATTATATAAAAACGTATTATATTTCAAAAAGGTAATTTCAATATATTTGTTTTCGAAAATCGAGTACTATAAGGAAATATGTATCATATTTTCAATCCCAGAATTATCTAATCAAAACTCTATTAGACATAAATAATATGAACCTTATACTCTTTCATCTCGACAATTAAATGTAGAAGTTTGGGACCAAGATCTAACGGATACGTTTAAAATCGAAGGCTCCGACCAGGGCATTCAAAGAGTCAACTTGAAATGTGGTTCCAATTCAATGAACGTTATGCTAGAAACTGAAAAACCCTTCGTCGGCGTCATGTACACGCGTGGAAGTTTCTACAAGCAAGCTGCTCCCTGCTTCGTTAAGCCACTTGAGGTGACTGCACGTAAATTGGAAATGAATTTTCAACTGGATCAGTGTCAGACACTAAAGGAAGGTGAACTGTACTCCAACATCGTAGTCATTCAAAATGACCCGGAACTAATAACACCAGGCGATTCAGCGTTCTCCTTGGAATGTGATTTCCGTCAACCTAGAAATGTAGATGTCGAAGCGAATATGCAAACAAGAGACAGGTAAAATCGATATATCATCCAATATTGTGGTATTAATTTGCTTTAGACAAATATAACTTTCTTTCCACTAAAAACAAAAAACAAACAATTAATACAACGCATACATAGAAACCCTAAAAAATTGCAAGGATCTTCGCGAAAACGACAGCAAACTGCAATCTAACTGTAAATAAGGTATTTTTAATACTACATGAATAATTATCATATATGTACTCGTAGATGCACATATAGCCAAAGCTTTAAATTAACCAAGTCAAGATCCTTCACACACTTTCACTTTGAATCACCTTATTTTGGAATATTCGTACAGAAATATAAAATCGTACTACATACATATGTATGCATATTTATCAAATATTCATAACGTTCAAATATTTCTGCATTGCGAAACACTTCCCTTAGATCCTCCCTTCCTGACTTACTATCGACAACATTTTATAAAAACGCAGACGGCAGTCGCAAAAAAACCTGAATCGAAACTAGTTGGTGTTACCCATGTTGATTTAACTAACTTTAAGTTGATTTGACTATGATATTACCTGCAGTCCACACCTGTTCCAGAAGTGCCGTGTTGTGAAACATTTCTTAGTTATGAGCGAATTCTTACATAATTCAAAGACTACAACAAGATATACTATAACTTACCTACATACTACATATATTACTATACTATAAAATTAGACCTACATAAGCGTAACACATCATCATTTAACATCAACATTTTCCAAATCAAATACGTATTTTCTTAACACATACAACATGTCCTATACATTCGTTACACTAAATTGTGAACAAATTACACAGAAATGCGATTGGATCCAGAATTACACGAACAAGTCCAGATCCCTCAGTTGTTACAGGGGGGCAGTCCGCATACACAGTACAAAGTGACACGGATACAGTATCATACATTCCAAATCGCAACCAAAAGGAGAGAACATCTGGGCATCTGGGAACAGTGGAAGCAGTTACACTTACATTATCAAAGGATGAACTATAAAAAATTAACTTAAAACTTATGTTTCTTAAGTTCACAACAATACTTCTCTTTACTTTGATAGGGTTTTAAAGGTGAGCGTATACACAACATATTGTACACAGATGTTAATTAATTAAGCTTCATATTGTATTGCATGATATAAGACTTTTCTTTAAAAGACAACATAAATTTTAGAAATTAAAAATTTTTACACAATTGATTCAGGTCCATATTAGTCACTTAAACAAATACCCTTCCATTTTTATTCGGAATACGCTCGAATATTTACTGTACATATATATCTTCTTTTTTATATATGATAGTTATCACGAACAATTAACCCTTTATACTTCCATAGAATCTCACCACCAGCGCAAAAGAAGAAATGAGAATATAAATGCTACAATATCTAAAACATCTAATAATAATGTATCGTTTATGACAACGGAGTTAAAAAATCAACAATAATAATAATTTTTATTTAACTTTCATTACCTTAGCCAACAGTTCTACCTATAACATTATAAATATATAAAGGATTACATCTCCTGTGATATCATTTAAGTTCGGTGTAAATAAAAATTACTTTTGTACTCAGATAATTTATTTGTTTTATTTTTTCTTTGTGCAATATTATTGAAATTGTCTATGGTGCACTACTATTGAAATTTAGATATTTAATTTACATTATAAATTTATTTATTATTTATTTTATTATTTAAATTATCTCATTTCGATTATCAGCAATCTCATTCTGAACAGTGTTAATAGAGGAGACTTTTATAAAAATATAACTTGATAAAGTATACTATTAATTTTGTTTTTTACAAAAATACATTTGATTGTTCAAAATAAACATTAGATAACATATTTGCAAATTAAATGTTTTGCAATAACTATGCATTTTTAAACAGACATATATAACATATGTAACATATGTATAACGGATACTCCATTCAAATAAATCTAATGAAATGGTTTTAGACAATAAAACATCCACAAAGTCGACATTATATAAAATTCATCATAAAATTTCTCATTTTTGAAAAATTAATGGATTCGTTAGGGGTGGAAGGGTTCTCAGTGATGCTTAATGAGTGGTTAATCCGTCTGAGATATTTTTAATAAGAGTATTTTCTCTTCTTCGTCCTATAATTTCAAGTAAGTCTAATCTCGCCCCCAATTTCTCAATGTTTAAAAATCTTTTTCGATGATAAACATCGTGGACATTAACATGTCGAATTGCAGCCTAAAAGAAAATATTGATATGGAAGCAACACTTAGGAACACCAGTGTTGACAGTTCCGAATACATAAATTGCAACCTTCGGATTGTAGAATAGAGAGCGGTATTTCAACAGAATCGATACTTGTAATAAGAAATGTGCAGATATTAAATTTTATATATGAGTTGACTTTCATTGTTGAAACTCCGGACATTGGCGGACTACTTTGATTACTATAATTTAAGATTACATGCCCATACGGAGCATATATTCTTAATACTGATTATAAGAGTATACTCGTATATCTTATGTTTTCTTTCTTTGATTCATACTGATTATGACTTTCTCCATAAACTCTTAATAGGACAAATAATTCTTTAGTAGTTAATTTCGACCCGATATGTGTTGGAATTAAAATTTTTAGTCAGTTAACTCCAATACTCTGTTATGCTGTCAGAAAAATGTTCCCTCAGTCTTTTTATAAAAAGTGGGCTTAGCTTTGGATCGATTTCGCCTACTTGCAATACCAAAGTTTTCTACATAGTAAAATATGTATGTATTTTATTTAGATATGTCTGTTCAACGTTTTATTCAATAGTGATTTTTTTGGATAGATGGCTGAACAGGACTAAATCGATTCAGGAGCTGATGTTGATCAAAGATATGTATACCTGTCACGACTTTTTCTATGCGTTACAAACGCAGGGACAAACTTAATTACACTTTCATCTTCCGGTGTAGAAATAAAAGTTTAAAAAAGTAAAGTATACAAAAGTTTCGATATGCACAGATCAAGGGAAATTAAATAATTTTTATTTTTTTAACACATTAATTACTTTTTTCTCATTAACACAATTCTATTTTCTGATAAAATTAAGACACATTAAAAAATTAATTGGCAACACAAGTCGGCGATTTTTTGTACGTTGACAGTGCATTTTCTGCAAAAAACGAAATGCGAATTTCGCATCTCTGCTGTGTTACTTCACTGCAATTCCTACATTTATTATTCAAACAAAAATTTTACAAAGCAAAGCCAGTATAGCGTATTTCCAGACGATAAATATATATAAATTAGTTCAGTGAAATGGATAGGAATGTGATTCTACTCATTTTCGTTATATCTGGAGCAGTTAATGTTTTGCTTATAAAGTGAGATTACTTCTGTTACGCAGCAACAAATATACTTCTTCCATTCCAATAATCTAATAAATCAATTATGAATTACAGATCATTAAATGTAATGACAGGTGAATGCAGTGATGGAAGGTGGCGCTCCTTTCAACATCCTGTTTTGCTGACAGCCTTAATGTTTTTTGGCGAATTTCTATGCTTTGTTCTATTTAAATGTGTCAAATATTTTTTGAAACGACGAGGGGTAAACGCTAAAAGTGAACAAATACAAACCTGATACTTTATTTAAATTATTTAAGGATGGCTCGGAGAGTACTACTTTGATTACGAGAGGTGAACACGAATTCTCGTCAATGACTTTGTTGTTTCCAGCATTTTGTGATGCAGTGGCTTCCATGATGCTCTTCAGCGGATTGTATTTAACGTTTGCCACCAGTTTTCAAATGCTAAGGGGTAAAGTTCGTCCTCAAATGGTCAAAATATTTTTTAGAAACTAGCTATTCTAGAAACTTGTTAATACTAAAAATATTTAACGCTACATTCTTAAAGTTAATATGAAACTAGGAATGAATTTTCAAATTTATGTTTTAGAATTCTACATATGTATGTATATAATTCGGCGGAACTACATATGTACATATTTGCTGTAATTGAAATATTAAATTTCAGCCGAAAATTAATGGTATTTATACGTTATTACAGGCATTTCCATCATATTTGTTGGAATTTTTGGCTCCATATATCTTAATCAAACGTTGAGTTCACGTCGTTGGATGGCAATGATCACGATAATATGCGGCGCAATAACTTTAGTTTCCGTAGATGTTCAACGTGTTATCTATGATCACACTACGCTTCCAAATGCAGACGCAAATGCTGTACTAACTGGAGAACTGTTGATAATTTTTGCACAAGTTTTCCATGCAGCCCAATTTGTATACGAGGAGAAATACGTTAAAGATATTGATATACCTGCTTTACAAGCGTGTGGTTTGCAAGGCATCTACGGCCTGTTGATGGCGGCAGTGCTGGGTGCCGTAATGCATTTCCTCCAAGCTGGAATGCCATTCGGTAACAATTCAAATGGTGTATTTGACGACTTGAGTGATCTCATACCTCAAATTCGTTCCAATCTTTGGTTTATACTTGTTTTAAGCATTTTTGTTGTATCAACGGCTTGTTACAATTTCACTGCGTTAAGTATTGTGAAGTTTTCTTCAGCGGCTAATCGCGTTTTTGCAGATGGTTTGCGTTTACTGTTTATTTGGTTAGGTGCTTTTCTTCTTGAATGGGAATTGGCAAATATGGGTAGTTTACTAGCATTTGTAATATTGACAATGGGAACGATAGCATATCGGAATGCTATATTCGTGGAGTGGTATAGATCGCTGTTGGCTAGCTTGGCAAGCAGACGATATATAAATATAAGTGTGGATACGGGAAATAATGTTACCATTAGCCAACCTGCAGATATAATTTAAAAACAAGTGGAATTGAATTTAAATCAAAAATTAATGAGAAATACGTAATATTTCAAGAAAGTTAATAAATTTTACTTTTAATTATTTGGCTGATAGTATAAATATTAAATTTTTAGAAATTTATTTGGAAAATCTGAAGTGAAATGAAATATTAATATTTTTTATACATCGATCCCGAGCGTGTAAAAATTAAAACTTAAGATTCGTTCTTTGCCCCAGCATATGGATTGTTCTCCTAAATATCGTTGTTTTGACGTACTTGGCTTAAAGTTTTAAGTTGAAGCTTATATCTTTTCAACGTTTTTTGACCGAAGCTTCATTTATTATCGGCAAGGGGCTTTAAGTTTATGAAATACTATTTTGAATTGTACTGACTTCCTTTCCTATATATTTTTACAAATATTGTTCAAGTTATACGATTTCCCCATTGATAAAATACGTCATCATTTAGATTCCTTTTAAGAATTCAGTTAATAAAAAATATTAATAAAATATTAATTATTACATTAATACCAAACCAATTCAATATACGAGTATAGTTGAACATTAAAATACAAAAATAATTTGTTTTGCCATAAAAATAGAAATTATGAATACAGCAACATTTTGTTTAAGTAAGTACCATCCATGGATATGTGTACATATATTTATATCATGTAAGTATGTATGTTAATCATAGGACTACCCTACTAATCTGCTCTTGACTGACTCTTGATTCTTAGACAGTATACGAAAATTCTATAAGCTGCGAAGGAGTTGAGTTTTGATTTGATTGATTCCTGAAATGATCAGAACAGCAATCATACAGTCAATCGTATAATAGTTCACTTGTTGTTGGCAATAATTCAATCCAGCCTGCGTATTTTTGATTTGATTTAAGTTTTATATTTCCCAAACTATAATTATTCACGTGTACTAGAAACGCGAATATATCTAACATATCTGTGAAGCTAACAATAATTGCATTATTATATAATTTATATTTATTTAATCAGACAGCTTTATCGCATTTATATCTACGCATTCAAAAATATATGCTTTTATTTCATAAACATATCGTATATTGTATATATTCAGATAACATTGTACACACAACAAATACATATTTTTAATTTTGTGCTAAATTTAAAACGAGAAATCACTAATAAAATGCTCAACAAAAAACATTTATAATACACTGTTAACAATATAAACTGTTTAAAAATAAATTTTTTCGTCTTATCAAATGCGAAAATCTGTGGATCTACTTCAATACTCTGTTCAATTTAAGTTTTATTGTCATACATATTTCCATAAGCTTTTTGGCAAAATTTGAACAATAATATTCAGTATAATCGGAATGTTTCTTTGAACCGAAACACACATATTTGGCTCAACCAAATGTTTATATACATGAGTACTTTTTCTTGATAAAGCTATTTGAAAACATGGCTAAGTCTCTGGTCCCAAGGAATAACAATTAACAGGAAATATAATTTGCTATAAACTCTAAAACTAAAGGTCAAGGAAGAACAATGTTGATCTTTTGGAATATATTATTTGAAACATTAATCTTTTAGGCTAGCGTTAAAAGAATCGCAACAAAATAGATAATACATTTAAAAGTTTAATACAATATGAAGGTCTCAAAGAATGCGATATTCTGTTTGATATAAAAAATGTAATTTCTATGGCCACAAGTCGGTCTTTACTACTTTTAGAATTACTGGAAGTGTCAATTCAATCCTAAAAACATATTTTTTTTCAGAATTAAGAAAAATGTAATATAAAAAAAAAAGAATATTGTAATAATGTATCAACGTAAATATAACTCGCTGGTTTGTAGAGAACAATTTCTATAATAAACTTGTTACAAATATACAAAAATATTGAAATTAGATTTGAACAAGCTCAATTTAATCGTGGCAGTGACTCTTTTTAGTCCTAACTCGAGTTAGGCGGTTTGTGTTTATGGCGACACATTTAAGCATATGAGTCTCCAAACGATGCTTTTCCTTGTGACCAGTTATGTTATGCACAGACAGAAGTACATAATATACACAGAATCTTACATTACATTTATAAAGCAAACTATGAAATGCATAAATATAATACCTGTGTATATCTCTAATAATCTAAATTGACCCTTTCTTGGAAGGACGAACTTCTTTTTGTAATTGTATTTAATTAACCTTGTTTTGATTTCTGTAACCTAGGAGACCTTCGGCAACTCCCAGGAAGTACACCGTTTGTGCAATGCCGAAAAGTGGAGCGATAACAATAACACGACACAATCCTCCCTTAAAGAAAGCTGTTGGACCCTCATATTTTAAAGTCTTGCTGCAAATGTAAATAAATTTTATATGAGTATATAAATAGAACTGATAAGAAAGCGTACGTTATGCAGTCTCCAATTCCCTTAAACTCCTTTTCACCATCTGCTTTTTTAATCGCTTGCAGGCGAGTTTTTACCACATCAAAAGGGTTGACAGCAAGCGCTGCACATGATCCAGCAAATAGACCTGATAGGAAAGACCACCTGGAAAATCGTAGAATTTCGGTTTAACATTTGAATATTTTTAAAAAGAAGTTTATTTTAATTCACCAAAAGACTGCTTCGGAAGAGCCATCCTTACGTCGAGGGCCCAATGTGTTCAAGGTGGCGAACAGTGGGAAGTAAATAACGGAAAAGGACACATCGCGGAGTCCAGTTGCACCGATGCCTTTGTACAAACCGAAAATACCTTTTTCTTTAATAAGTTGGGAAGCGATCTTAGTGGCCGAAACCTTTTCCACAGCTTTTCCAGCAAGCTTAGCTTGAGCTGCAATACGACCGGCGTCCTGCATTTGGATTTTCAGCAATTCCATGGGCGTTGTAACCACAATCTGGAAGGCGCCAGCCAAACCTCCAGCAATCATTTGACTAGTTAGGGGCAGTTTTCCATCTTTGGTTGTTAGTTTGTGTCGGAAGTAATCATTGGCCGTCAGTTTTATAGCCTTTTCCGGTGTAATAAGCAAGATATTGACGCCAGAACCGCGGTACATCCCGAAATAACCTTCAGCGCGATATGTTTTTTTAAAACAATCGAACCTAAAATCAAAGAAAATCGCTGAAAACTAATTAAAGTTAACTAAATACCTTGACTTACATATTTTTATACATTTTTTCGCCATTTGGACCGACCTGCTGATTCTGTAAGCGGGTTTTTACCAAATCCAGTGGGAAAACACATGATACTCCGATTATGCCAGCGATGCCGCCATTTATAATTTTAGGAACTAAGCTAAAAGCGTTTGGAATATTTAAAAACTAATTTAAAATACCTATTTGACTTTGCACAAATCGCAACTTTTTGATAAATCTGTGTTTTTATCACCTTTGTTAAACAATGTAAAGTAAAAGTTTCTATAATTTCATAATTTCTATAATTTCATTTCACAAGTTCATTCGAAAACATGAAAATATTTGACTGCATTCTCAAAAGGTTGTCACAATCTTCAGAAAAGAAAAAACAACTCAAGTTGAATAGTAAAATAAGAATTCTTTCATGTTTTTCAAGAAAGAATTTTGCATATTTGTCACGAAGATGTTGGAAATTGAAAATGTAGCCCCGACACGCCAAAATACTTTGGATTCCTATCTGGCGCATCTGGTAAAACTTGCCAAATATTTTCAATTTATTTAAGCATGCGACATCGACATTCTATTGTTGGCATTAAAATACTTACGGAAATTTTTGTGGTGGTTGATTTTGAGCCATTCTAGAATTAGAAATGAAAAGAAATTAATGAGCACATTTATTATTAAACTACTTCATCTATTATAATTATTAATCAAGCCACACGATAATACTCTGATATGCTGTCTAAAAATATTATAGACCATATTAAAGACATTACTATTGATCGTATTGTAGTTTTCATTTATTTTATTTATAATATTTTAATTAATATTAATAATTAATATTAAAATATTCATTTTTATTAATATTTTATATAGGGTGTTAAATATACTTTACAAACGGACAAACTAAATAGTTTTTACCCGGTGAGGCTATAAAAAAATGTAAAAACTCTTGCTAAATATTTACTTGCAATACAAATCGGTCTAATCTGTCACAGTTATCTCATACACTTTAAGGAAAATTTAATAATACTGATAATACTTATGTAAGATTTCACAACCTGTTACTATGTGGATAATGATTTTCTTTCTTTACCCACGAACTGTTCCAGTTTATAAACTTCGTTTCAAAAGCATGTGTAAATGACTGTAATGATTTTTCATGATTTACGTAAGTCTTTTGAAGAAGTAAAATCTAACCGAAACATAAAAAATTTATTATTTACTTTTCACATATGCATATATTGACACATATAGGACGTATATTGTGTTGAATAAAATACAATTGTTTTATATTGAATAAATAAATAAATAATACTTCAAATCATCTCTACTCACTTGATTATCCCACCTCGTTTAAGACCCTACCTATCAGGAATTAAAATTTAAAAATAACACTGATTGAACGTTAGTTTTCTTTTAGAAAAACTTTTGTCTACTAGTGAATAACCGGAATCAATTCACCACAAATAAAAACTTTAAAAAACTACTTCCATGAGCAACAAATTTTCTGGACAACTACAGCGTTGCATGTTAAGTAGACATCAATCTTCCAGTTTTAAGAGATATGTATTAAACACAATAATAGAAGCGAGATGCAACTTCAAGTTAGGGCAGCAAGAAATAGCTTGGCGTTAAACCAGAGAAGCGTTATGGTATGATATGTCAAATATGATATGATATGTCAAAAACTGTCCACAAAGAAAAATGTATAAAATTTCGCAGTTTTGTCGTACGCATACGGCGACATTTTACTTTTTTCTCGTTGCACATAAGAGCCTGTGGTATTTTGATAAGATACAGCCACAAAAGTCGTTGAACGACTACTATGTGCTTACAGCATAGAGCAGGAATGATAGAAAACAAGATTACGGCGCAGGTCCATTTTTTCGTAAGAGAATATTTATTATTTTTAATATTTATTTTATATTTTTAATACCTTTATAACGGTACTTACACTAACCGGATATATCTTACTGTTTCGGAGATATAGGCTGTCAAACTACAAACTTCAAACACCTATAACACCGGAACCAGAAGTGAGAGGGCTTTGTTGTTGTAATCACCGTCAAAAACTACAACAAGAACAACAAATTTGGAGCTCCCGACGGATCCCGATTTGTGCCCACAAATTCTCTACACTTGATACCAGAGTGTAGACTTTTCCCTTTCTTCCTCATCTTTCTCTCCTACGAACTGAGTGAAACCGTTTCAAAAAATACTGCGTATAGCCAAGGCCAATGGGTTTTCGAAAAAGGATTTTTTTTAATACCTCACCATTAACAAAAGTTAATGCTATTTCGCAATGTATCGAACGCAACGGCAACACTCTTTAGGAGGAAAAAGTATATATTATGTATTGCTGGATTTAATAATTTGTTGATTTTGTTGGATTGAAGGATTATACAGTGAATTGAATTTAAAGAACTTCAAGATATAAAAACGTGAAAGTAATGAGTGGAACGAGGTTTGCCCGTTCAGGACGCTGTCGCCTTTTCACATCTTTGTTGGCACTAGTTCTTGTGTTCGGTATGGTCGCAATATTCCACAGTTCTCAGCAGCAGCTGGATGAGATGAGGGAACAACGTCTGAGATGTGAGCAACAACAGGAATCGCTTAACATAAGATTACAAAGTAAGAATATTTTTTAGTTCAAATAACTGTAATAAACTGTATGATTATCAGCAATTGTGGAGCAAAAATATAATATCGAAAAATCAAATGAACATGAACGGAAAGAACAATTGGAAATTAATAGAAATTTGGAACAAAAACTTAAGGTTCAAAAAGAACTTTATCTAAAAAAAGAAATGGAGTCTAATACGCGATATGAACAGCTACAACAAAATCTAAAGCATTTGCAGAGCGAGCACAACAAATTGGTTGACAGTTGCTCTAAAACTCGAAAGCAATATATTGAAAACACAGAGTCCCTGGAAAAGAAGTTGCAGTCACTTGAAAATGATTTACAAAAAGAAAAAAGTACTCAAAATGGAGATATCAACCAGTGGAAAGTAAGTGAAATGTTTTTGTGAAAACTATATAAATAATTGAAATATTATAGGAAAAGTACAATTCCTTGATACGTGAAAAACAACACTTTGAGATAATTGCGAATTCATCATTGTCTAAATTGGCGCCGCTGCAAGAGCGTATTAGACAGTTGGAAGATGCTGCTGAACATAAATCGACCAATGACTACAAGCTAAGAATTGATCCTGATTCGCATCAGCAAATAAATAAACCACTTAATAGACCCGAAACCACACGCAATACGTTTTCACCGCATGCCAGCTTCAATAAATCAAAAAGTCTTAAATCGTTCAATGAACAGCAGCTTGTGAGTCCAGACTTGTACATGAATCCTATACAAATTTCTAACAAAACGCTTGAAACATTCGCTGTAAAAGCAACTCGTGCAGAAGAGAATCTTACTAAAAAAACAAATAACGTTGCACCAAATCTATTATCATCAACAATGAAAACATATTTTGTTGGTGTGGGTAATAAATCTCTTATGAATGAACAAAAGGCTTTTCTTCAAGACAATCCTCTTTTTTCGTTACCATTCCCAGCTTACAATAATAACAGCTTACTTATTCATTCTGTTGAAAATTTTCAGATTATACCTAAATCTATTAAGATCCTTTCTGAAAGTGAAGAAACTCGGCGTAAACTTCGCGTAGATTCGCAGGAAAAGAGTGCATCACCTCTGAGTTCACCACTGGAGCAAACCGTTAAAATTGGAACGAAATCATCGAATGTTAGTGTTGGAATAAATTCATCGACATCGACCATCAGTTCCAATCTGGCTCCTTTAGCACCGGTACCATTTCAAAATTTACACAAAGTGCCCGATAACGTTGCACCCATACCAGAAAATGTTGATGACTTTCTAAAAAGTGAGCCCATCGAAAAACCAAGCAATAATAAATTGCAAAATGTTGCCGACATCGGGGACATTGATGCAGCTGTGGAAGACCTTCAAAAGAACGATGTCAACAACGAAAACAATAACCGCTATGCTAATGTTGTTAGCGATCTGGATCAGCGAGAAAAAATCAAGGCTAATGAAGATTCCGGTGCTCACGAAATTAAAGATCGTGAATTTGTTAATGATCAACATTTTAATTTACCCGCCGAAGAGGACAATAATAACTTCTTTGACGGTGATGGAGGCAGAAACGAAGAGAATGTTGTCAACAAACACAAGGCTTCTAACGGAGATTATGTCTTAGGTGCAGGTATTGGCATAGGCGCTGAGATGGGTAACATTGCTATGAGAAATCCCAATGCATTGGGTTCAGAAAGTGTGAATAACGAAGTAATTCGAGATCAAGGTAAGGAGTTTCCTGATGGAATAAATCTAGAAGATGGAAATGATGCAGATGAAGATGGTAGGTGTTTCTGATTTAAAGTTATTTCAATTGGAATATAATCTCTTCATTTTGTAATTTCTTATCACTTCACAGATGACTATTCAAACCCAGCTGCACGTCAACAAGGTGAACAAGCTATAAGAAATTAAGATTACACTGTCACTAACAGCCAAGTATTTATATGAATAGTAAATAAGATTATGTCCGAATACGAATGAATTGGTATTAATTAATGCACTTTGCACAGGCTCCTCATTATTCGCGATTTACGTGTATGTACTTCCTTCCTTTCCTTGTTTCTGTGATGTACTCGTACAAGCCTGTATATTAGAGATTTCGACGGTCAACTTCACCATTTCCAAGTATAAATGAGAATAGGTCAATTGAAAATGAGATTCTCCATGTGTAAATGCGAATAGGTCAATGATGTAATGATGTGTAAATGAGATTGTCCATGTGAAAATGAGAATACGAATACTTTTTTTAGTTACGAGTGTATTTAATGCTGTCAACCTTAAGTTTTTCTTAAACTTTCTGCTGTCTTATCTAATTTATTTAAAAGCATGTTTTAAATTTATTTTAATAATTATTTTATTGTAATTGGATCAGCATTTTTAAAAGTACAAGTTACATACATATATTAATTTATAATAAGCTATAATAATCTATACTAAGTTATAATAATCTATACTAAGTTATAATAATCTATAATAAATTACAATGAATAATTAATTTAAATAATTAATTGTCTCACATGCTAACTTGCCTGTCCATGTTATCCAATGCTGGTCGGTGAAATGTGTTAGCGTGCTGTATTGCACGTGTACAGTCGCTGGTTTCCTCCATGCTTCTTTTAACATTGGCCTTTATTTTGCCCCAAATAAAATTGGGTTAGAATGGGTGAATATAGTGACAGTCTTAATAAAATCACTTCTGATGTTGCAAGAAGTTGATCTAGACGGCTGTGGCAAGGTACGTTGGCGCACATAATTACCAGTTCGTTGAGCTGGTTTCCCACCTCAATATATTTCTTTCGTTCTATACCTTCTTTAGCTAATAGATAAGACATTTTATTAAAAAAGTATTTGATATTGAAATTAAATCTTACTTACCATAAATATTTGATCTGCATAGTGGACATGTAGATTCTCCATTTACAAAATCCATGGGAAAAATGTGCTTGCAGGGCAAAGCACGACTTACTTTCTTTCCGCGGCTCATTGTTGTTAAACAAACAGCACAATTTTCGCCTGTCTACCCTGTCGAAAAACAAAAACAACTTAAACAAATAAATATAATATATTCGAATCACTTATGTATTTACAATATTTCAAAAAATTTCATTTCTGAAAAAAATTTCAAAGCATGCTAGAAAGGTTCTAGAAATCTATAGAAAGGTTCTAGGATGCTAGAAATATTCTAAATACATACTGTGTTTAGACTGGGTGTTAATTAAAAAACCGCGTTCCGTTAAACAGCACCAGTATTGCAGGAAGACAAAGAGGTGGACGAAAAGAAAAAAATTGGTGTCTGAAGAAAACATCTTGTATATATTGCACTCTACATAGCAAAAAATACGTATATGACCCTCAAGCAAATTAAAGATGTAATTTTAATTTATAGATTATTATAGACTATTATATGTAATTTATTATACTTACATTTTATTTTTTAAGAATTCTGATCAAATTACAAACAAATATATCCATACTCATATACCGCTGCAGCGATTTTGATGAAATTTTATAAGGAGATGTCCCTGGGGATGGACGTAGGCTTATTTTATAAAAATCGACTCCAAATAGTTGAACTGTGCGTGGCATTGATTTCAGTCGCCGTAATTTGGAAACTACAAGACCTAGGAAGCTGAAATGTGGTATGATGATTGGAAATGCTATGCAGAGATGCATTAATAACGAAAATGATAGAACTACGCTTCTAAAAAAGTCTCATTTACACTTCGACAATCTCACTTACAATTGACCTATTCTCATTTACACTTGGAAATGGTGTAGATAAAACATACTTAGTTCTTTTAATTAATATTTATGTCTATAATCCTACAGTTTAATTTACGCTTAAAAAACAGTATCTTCAAGGACATAAACTTTATTTAGGGAAATTTTTTAGCTGTTAAATTTAATAGCATTTAGCAGTACAAATTAAGTCCCACTTTAGTCTTATACTAAACAAGCTTTTTGTAGTATTATAAATCGTCATTTTAGGAGAAAATAAGTGCTCGTATTTTAGAGAGCCACCGTTAAATTATGATTAATAAAATATGTATGACTAAATAATGAAAAGTATGCATTGTACTCAAACTCTAGGAACTTCATGTCCAAAACTCAATAATTTATTTTTGTATAATTAAATCAGCATAATCTTTACACACATATATAGTGTCGGATAAAACATATTTGAATATGTGCCTGCATTGAGTAATTATCGAGAAAACGGTTTCTAAAATAAGGCGCCACAAAACATATTGAACCGAAGATCGATTCAGTATTTTGTGACATAGCCTTTGCTTTTAATTACCGCCTTGCATTGGCAACTGTTTTCCATTTTTGCAATGACCAGCCAAGATTTCCCCGACCAAATTTTATGCGGGATTTTCGATTCTTTTCAGAAATAAAGGGCTTTTTAGCTGCTTTATAACTTTTTAGTCCAGCTTTTTGTGAAAGCTACTTATCATCAAGCTAAGCGACTGAGCTACGCTGGATGCTGATTTGTCAGGATACTTTTTAAATTCTCTGACAATTCGTTCGTCCTCTCTGTGCGTCGTTAGTCTTGGACGCCCCCCACAATGCTAAGTTTCAACCGTTCCCGTATGTTTAAATTTTTTTTAATATAAAGTTGATTGATGATAACTGTTGATTTCGACAAGCCAAACCTTTCGCAAATATCTTTTTGGGATGAGCCATTTTTGTAAGCATTAATAACCAGTTTTTTTAAATCACTCGAATGTTTTTTTCCAGCCATTTTTAATTTAATTAGTTTTTTTGATCCACCTTAACGTAAAAAAATTGAACGTGTTTCTTACTTTTAAATGCAATTCGCATATGCTTACGTGCAAACGAGTAACGGTAATTTGAATAGTCTCTGCAAGAACTATGATTATGACGAGTTCAATATGTTTTGTCGCCTTATTTTAAAAATCTGCCGTTTTCTCGATCGCAGCTGTAAATGCGTTTATTAAATATCTTTAAAAGCTAATAAATATAATTATAAATAATGAAACTATAATTTGTGTTGTTTAAATTAATAAAATTCGTGATATTTTTGAAAGTTTTCGATAATTACTCAATACAGGCACCTAGTCCAATATGTTTTGTCCGACACTGTATATATATATATATGTATGGTGTAAATTTAAACGGAATTATGCAGTATAAAACTTTATGTTACATTATCGTTACAATTTAAATATTTTTAATAAAGTTGAATCTCATCTGAAACACAATCCCATAAGTCATTAAAAAAATATTGTCTTCATTCATTGCTCAAATTTTATGTTTTATTATAATATAGATATAAAGTAGAAAATTGGAAACGCATTACGGGCAGAAACAGGTGGGTTTAAAGTATATAAGATGAAGATTGCTACCGCCAATGCTTCACAAATTTATTAAAATACAAAAACATCAATTATAATGGGTATTTATAAAATTTAAATAAGTGTACGAAATTGTTCCATTGAAAATACATGAAAATAACAACATATTCCCCAATGGCATAAATATAAACCACAACAGAAAAATATATGAAAAATGTAGATGAATATAAACCATTAAGTATGTGCGGCAATCCAAGGGTGCATCAACACCTGATCAAGCGGCAAACGCTGATGGGGGTTCAACACTAATAATTTGGAAATAAAATGTGCCGCCGCCTTTGATACATGATCAGGGAGCTTGTAGTCGACCTTAATTATCTTCTTGTATGTATCGTCGTAGTCTGAAGCTAAAAATGGTGCACGGCCAACAATTAATTCGTAACACAGAACTCCCAAACTCCAGAGGTCAACATTTTTAGTGTGTGGCTTTCCCTGTACCATTTCTGGTGGTAAGTAGTCAAGCGTGCCACATAATGTGGTACGCATAGAATTAGGCTCATGTACCGACCATCCAAAGTCGGCTATCTTCAAATCACCTTTATGGCCCAGAAGCAAATTTTCTGGTTTAATATCACGATGAATTACATCGCGATCGTGAAGATAACGTAGAGCCGAAGCTAATGATCTTATATAAATAGCCGACTGACGTTCATCGAATCGTTTCTGTGGCTGTGCTTGCAATGCTTTGAAAAGCGTACCTTTTGGTGCATACTCCAGAATTAGATATATACGTGATTCATCGTGGAAATATCCGTAGAGACGGAGAATATGAGGATGCCGCAGATGTGATTGAATTTCAATCTCACGACGTACTTGGTGTTCAACGTTTGAATCGTGAATCTGTTGCTTAAATAATACTTTCAGTGCAACAACAAATTGCGACTCTTTTTCGCGAGCTAAATAGACATTTCCAAATTTACCGCGACCTAATGGACGTCCAATGTCGAAATTATGCAGTGCCCACACTTTTTTGTTTGAACCGGATTTAGATTCACCTTAAATGAATACAAAAATTACTTCATTACTAAATTATTACTTCAGAAATGCTGAAAATTATACCAGTCTTTTGTATAACTGCTGCTTTTTGTGTTGTGTCTTCCTTCGTTGATGATTTTTGTTCTGGATCTTTCTTCAGAGAGCGGCTAACATCTGAAGTCGTCTTTGTGTTTTGAACAGACGTAGATTCATCTGAATGTGGAATCTTCATTGAAGTTGTCGATTCAGTTTTCTGTGGCTGCGGAGCTGCAACGCCTACTGGTTTCGGTATATTATCATTTGAGCTAGCGTTTTTATTTCGGTCCTTTAGAGTTGATGACAAAGAAACGCCAGCAGCAAATGCACCAGTTTCAGTTGTTTTTGTGGGCAAAGAGTTACTCGTAACTGGATTTTCATATACATTCTTTAAATTTAAATAAAACTTTAAATAGAATAAATACTAGATATAGGTACTACATATTCAATAACAACCTTTTTAGTTGGAATCACTTTAGGTGGCACTTTGACCTTTTGTGATGAATTTTCTTTGCCACTTACAGCTGTATTGGGTTTTCTAAACATTTTCATATGATACTTTTTTGCAACGGATTAACATAATAAAATTCCACAAACTTGAAAAATATAGATCTAAAATAGAAGCACCGTTTTAAAGTCAACTCGCTCTGAAAATTCAGAGTCCTTTCCAACAGTCTTTTCAAATCGTGCACATTTACAATAGTGCTAATAATTTTCCTAAGTAATGTTTATTTCAGGGATGTTGAAAAATGTGATGTTACGTTCGGCTACACCTGAACCTGACTCGTAAGCTGGTTATACTAGAAATGCCTTTCACAACAATTTTACATCATAAATTAATGACTACAGAAAAATATTTAATATTATTTCAACTAATGCAAGCTTTTGAACAGGTGAAGCATAATTTTGAAGGAATTTAATGTACTTGAGCAATTTTTAATTTTTCAACAAATTAAAACGATATCAAGGAGAAACATTGATTTCAATTTCGGAAACAAAATATAGTATAGGCCCTCAAATTTTTCCGTTTTAAATACATCAAATTGCTAATTCCATTAATTTGTTCAAAAAAATTCGAGATAACTAAACATATCATTTACCGTTGGAAAGAAGAAATCAAAAGCTAAGATAGAAATATTTTTTTGGAACAACTTTACCGTAGGCAAATCACACCAATTTTGTTGCTG
Organism: Myopa testacea; assembly: GCA_949629155.1. Classification (NCBI taxonomy): domain Eukaryota; kingdom Metazoa; phylum Arthropoda; class Insecta; order Diptera; family Conopidae; genus Myopa; species Myopa testacea. Next base: position 54,667,326 of record OX451345.1, on the reverse strand, counting down.
TTGTTTTGATGCTGATTATAACAAGTACTTAGTTTGCTTCCATATGGTTATTGAGTTATTACTGCTCGTCGTTATTACCTTACCTCTATATCTCCTAAACTATATAAGATATCCGGAGATATTATTTATTTATGTAAATAAATAAAATTTATGTAAATAAAATTTGAAAACCCAGTACTTTTGAAGAAAAATTACATTTTATTATTTTAGTACGTTTATTAATTATACTTAATGGTTTAACAAAGTTTCCATTTATTATACATATTTAACTGACTAATACTGAAAAGAATTTTATATATCTATGCAAGCCTGCATTTGACTCATACTATCTGCTAGTGGAATGTGTTATGTCCGATACTGTATATAACATCTGTTTGAAACTTTAATATGAAAATATAAGGCTTAGCTAGACGCAGTATCTTTTGAAACGGTTTCACTCAGATAGTAGAAGTAAGAGATGAAGAAAGGAAAAGTCTACACTGGAGTATCAAGTGTAGAGAATTTGTGAAATAAAAATCGACCCTGCTCTGGATATAATTTCATGCAAACCAGTAACTGTACAGTTAACACGCGTGGTACCTAAATAAGTGCGTCTTGCGTTGCGTTTATCACTGCGCCTTAGAAAAGTCGCTGCGCTAAACCGAAATAACAGCGTTGCGCCAACATATGTTCCGGCAAAAATTTTTTCACCATTCATACGCACATGAACATTTTTTTGACATCCGCCGCCAACTTCACTTCGTAGCGCATACCAAAATTGGAAACTCGAAGTGGTCTCCGTCAGTGCGTTAGTTATTTCAGCCACTACGACTGCGTGTTCCAATTTCATTTTGACAGAAACGCAACGCATGACGCACTTATTTAGGTACCACAGTAAACAGTTGTCAAACGAAAGAAGAGCAACTCTGGCCAACATTTGGATATTCAGTAAATTTTACACACGCATCACATGTTTACGAAACCAAACAAGAAACCACAGTGTGTTGCCACCATATCTGGTATCTACATACCAGTAGTGAAACCGTTCCAAAAGATATTGCGTCTAGCCAAGCTGAAAGAAATCAAGAACTAACACATCTGTTTAAGGAATTTGATTGCTTTCTATGTTTTAACAGTAATGGAGATAATCCCATCAAAACTAGAATTAAATAATCTAACATGCAGAATTTGTTTGGGAAATTACGAAATATCTAATTCACTCTTCGATATCGTAGAGTATGAGAATAGAATAGAATTAAAGGATGTTCTCAAACGAGTAGCAAATATAACTGTAAGTAAAAGCATTATGAATCTATTTAAGATTTATTAAAAGTTTTCGCAAACAATTAGGTTTCACATGAAGAAACTATCAGACCTACCCGCATTTGTAATGATTGCACGAAAACTCTTTTGGGTGTATACGACTTTGTATGCCGCATAGAGAAATCGGAAGTACTGCTCGACCAATTTAGATTCGATGTAAAAGAACCAGTAGAGGAGTTGGAATACTTGAATGATACCTATGAAAACAATGAGTTAGAAGTATTGGATGAAGAGTTTGAAATGATGTCTGATGATTATAGCAGAGCATATGAAGAAGTCTCGGAGGGCGACATTGATGTTAAGAACTTTGCATCTTCATCCAATGAAATAAAAGCAGAAGAAAGCGGCAATTGCAATTCAAATGAAGATCCAAAAGTTGATATGATAGAAAGACATAGAAGTGCATCACATATTCCAATAACCGCGAGGTACATTAAATTATATTATCAATCAATCACTTGCTAATTTTTTGCTATAATAGAAAGCAACGTCAACACAAGCGAATTGATTTTGAAAAACGTTCATCTAGAAACAATACTTGGCATAAGTGTAACCAATGTAATCGGGATTTTGCACGGGTAGAGACACTTAATCGTCATATTAAAATGGCTCATACATACGCTCCGCCCGAAAAAATAGCGGCTATGGTCGCAACAATTCCCAATATTCCAAAGGAACAATTCAAATGTAATCATTGTCCTCGCACATTCGCACGTAAAGACAACCTGAAAAGACACGCTCAGGTGGTTCATGACGTCACATTAATGGAAGAAAATTTAGCTGAAAAGAAAATTTACACATATAAACGAGGTCTTTGTCCATATTGTGGCGAAAGTTTTTCACAAGCAAGCCTCGTTGTGCATATACGCCGTCATACCGGCGAAACACCCTACAACTGCGAAAGTTGTAATAAAGGTTTTCCACGCCGCCAAGACCTTGCTTTACACCGAAGAAAGCATACTGGTGAGCGGCCGCACGTCTGCACCTTATGTGGCAAAACATTTGCTCGTCCCAACAAGCTTACTCGTCACATGCGCATCCATACCGGTGAGCGCCCATACAAATGTAGCGAGTGTGGTCGCAGTTTTTCACAGTCCAATGATTTGAACATCCATGTTAGAAGACATACCGGGGAAAAGCCATACAAATGTAGTGTTTGTGGAGAGTCTTTTATTAGTGGGACAGCACTCAGATCACATGGAAAATTAAAAGCACATACATTTCAAAACAACGATATAGCCTTTGATCCCTATGAAAAGATTAGAGTAAACAATCGTGATCTACTATCAAGTGAAAACTATCATGGAAGAATGTTTAACATAAAAATCGATGAGGAAATTTTGGACACAGATAATCGTTGATGGCATGGTCCCACATATTGTATCCCATAATTCAAAATGTCCTACTTTAAATGTAGAACGAAGCACTCGTATCAATCAGAATTAATTTGGAAATATTTCTATGAAAATAACCGTTCCTTTGTATTGTATTAATACAAATAATCTTATTGTATTATAATACACGTTCACAATTGCAGCCACATTGTGTGTAACTGTTGCTTTAAATCCAGGTTACTTGAATACATTGTAAATAATTTATGTAGCAATACAAATCAAAATAGTTCACATTTTTAATTCTATACTAAAATTTATTTCGCGGACTTCAAAAATATTGAAATCAATATATTATGAATTTGAAATAAAAACTTACATAAAAATATATCTACATATGTATTTATTTATAGAAATTCTGAAACTAAAAACAATTGTTCAAACAAAAATGCAGCTCATATAAATTGTTGTGAAGCGAATGTATGGCTTATATTAAATTGAAATAAATCTTTTTCTAACAAGGCTGCACGACTGCAGTCGAATCCACATTTAACACATTAAATTTAAACTAAACACTTTATAAATGAAACGAGATAATTGCTTAAAATTTAAGCTAAAAAATTAAAGAATTGTTTGTTTATTTAATGCCTACGTCTACTTGAGGAGTAATTTGATCTTGATCTTGAACGTGATCTGGATTTTAATCGTCTAGTTTTGCGCTCATGGTGATCACGATAATGTGAGCTGCGATATTTTTTATTTGAATTCGAATACTTGTCCTCACTAAATTCTTCAGAATCGCTAGAGTGATATCTATGACGACTACTTTTATGATCATCAATATGCCGGGGATACCTGTCAGAACTGCGTACTCGATTTGATTTACGGGTAAAAGAACTTGAGCTCATGTGATGGACACGATGTTTACTCTTGCGCTTTGAAGCTGATGATCGACTGTTCTTGGAAGAGTTCTGTGACGAATTCGACGTTGCCACAGAATTAGAGTCATCAGAGCTAGAGCCATTATTATCACTGGTGTGACTAACAGTTCTGCGTTTTTTTCTCGAATATGATTTTCCTTTTTTTGTCTTAGCTAAACTTTTTTCAATCAAACTCATAACGGTGTTAGGTTCTTGATCTATAGATTTTGTTGATATATCAGATACTGCTTTCACAGAACCATCGACATCCATTTGCAGGACTACAGAATTGATTTTTTGAGCAGCCGTTTCTATTTGATTGCTTTGAAATTGAGAAATATAATCAGAGGCTGCAACTATTGTTGCGCCTTTTGAGTCCTTGTTATCACTAAATCTAGTAGTTCGTTCTTTATGCCGCTTTCCTAACAAAAAGAAAAAAAAGTATATTAGTATTGTTATCTAGAAAAAGGGTAACATATAAGTTATTTTTATCAGGGATAAAATATGCAATGGACATAGTATGGCAAAAGTACATTTCCATATGAAAACAAATATTGTTTAACTATTTGAAAAACAGTCATGTTTTGATCTGGATTCTGCAACATTTGAAATAAGAATGTTTCGCTAAATCTATGGTGTATAGGAGCTGACGCACCGTTGGAAAGTTGTAACTTTGAATCAGATGTCTCACCAAATTCCTTTTCATAAACTTTACCACTCGTACGGCCCATGGCAGACCCAGTGGGTCTGAAATTACATGAATTGTAGCTGCTCGTTCCACGTTCGAATTCAAGCTGACTTCCGGTAGACTCAAGTTGCTTTTGCAGTGTTTGTGGGTCCTTATCGTGCTGTTCTTGTTGTGTGTAATATTTTAACTTTTGTTCTTCTCGTAAAGCACACTCAGCTATGCGTTCTTCAATCTCTTCGGACATTTTGGAGAAAGCTTTACGCTTCGCTCTTATGGTAGCCTAAAGAAACATTGAGTATCAATAAAATCAAAAGTATTTAAGCAACCGACCTTTATTTCCTCTTCAGAATCAGATAAATTATCCTCCTTAACTGATTCATCCGTTTCGGATAGGCTGTCGTCGCTGCACGAGTCTTCGTAGGCAGCCAACCCTATAATTTCATTTTTGCTAATACTTAGTGGGACCAAAAGTTACAAAAGCAAAGAATTTTTATACGATATTTAACTTCCAAAGAAAACGTTATTAAAATTGCGAAGTGGAGATTCGCTTACAAATTTTTGATATTAAATATAAGCAAACCAAAAGCTAGCTTGCCAATTTTTAGGGAATTTTATTAGGTTATTTGAAGTACAAAATTTAAAATCTTATGTCCTCGAACGATTATATTTATTAGTGCACTTATATAGCGTTCCAAATAAATTCTAGTTCAGAAGTTTTAAGTATTTTTAAGTATTAAGGTAAAAAATAAACTTACCCAGTCTGCCAGTAATGGTAGAGATAGCGCTTTTGGGGATCACAGGTGCCGTTGATGCTTTTATATATATAAAAGTAGTTACATAGTATGTAAAAACATTAACGTATTGCATAAAAATCATAATTATTGAATGACAGTAAGCAATATTAATGTATTATTAAATGTATATAGGTAGAAAATAAATAACTTACATATAACAGCTGTAAAGAAATAATTTATCTTGTAAATATAAATGTAGAAATCAGTACCTTTTGCTTTGTATGACTTGATAACCTCATGCGAAATATCGCTAATCTCCTCATTTGTGACCTCCAATAAAAGTTCTGTAAGTGTCTTGCGGACCACAATCATCTAGTTTATTTGGCCAGAGATATTCATTGAAAGAGATGGAGAAGCACCAACACAAAATATTGTTATTGAATGAAAAAAGATGTAAATAACTATTAATCACATCTTCACATGGTTATATTTTGTTTTTGCCCACCAAATCAGATAACTTTTGTTCGTAGGATTTACCGCAGTTCAATTCATCTATCTGTTGTGTGGAAGCGTATTCAGCATCATCGCTAAATAGTGTCATATCATCACTTTTAGCAATGCATGTAGCTGCAGCGATTGCAACAGCTCTTTCATTATCATCCTCCTCATTAACTGAACTATCACTTTCCTAAATTTTGTACACATACATACATTATTAAAACAATCATTTGTTCTTTTTTTTCTGATTTTCTATCAGTAGTCCCTTGAGATTTTATAATTTCGTAGAATTCAAATCTTTTACTTACCAAAATGGTGATATTTTTATTGTTTACCGTTTCCACATCTGCTTGGTGTGGAACATGCGTGGAATCTCCACTACTGAATTTGTCGTCGGTCACATCTTTTAAAGTTTGTTGTTGCCTTTCGAACTGCTTTTGTTTCTCACGTTCCATTTTTTCTAGGCCTTCACTAAAATGTGCATATTGAATACCGAGTAGAGGAAAACTGGTTAGTAAATTTCTCACCGTATCCATGCTGGAAGAATTTTTCGTTTGGCTGCATCCATTGTTACCACTGAATTACTCTCATTGTGATTATCTGGAATTGGTTTTATTGGACACATGTTAGGATCGGGAATACTAATTTTCATAAGCGAAGGTATATGAGAGGTTGGATTAGTAGGTTCACATTGCACAGTTGCAGATGTTGCTGGTAAAACACACGGTGGCCAGACATCCCACTGTGCTGCTTTCTGCTGCTGTTGTAACAAATTGGAATCTGCGAATATTTAGTTCGTCGTATAAATAATAAATGCATTATATTTATTTATAATACCTGTATCATTGCAAGGCAAAACTGTCGTTACTGCTGGTTGCACAAACCAATTTGGTTGTATAAGCGTCGGTGGAAGAATCGTTGGCTGCATTAGTTGTACAGTTGCATTCGCCGTGCGAGCACTATCTTCTTCATCATCCATTTCCATATCAGCCTCTCCCTGTTCATCGAATCTGGGTTTTTTACTATACGCTGGATATTCGTTTCGTTGTAACTGGCTTTCTACAATGTTGCTGTGAATTGAACTTTTTCCACTTAAAGGGCCGCCACTTATGTTGGGGGGCGGTGGTGCCTCCGGCATCGTAGAACATATGTCTGCTCCAGAAAAGTCTCGCATTTGTATCCATTGCTGTGCTAGTGACGCCCAGTCAATGGAGGCACTAGTAGAACTTGTGTTATTTAGGCCACAAGCTGGTACTGGTACTGATTGAGTTGGTAATTGAAAGTGACCAAATCTACTTAGATTCACGCCTTCACCGCTAGAATCTCCACCGGAAAACATTTTTATTTTATTACTACTCTTTAACAAGTATAATTTAACTATAAACTCCTTTCAATATTCATAATATGAATAAAGGTTTGAATATAAAACCTATAAGATAAAATTAAGTATTAGCAATAAAACGCCATTTTTAATTCGCAGATGTGCTTAATACGAATCCTTCAGTGTTGCCTAAATAATTCAGACGTTTCTGATGAATACAAGTATTGTTATTTGGTTGGACTAAAAATCTTTGTCACCCATAATTGAACCAGAGACAAAATAAAAATGCATTTTCATGACGTATTTACAAAGATGTTTTACTTATTAGTATTATTTTTTATTTTTATTATATAAATACATGTATAATATATATTACTTAAATGTCCTATTTATTTACCTTATTTATTGTCGACCTAACCAATATTGTTGTTGTTTTTGTTTCTGTCGTTGTTTTTGGATCTCACCATAACAACAACAACACTTTTTATTGATCTCATTTATTTACGCAGTTACAGTCTTTTGAAAATTTCAGTCCTATATCTCCTAAAATTTATGGGATACATGTATGTTATTGATATTGTTTGGAACGTAATCGTTTTATCTTTCATTTATGTGAAATAATATTTTGTGGAAAAACGTTCAGTTTTGGAGAAAAATTAAGTTTTAAATTTTTAGTACTATTTTGTCATTCATTAATTTTTTTCTGTATAATTTATGTATAATTAACCCACATAATTATCCCAATACTAAGAAAGTAGAGTAACTTACATTTTTATAGAGGTATATATCGTCAGAATCGGTGTATGATCTTAGGAGAAAATGCATTTCATAAAATCGCAATCGCTCTAGTGTAGTTTCGGCATTATAGCTCCTTTTTCCATTCATTAATTTTTTTCTAAGAATAATGTATAATTAACCCACAACTATAATTCGATTTCACCTTAAATTAAAATTTCTACCATGTACATAATTGCAAAAGTAGTAGAGTAAAGAAACTCAGAACAAGTGAAGTAGTAAACTCATAAAATTCAAAAAAGTGCTTACATACTTACGCGATTCTTATTTTATAAATGAGTTTTTTTTCCTAAGATGTTGATAAAATGTTTCCTGTACTGATGTTGATTAAAAAAAAATTTTGTGTCGAACGCTAAGAGACTATAAGTTCTTAGCATTGCAATAAACAAAACAAATTAAATAAAGGAAAAAAACAGTACTGAAAATCTCAAATTTTATTTTTCATCAAAAGTGGACGGTTTTGGTTTGAATGCTATGTCCTAACAAAAAGTGTGTACACTTTCTCACGTACATGAACATTTTTTTGACATCTGCCGCCAACTTCACTTCGTAGCACATACCAAAATTGGAAATTCGAAGTGGTCTCCGTTAGTGCGTTGCTTATTTCAGCCACTACGACTGCGTGTTCCAATTTCATTTTGACAGAAACGTAACACACGACGCATTTATTTAGGTACCACAGTAGACAACAGAAAACGGATTCTGTGTGAACGCTCCTATAAACAACGCAACGCACGACGTATTAACTTAAATACCACGGTATCAAGGTTGGTACTCATGTTCAGACAAATCAAACAGAACTATCTTCTGACAACATCTATTGTACAGTAGTTTTCAAACAGTAACTGTAACTGATTTAAGTGTCTCAATTGGTCAAGATGCGTATTAAAAAGGTAAGTAGGTTTTTAAAATCATTCCAATAAAATTAATTCAAGATGACAAATCATCAAGGTGGAGATTTCAAACATTCTTGGAGTTAAGTCTGCATCTCTATCCTTCAGTAGCACTACTCAAGTTTATGTCGTCCAATGTGCTCCTGATTGCCCGATTCGCTCAACTTTCTCTACAGCAATTGAATTGATAGTCGGTGCTAAGTATGCGTCCATAGAATCTCTAAATGCTCTTACTGATATTTACCGTGGATTTGTTCGCTTAACCTTCATCATGACTAAAAGGAACTATGACGGCGATCATCAAGGTACAAATGATGTCCAACGGGCTCACATGAGAAACAATGAAAACCAATTTTATGAACTGGTTGCCTGTAGAGATTTCAAAGCCAATGCAGACGATATAGAATTCAGTATCGATAACCAAACCAAGCAGTTTTGTTCTACTGCAGCGTTTCTTGCAAAATTTTTTACAGGTGTCGAATACCTATTTCCCTATCTAAACAATTCAGATGAAATATCAAGTGGAAATCTACTCAATTTCATTCTAAAAAGTTTAAAGTGCAAGTGGTGAGTTTTGTCCATCTTATAAGGGTTCACAATTTAATTGAGTTGTTTTGCCATGTGATTAGTTATAATAATTAATCTAAAAATTAAAATTGCAATGAAATTAGCCAAAATTATTAATTTCGAAATTAAAGTCATTTCGGGAGAGGAAATTCTCCAAATCACCTCAGTTAAGTTGTAAATGATAAATATACAGAATTTATATGTTTTATAACTGCATATATTTGTCACTCTAGGCGGCAGGATCAAGAACTTTTTGAACTCTATATAGAAAGCTATTACACTAAAACTAACGAGTGCCAGGCAAACGAGTTTATGAAAAAACTTACAACTTGCGTTCTAAATACTTGTGTTGCAAATTATGTAATACAAAAGAGTCACGTGATGAAGATTTGTAATGATATTCGTACAATTTTCGAATTCATTACTTGCAATGAATACAGCGTTTGGTTTTTTATTCCATATCACGGCAAATATCTTGAAATGAATGATATTGTAAGATACCACATTTCAAGTATATGTATTTAACATTTCGTTTTAATAATGTTATAATTAAGACGATCGACGAATTGAATTTGGATGCTACTGATACCTGTGTTCAAATAAAGGATTGCAATATATCTGGATTAATTCCGTGGGTCGATTTGGATGAACTTTTAAAAGAGTTGCTAATGATTGCTTTAGATCTGGCCGTTGGATTTGCTTGCAAACGAAATATTATTTTTATTCGGCAAATGGATGCAGTAAGAAATACAATCAAACTATCTTATATACATATGTATTTGTTTATAAATTATATCATTATGTAGATTTTAAACATGTCATGTTTATGGTAGTTTAAAAACATTAACATTTTATTAACTCGTAGTTAAACTTTGTAGTTGCATTTAACAGGCTGTTAAAAACAACTACGGAATTAAAATCCTCAATTAAATATTAATTTAAAGAGCTTGTTAGCAATATTTACATTTAATTCAGTTTTAAGAATTTCCCTTGGGAACCGCAAAGATTTTATGAACAAAATACTTTACAAAACACCCGTTTTCCTCTTCAGAGTTCAATATATAAATAAACTCATTCAATTTGGTAAGTCTTAACTTTGTTCGATTTTAAAATACATAAATATTTGTTTTTAAAACGAAATATTTAACTGTAAGCTATTTCCCCATATTTCTTTTTTTTTTGTTGTAAAAAAGTCAATGTAATTAAGGGTGGAAAAAAACCAAAACGATAAAAGGCTTATTTAAAGGCCTTAAGTAACCGAATTAGTTATTTAGCTAACAACTTTAACGACCAGTTAGAGAACTGTCAATTCGACCTTAAATAACGTTGAAATAAAACGAATTCTGATAATTTGCCTAGTAAATACGTATTTATATTTAACTACGAGTGAATAAAATGGTCTTGAATTATTCTTTTCACTTTTTTAATTTTTGCTATACCTATTAAATAAATTTTTTTCTCCCTCATGCTCTTAACATTCATTGTACATGTTTTCTCAAAAATATGTAAAGATTGTTTATTTTGGTTTAGATTAAAGAACACCAGACCATAGAATTGTATTCCGCAGCATATTTACAAGGAAAAGGAAGTACAGAAGACATCGTAATATCTTAATTAATTAATTACAATAATATATTTATTTTTGAAATTAATACCTTTATTTTTACACAAGAATTGGAATAATAAAAACTATCTGCAGCGTGTAATCGACGTTTGCAACTCAATGGGGATGACTGCAATAATTGACTATCCTGCCAGTCCACCTTTACAACCCATTAATGCAAACATTATCACCTGTATTAAAGAGGGTCAATTGGATGAACAATATTGGACTATAAAAGGGCAAGACACCAAGATCTACGATTTTGAGGATGTTGTCAAATGTATTCGAGAGTTTTTTTAGAGTATACATTAAATATAATACATAATTTATTAATTAATAATTTATAATTAATTTATTAATATATAATAATAATAATTCTTTTTTAACGCAATATGTTTGATTTATGGTTTGTATAAAATATTTTAATTCATGAGAATAAAGGGCCTGCCACTGATGTAGCAATTTTATATAAGTTCGAAGTCAAGAAAAAATTATATCGAACTAAAAATTTATCAACAAAATCTACTGAAAGCAAGACCCACCTTATTTCAATAAAAACGTACCTCCATGTACTTACTTGATATTTCTGCAATCATGATTTAAACTTTTAAATAAGATTAAATATGTAATTAATAAAGAGCAGTTGTAATAAATAAATATATTTTGTACACATGTATGTATGTATAAATGGGACATATTGTGTAATAAGTTTAAACGTCCCATGCGTATGTGACTGATAAATAAATTTTTTATTTGGCTTTAACCACATACGAGTAACATATAGGACAGTAAAAATCCCTATTTTCTGGGCACGCAAATATTACTGTAGATTTGGGTCCCACAAAATTTCTTACATTCATTTTCCCTTTGCATGAGCAATGCTTGACTACTGCCACGGATGGTTGGTTTTCTCATCCTTTTACATGTTTAAAATCTATTCCACAGCTACCAAGAACTAGATCGAGTTTGGGAATTTCACATAGGCCGGTGTCAGACTCATCATGATGCCACCAATCCTCATAAGTTATCAGCACGCATCGTGATGACAAGTGTGATATAGGCCGTACACACCATGCAAAATAAAGTACGCATACACAAAATACAAATAAGTAATGATGAACGCGAAAGAACGGAAAACCAACTGCCTGTGGCAGTAGTTAAGCAAAAACAATTTCTCATGTAAAGAAAAAGTGAGAGTAAGAAATTTTTTGGAACCCATATAAAGATTTTTGGACCAGAAAAAGGGAATTTTAGCGGTCTATATGTTATGTGATCAGTGCTTACAGTGACCAATATACGAGGGCAGTACATTCGCAGTTTTCTTTTGACCGCGTGTTTAAGGGGAGGTCACCGTACACAGCATCCAAGAGCTCTTTGATTTCGCTGCGCGATTTCCCTTCCAAAAACAAGAATGGAATCACCGACCGATATTGCTCTTTTTCTATTTTTCTGAAATACGCGGACACACCAACTTGTACACACGGCCAAAACAACAACGGTTGACAGTAGCTGTCTACAACAATGTACTACACGGTAGTAAATTTCTCTTGCGATCGTGGCGACCATCGGGTGGTGAGGTTAAGTACTTATCGGACTACCCTCGTATATTCCTGAATTTACTTAATTTCATTAACTAACATACATACATTTTGTTTCAATTTTGCATCATTGTTTCTAACAGCTGATTCTGAAAGTTTTCGAAAATTTAACCTAAAAAATACTAGTTTTTTCGTGTTGTAGTACAATTAATAAAAAGCCGGAACAAAGGCTTAACTTTATTTTAAGTTAAGCCAATAACTTATTTTATAGGTAAACGAATCAAAAATTATTTACTGTAATATAATGCATTTGGGTGCTGTGCTGTATGTGTATCAAGGAGAATGGGGCTTACCTTCCATTGATTTAGAGTGCTTAAGAGCACTGGTAAGAAATGATTTGCGTTATATCATGCTGTTGCTATTCATAGCCTTTATTTATAGTGCTTGGTAAAATTTACTAAATGTCCACTACAAATCGTTACGAAAAGCAATCCCATGCGATCCGGTCGAGGAAAGCTTCCTTACTTGGAAATAGGAAACAAAAAGTTTATTGGTTATGAGCAGATAAAAAAGCTTTTGGACAAGGAGGTAAGTTATCTGTTAGTTTAAATTCTCAGTTTAGAAGATTTATTGGATTTGATATTGGAAAAAACAAAATTGTAGCCATCTTATCAAATTTCAGGGATATCCTATTGACGTCCATTTAAATAATTCCCAGTCGAAGTACTTGTCGCCTGCGTATGTCAGCTGGGTGTTCACGAATCTTCATCCATATTATCACTACTTTATGTATGGCGATCCCAATAATGTAGATATCACTCTTGCATTGTATTCCAAACGTACACCGTTCCCCTTCAACTTTTACTATCCAGGAACGTATCGAAAAGAAGCACACGATGTCGTTGTAGTAATGGCAGGATTTGATTTCAACGACAAAACCGATAAGCATGAATGCGAATATGTAAGTGTTTACCATTACATAACCCTTGCGCTATATAAGATAATGATATATTGTTATCCATATATTCACTTTACAATTATAGCTCGTATCCAACGCAAAAAAATGTGTAAATGTGCTATCGAAGAAATTGGAGAACAATGTTTGGTTTTTCGGTGATTTTTTCAGCGAATTTGATGCCATCGTTTATGCTTACTTGTCTATTTTGTACAAAATATCGTTACCAAATAATCCTCTTCAAAATCATATTAAAGGCTGTCAGAATTTAGTGAACTTTATAAATAGGATATCCAAGGATATTTTTAAAAACGAAGCATTCAACTCTAAGAAGACGGATAATAGTGGCACCACAAATGAAGCCATGCTTACACCCAATGAACGCAGTTTCATTGAATCGGAGAAGAGAACTAAAATATTATCTGCTATTGGAGCAATTTTAGCAATGGGAACATTTGCAGCATGGAAAGGATTCTATAACAAGGTAGCCTTACGGTAGTTATTAATTATTAAAAAAATGTGCATCAATATATACATAAATATAACTTGTCTAAAAATATAAGAATTATATTTATTAAAATTCGTAATTTCTACTTTAATGCGACTTTAATGTATTGTACAATGTACATACATTAAAATGTGTTCAAATTTTAATTTAAAAGCGTTGGGCGGATAAAAGAAGTAATCTTCAGTAATTTAGCACAATTTATTTATTAAGGTTTAATTCTCCAGTTTTCATAACAATTATGAATGTGTCCAATTTTTTTAGTTCACTAACTCCAAGCATTATGATGGCTACGACTACGATGATGATGGGGATACTGAAGATTTTGAATGATTCCAAATACGCCGATCGTTATGTTGGATTCTAGAAACACCCTCATTTATATCACGTGTCCGGACTAGCATAGATACCACACATAGATGCGCAAATACCACCACAAAGTTTCTATTTATAATTATAATTAAATAATAAATCGATGGTTTCAATAATGGAGGTTGAAATTTACACCTATATTAGAATATTTTTAATGTTTGTTATCATAAAAATTGTTAATTTAATATAGTATTTTATGCTTTCAGCGCGTCTTGCAATTTTCGTCTGGCTGCGGTTACACGTTCCTCCTGCCGACGTATATCTTCATCCGAAATAATAACCGATTGCATCAGAGGTTGGTCAGGGTTTAAAAAAGCTTGGCTGTTTTTGGTCGTTTCGTGTTTTGTGTAACTCTGTCCTGTGACGGGTGTATTTAAAACATGTAGCGCAGTCGCAAGGGACTGCAACACCGTCTGTTCGTTAACATTAGGTCCCACCGATTTTATTCCTTTCGGAAGTCCAATATTATCGAATTCTTCGCCTGTTGCATGACAGGCCCGTAAGTGCTCCAAACGCTTTTCCCAAAATAATTGCTTTGGTTTATCTTGATTTCCATGCTTAGTGTCATGCTTCACTTTTGAATTTTCATGATTTTGAACAACTGTAACGGGTTGTTTGAAAATAGATGCCGTTTGGCGTATTGGGGGAACCAAGGATATATCTGTTCGTAGTGCACGGCTGAAATACAATATAAAAAGGTTAAAGGAAATATGATTTTTAATATCTTGTAAATTTTGATATAAACACATTGCTTAATTATTTAATTTATCAATTACGAAGCTAAAACTCGACAATATTTTTTTTTAATTGTTTTAATGCGCTTATGCTTCTTATAAGGATTTTCTATATTAAAAGCCAGTAAGAAGCAGTATAAAGCAATCTACATTATCATGCATGAAGGCAGTGTAATAACTTAGTAATAGTTGAAAACACATAAATTACATAAGAACATAAATAAATTGCTTATTACTATTTATTACAGCCTCTTCAGCTCTTCATCTTTTAAGACCTATTTCGTGACTTGTAAAAATCTACATTCATCATTATCTGAAATTCTATCATTTAACCCTTGGCAAAAAAGAATCTCGGCGTGTTTAACTTCATATTGTAGAAATTGTATTCATATGTACCAATCTAGACAGTTACACTAACGACTAATAACTACCGACATCAAATTGAACTCTGAATCATTAATATTAGCAATATTTATTAATTTATACAAGAAAAACAAAAGAATCTGTAAAAGTTCAGCTTAGTAGATAAATAAATAGATATGTCGAATATTACAGTACATATTTTGCAAAATTTATTAATTGTATAGGAAGTTGAAGAACTCATATTTATGTTCTTGTTACACAAAAACACACAGCGAAATTATCGACTCCTTTTTAAATTAGGAATTATCGCGACAAATTAAGTGCATGCATAAATTACACTCAGTTAATGTAGTTCTACCTGAGTTCTAATTGGTGACGTAAACTCGATGTGCTGGCTACAGAAATATTAGAATTGATGCTACTGCTTGCTGTTATGTCAGAATCATGTTTGCGCTTTGAGGAGTTCGATGCGTTTGTATTGCCAGCTAAAGACGTTCCAATAACTGGTGCTGTTGTCGGCGTAGAACCGCAGTTTGTAGTTATACCGCCGACACCTTTACCGCATCGATATAGGGAAATAGATGGTGGGGATAGATTTTTTATAATGTTCCCAGTTTGGAAATCGAAGGTGGATATATCTATGTTATCGCCAAGTTGACGAGCTAACTGCGGCTTATTTTCGATTTTTTTTCCTGTGGGACTGTTGAAAAGCGTGATTGTGTATATGAATAATAAAATAATATACAATAATATACAAATAATATACAATGATGTGTGCAGTTTTTAGTTACAAATTTTAAGGAAAGGCGGGAATAAAGAAATTATAGTTGTACTTTTCTCTTAGTAACTAATGTTCGCAATGTTTAATGCGATATATATATACCTATAGTAGTAAACATCTATTTTTTCCGCGGATATTCCAGATTTACGTACAACCTCTTCCCGTTGCCAACCCTTGGGCAAGGAATTACAATCCACTCGTTTTCGTTCTATTGTTATACTTGAATTCATTTAGTTGCTTGTTTAATCAATGATTTTAATTTATGTTTATATATTTTTCATTTGTTTTGATTTTCATGCAATACGACGATTGATAATGCCAGATCTTTGATGTTAAAATATGTAGTACCTCTTAAGACTGCGCTCTAAACACAGTCACACACTTTGACAACCTGTCATTCACACTTTGAGGCCATGGGTCGCACGTCACTGTGGTGCATAACGCAGTCTTAAGGCCCAAATATAATATAACCGAGCTTACGGCGGCTTAAGCAAACGAGCGATAGCACAGAAATTGTATCTCGCAATTATAATGTGCATAAAGTCGTTTCGTTAAATTATTTTGCTTAAGCAAGGAGCGAAACAAATAGCACATTGCGTACGTAATTAGCTGATTTCAAAAATTGAAAACTAATAAAGCTCAAAACACTAAAGTTCACATAAGCATATTATAGCCAGTCTTCTGCATTTAACATGCAGTTCGTTCACTTCTGAGAGTTGCTTATGCCAGCGTAAGCATATTATAATTGGGCCTTTACTGTGGTACCTAAATAAGTGCGTCGTGCGTTGCGTTGCTGTCAAAATTAAGTTGGAACACGCAGTCCTATGGAAGTGGCTGAACTAACCAACGCACTGACGGAGAGCATTTCGACTTTCCAATTTTGGTATGCACTACGAAGTGAAGTTCGTAACAAATGTTCAAAAAATTTTCATGTGCGTGTGAATGTTTGAAAACTATTTGTCAGAACATATGTTGACGCAACGCTGTTATTTCGGTTAAGCGCAGCGTGTACTCCTGGAACAACTAGAAACTCCTCGCGCGATTTTTCATAACAATTTTTCATTTTCTTAGTTCTTTACTTTATTAATGGGGCGGAAAGTGTACTTAAATTATTAAAATTATGTTTACGTTTATGTCTCCAAAAATATGCATTTTTCGGTAAAATCTTACTTTACATAAATGAAAGGTATTTAAATTACGTTTCTAGCGGTATATATCTATACCGGATATCTTCTATAGTTTAGAAGATATAGGGATACTAATTTCTAATTTCAAAGGCTATAACTTTGAAAGTAGGGGAGAGCGACGGATGTTTTTGGTGTCTCCATCACAAACAACAACAACAACAAAAACAACAATTCGATGGGCCTTTTCTGGAAGACAGTAATTTAAGCCAAAATTAGATAAACATAAACAAATTCTCAATTCATGCATTTAAAATTAAATTCATTTAAATTAAAGACCAAACGAACTAAAATCATAATTAAGTATATATTAAACCAAATCACAGATTAATGTTCAACAAAATATGTTGAATACGTTGGCATCTCTTTCGGCTAAAAATTCACGTGGTAGGTTAAAAACAGCTGACTAAATTTGTGAAATGAGCAATTTTTATGAAATTTAACTTCGTTTTACTTGCAAAATGTTCAATATTGTGCAACCATTTGAGTTAAAAAACGTTACATATACATTTCGAGAAGCATGCATTGCTTTTAAAACTGGCTCTTTGGTCCTTTTTACGTATGTAAAAAATCATACTTCTGGCTTATTGCTATGAAAAAGAACAAGAGTTGCTTCCTCTCAAAATTTTTTTCTGAATTTTGTAAACAAACTTCCAAGTTGTCAAAATTCACTCCCGAGTTGTCAAAATGGCATGCGTTTTGTTTTTGTAATCTACTACACCGAAGACTGATTTCACGAACACATTGAAAGCAAAAAAAGAGTTTCCAGTTTTGTAGTCTTTGGTATCGTTTCATTGCTTTTTTTAGTGTAGAGATATGGTGAAATGTCACTAAAAATATGTGAAATAATTTGCTGGTGTTGTTGATATCGCTTAATTTTACATATTTATTAAAAGACTGATTTGGGCTTGGACTGATTGATTCCTTGGTAACTTGTGATAATGAATGTTAAGATATATATATATATATATATATGAAATGTGATGATATTCAAGTTCACATTGCTCATTTAATTAAGCAAAAACATGTGTCTAAGTAGTATGCCTATGCAACTTTCTAATTACATTTTCTATTAAGGAATTAAGGAATTCAACTTGTACTTGTTTGTACCCTCGTACAAAAGATTGGATTATGAATTTCTCATGGGAAATTGGCATATATATTATAGCCGCTGTCCTGGCACATGTTGGAGTCTTTCTATTTGTAATTAGAAAGAGGTCGAAAAATATTGTCGGTCGGCATGTCGTCATTACTGGTGGATCTCAAGGGATAGGTTTGTGCATGGCTGTGGAGTGTGCAATGAAGGGGGCTAACGTTACCGTAATAGCACGCAATGATAAAATGCTAAGTAAGTCCAAGTAATAGTAGAGTTTCACGAAATTCGAACAATGTATACAAAAAACATTTATTGAAATCGTTGCTAAAAAATTGTTCCCTTATTGAGGTGGAGCTGTTGCTTTAATGGAGGTGATAAGACAAGTTCCTAATCAGAAATTTCAATACCGCTGCTTGGATATCTCATCAAGTTATGATGAAGTTGCTAAAACCCTTGGGGAAATAGAAAAAGACTTTGGTGCAATTTATATGTTGGTCAACTGTGCGGGTATGGCGATCTGTGGTTTGTTCGAGGAAGTTACTGTTGAAGATACACGCAAGTTAATGGAGGTTAACTACTTTGGTTCTTACTACTGCACACGTTTCGTTTTGCCTAAAATGAAGTGGGCTCGTGAGGGTATTATTGTTTTAACCGCATCGCAGGCTGCTTTGTTTGGAATTTATGGCTACGGACCTTATGCTGCATCGAAATTTGCATTGCGAGCGATGGCGGAAACTATTGCAATGGAATCTCGTCATTTTGGTGTGTCTGTAACATTAGCTCTTCCCGCTGATACGAACACACCAGGATTTGAGTGTGAGGAAAAGACAAAACCCGTCGAGACGAAGATGATATCTGGTAGCGGCGGTTTGGCGCAGCCGGAACAGGTTGCCAAACAAATTTTAAACGATGCACTGGTTAGTTTCATACCTATAATACTGATACCTATAATAATATGTATACTAGTGCTTCATAACTGTAATATGTACTTAATTAGCCATTTTAATTCATCAGTATACTATGTACCTGGTATAGCAGTATATTAACGACAAAACTAATCCTTACAAATTATTGACAAGTTTAAATTTAACTTGTAAATATTTTATATTGGCTATATTAATATATTTAATTACCAACTAACCACTAGAAACTCTTGTTACCAGAATGTATTTGTTAAAATTCACTACATAAATTGGAATATAAGGACTTATATTATTAACTTCATTAAATTAAATAAATATTTCATATATTATTTTTTTTTTCAGAAAGGAAATTTTATTTCAACCTTGGGTGCCGAAAGTTGGCTACTTACTTTAATTGGTGGAGGATTATTTCGATGGGATGGTTTTCTTCAGACGGTTTTGCATTCAGTGCTTTTAGGGCCTCTTCGAATTTTTAGTTGGTTTCTGCATTTACATTTTGAACGTATAATTAAAAGTTGTGCAAAGGAAAAGGCGGAGTAAATTCAAACTTTATATGCAAATTACAGTATTTCTTATATAAAAAAATCAAAAATGAAGTATTTTGCATAGTTAACCAATATTATACATTAAACATTACATAAGCGTTTTTCAATGTCATTCATATTTTTAAGCGATACATTTCTTACATATTATGTACAAAACAATAAATGGATAAAGTCTATGAACACATATTAAAGTTAATATAATTTCATAAGATAACCAAAGCGCTTGTTGTACAATATAATTTGCTATTTTAATAAAAATAAAACAAAGTAAATGAAAGATTTTATATGTAAAGCTTCAATCTTTTTTATTTAGTCTATCTTATACTAATATGTACCATGTTAAATGAAGGCACATAAAATTTGGAAATGTTTCCATATTAATTATTTTAAGTACTAAAATGATTGAGATATTAGCAGTTTCAGGAGTTCGAAATTAAAACAATGGGAAAATGAAACAGATCATAAAATATTTAAAAAAGCAAGTTAAATACAAAGCTAATTGTAAAATACAAAATAACAGTAGTAAACCGACGACTTCGGTTTATTTTTACGATAGGCACGGAGCACCAATTTCCTTATTGTGGAATTGACCCTAACAACAACAATACTTGATACTGGACCCTATTGGTCGAATTAAAGGTCGATATCTCTGAAGATATAAGAGATACCCGGATGTTGTAGAGGCAATAATACCTTTCATTTATGTAAAATAAGAGTTGTCCGAAGCCCACCACTTTCGGAGATAAAAACATTTAAACTATCTTAGCAGAATTTTTTTCTATTAATTTTTTTCTGCTACTTACACTACGAACCTTAATTGCTGATGCTGATGGAAGTGGCTGAAATAACCAACGCACTGAGGGAAGGCGCTTCGAATTTCCAAGTTTGGTATGAAAAGTTTGGTTAAAAACTTTTTCTCAGAACATATGTTGACGCAACGCTGTTATTTCGGTTTAACGGAGCGTCGTTTTTAAGATGCAGTGATCAACGCAACGCAAGACGAAGTAATTTAGGTACCACAGTACGTTATTAGATTGAGTTATTCTTTTTACAACACTGGCTCATAAGAAAAATCTGTGTGGTCTTTTCTACTAGTGTGGATTTATTTCGAGTAGAATATTAACCCGTTTTTAAAATTTATTAAAAAGTAGAAAAGTGTCTAGAATTTTGTGATATATTTTTTTAATTTACACTCCGAGATATTTACGACGGTACTGAAATATTTTTGTGGTTACTGGGAACGATTGTGACACATCACACATTGCATAAATGGATAGAACCACAGCATTGGAAAAACAATTCAGTTTGAGTGCAGCCAATATAGCGATTCCAATTGCGGAGTCAACTAGTCTAAATATAAATGGAAGAAAGTAGGTACAAATCAGGTTCCATTTATAATTTTTTTTATTAATGTTTCCTTGAATTTTAGCTCACCTACACAGTTTCATTGGGGAGGTTCGCTGACAAGTAAAATAAATGGTAGTAAAACCATTGATGTATCAAACAGAAGCGGGAGCAATCACAATAATTTATCAGCCGGACCCAATGAACAGCGTTCTATTGGTTCTCGTTTCAATACTACCAGAATCGACCCAAGGTCTCGAAACTTCGTAATCTTCTTAATATATTTTATTGATTATTTCATAATTGTAATGAACTTATTTATCAATTCCACAGAATATATGCTGATGTTCAAAGCAAAGGTCTAGCTTCGCGTATTGTTAAATATCATGAAAAAGGAAACCGTTTCAACAGAAGTTTGTCCGTAAATAATCATAGTAAACCAGGTCACTTCCCTATTGTGCATTTAAAGAAAACTGAAATTCCACACAGACAGATTAAACAAAATGTATCAATGACGCGTATTGCTCCACCGGGTAAAAAATAATTTGGTCTTAAAAGACGAATATAACTTCTAATGGTATTAATTTTCTTACAGAAAAATCAGTATTTTATGGAAATACTCTACCAAGTATTCTCCGATCTAATTCTACCGTTGCAACGTTGCAAAAAAGCGACGAACAATTATCGAGTGAAAATAGGCCCATTTTACACCCACCTCAGACTAAAAATGAGTTGGTCCCAACACGAAGTGTGATTGAAGTTCTTAAGGAAATATCTCGAAAACGAATTAATAGTGAAGTATGTTTTCCATATGCATATCTTGTAGAATCAATGTATATTCAATTCTAATTTATTCGTATTTATGTAAATTATTTGCATTCTAATATCTAGCACTCAAATCAAAATGATGATAAAATGAAAAAATACTGCAGTAGGACAGTAGATGATATATCCAATGCTACCTCAAGTTTACCACGCAACAAACGCCAACGTGTACATTTGTATAGTCAACAACAGTTGACCAAAAATTTGTCATCTCAACACTCACCAGAACAAATGCCGAAAAAGCGACTATGTAGCTATAATAATGATATATCCAGTTCTCTGAGTTCAAGTCAAATTCATGCCAATAAGCGTAAGGTTTATGAATGCAAGTCGAATAACGAGAGCGCATCAGAGGCCACATCAGCAGAACAGAATGGACAAGGAACAAAAATAAAGCAGCTAGTTCCACAGTATGATTTGCGTGATGACCACTTTTTGCCTGCAGCAAATTCCAAAGCCTCCGGTCATTCTACATCATCAAATGCAACGCAGAACGAAGATCACTCTAGGAGGAAGGAGGCAACTGGAACAACACATATGGTTGATGGACCATTATCTCAATGTGGTCTTACGACAACTACACACACAGTGCAAAATGCACATGTTTTTCCAATAAATAAAAAAAAATTAACTCTTTTCAACAAAGACTATAATGAATGCAAAGACAATTTTGAAGCTGAGCAAGCTAAGGACACTAAAGCGACGACGGATAACGGTGAATTTTCTGCAATACCATTTGTAAAACCAAAAAAAGATATTTCGATATCTGGTGCCAAAAATCCGATTATTGAAAGGGTTCAGAAATCCAAATTGGCTTTAATGTTAAGTGGACTTCGTGGTGATCTGTATAATGATGAGGATCAGTTGGAGAAAAAAATATTGCCATCTGAGAAAAATACAATTTCTGCATCATCTGCGGAAGAACGTAATGATTCATCCATTCCAGTGGCAGTGACCCGAGCACTAGTAGCCAACGAAGCATCGCCGTTAGTTGGCATTAAGCTGACACCACAAGCTGCGGTGTCCTCTCCCCTTATTAAATTCTCTTCGAATTCCAAGAATGCTATCAATGTCGAATCATCTTCAGCAGTATCTGCTTCGAGCTCTTCATTCACTACAATCACAGCCACCGCAAGTAACCCAGTAACGGTTTCTTCACCAATTGGTACAACTACAGTTTCCGCTGCAATTGGATTAGCTGGTACCACGAATTTCGACTCATCTCTTAGTACCTCTTTCAAGAGTCCGTCGCTATCAGCTTTTGGTAATTCAAATTCTGTGGGTCCTGTAGCATTTAAATTTGGAGCAGTCAGTACGAATGAAAATACGTTGGATTCTTCTAAAGCATCCACGCCTTTTTCAGTCGTTACTTCTTCCTTAGTTTCCTCCTCTAACGACGTCAAAGCTAAAACATCCGAACCGAATACAAATGAAAGTAATCCCAACTCTTCTAAATCTTCTGATACTACAACTATAGCCAAACCATTTACTTTTGGAATTTCATCAACAAATTCTTCAGTTTCTAGTGCTTCTTCTACCAAAAATGGATTCAATTTTGGCATTCAATCAACTTCAGAAAAACCGTTTGCAGCCGCTGCTCCATTTTCAGTTCAGCCAACATCTCAAAGTACCACACAACCGATAAATAATTTTACTTTTGGTGGTACCACAGCCAGTACATCATCAACTTCTATAATTAGTAGTAGTAGCAGGACCACCGCAGCCCCTTCAATTGCTACAAGCACTGGTAGTAAGTTTACGTTCGGAGATGTTTCATCGCAGGCCAAATCGTTTAACGGTAATATTGCTAACCAAACTCCGGCCTCGTTTGGATTTGGCACCAATTTCTCATCAACGAAGCCTCAAACGGCAGTTGATGGCCCATCTAAAAAAGAAACAAACATTTCTGCTCCGTTCTCTTTTAACACAACCACTACTCAAGCATCTTCTGTGAGCAAATCTGCTGGCTTCAGTTTTGGAAGTAGTTCGCTGTCAACAGAATCTAATCAGAAAACCTCAAATATCTTCAGCACATCTCTTCCAAAGTCAAATGTGAAACCAACATTTAGTTTCGGTGGTGCCACTTCTTCACCTGCCACAGCTCCCTCTAATCCTTTCTTTGAATCACCTCCATTGAATGTAACAGCATCTATCCCAGCACCATCTAGTAACGGCATCACTTTCGGTGCAGTGGCGTCAACTTCTGCAGGGAATTCGCAAAGCAAAACTTTCACATTTGGATCACTGAATAACTCCGCTGCCCCGAAAAATTCGCTGAAATCAAATTCTGGCGGTTTCTTTTTCAATCCCGACAATAAGATAAACGCAGGGGCTAGCGCATTCGGCTCCAGTGGTAACCCAGCAAACACTGCAACGACGAACACTTCATCGCCATTCACCTTTGGATCTTCGATTCCAAATGATGCTTCAACAAATTCAGGGAAACAATTTCCATCATCTGCTCCGGCAACAAATCTTTTTGGAGCCTCAGCTGTATCAAAAACGTCAACATTTAACTTTGGAGGCAGTTCTACTTCAACTGCACCAGCAGCTCCTACAACCAATGGTAATATTTTTGTTCCTCCACAACAGAATTCAAATTCCGGTATGGCGGACCGTCCCTTCCGCCGAGCGACTAGACGTTTGCAAAAACCCTAACATTAGTATATTCCAATTTTTTTTCGACATGATAAACTTTCATAATTAACGATTTTTGATCCAGTTTACATACACACAATAATTTATTATTTAAATTTATAACATATTTCTCTTATAACTATACTTTACATAATTTCAATAAATAAGTTAAAATTCTGTGAGCTTTAACATTAAACAGTCAGCTAATCAGTTTTCTTCTCATGCCAACTGCAGGAATGGTAACTATGCACGAAACTATTTCTTATACACTTAGTATTAAAAGTTGTCACTGGAACAGTATTTTAGCATAGATTTAGTATGCTTAAATGGTATGCCTTCAATTGCTGCCAGTGCTTCGCTTATAAAACTTTGAGAATTGTGTATGGTGGTGCCGCCTAGTATCACTTTGCATGCCATGCTGTTAATCTGATTCACGACTAGAGCTTCCTCATAGGTTGCGCCGCCAATAATGAAAACAATAATTTCTTGTGGAGGTCGCCGGAATGGTACAAGTTCGGAATTGATTGCAGGATAAGTTGGTTCCAAATCTCGGCCCTTCAATACTTCTTCTAGAGTTTCTTTAAGAAGTGGAGTGTGTTGGGTGAAAACATTCTCAACACCCTTAAGACCCTGCAGTACATAATCATTATTAAATTTAATTCATCATCTGAAAGACTAAATTTAAATCACTTTAATTAAATTTCTGGTTAATTTAACAGCATCTGAGATGCGCATCAAATTGAAAAGCTCTCCTTGGCGGATATGTGTTCCAGCATATTCAATAAGACTGGGCACTATGGATGTACGTCCTCCACGGGTTTTTATTATTTGTAAGAGGCTTGACGTATCACAATTTGCGTGACGCTCATAGCGCAAAGCATACAGAGCTACCAATTTAATGGCATCATCCACCGAGACGCGCTCGTCTGAAATGATTTTTTTAATCCGTTGCAATTGCGCCGAATGCTCCGCTTTACAGGCAACTTCCTGTTCTAATTCCGAGAGTTCAAATAAATTCAACTTTGTTGTAAGCGTCGATAGTTCACCCATCACGCAAAGATGTTTCTGTACCGTACCGGACATTTTTTTGAATTGTGGATAGCTTTCTATGAAGTTCTTCATGTCTGCGATACTTTCAACCTGTAAAAGGAATAATACATAATTCAAAATACCATCATTACATTCATCACTCAGTAGTCACAAGAATATTTGATGATTCTTCGCAATAAAAATCTTTGAATTATTGCTACTGAAGCTATTGTGTATCGTTTTCCCTGTTATATTACTTGGAAACTAGACTATATACTACTACTCTACTAGATCCTTGTGACAACCGAAACAAATCTATTTACACACTTTGCGTTGATCCTTAGCTTTACGTTGAAATTGTTCCATGAGACTTTTAATAGTTGAACCAATTTCACCAAAATTAGCGTACATATTATTTGCATAGAACTCGTCCTGATCGCTGGACAGCACCACCTCTTTAAGGTCTGTGGGAATACCTGGTACGCCAGAGAGATCTACGCGATTATTATTAATCGTCAGTAGCTCGTGCACCATTGCCTGGTAAGTCCACTGGTGTAGCAGTGGTGTAACAGGATCGTCTCTACGATCCAAAATCAATAACAAGGGCGGAGCAGCTCCGTTTTCGACTTTGCGAAAATCGAAAAGAGACGATTCTTTAGATATTTGCTCATAGATTTGTTTTGCTAAAATGTTTGCCACTTGGCTACCAGAACGATAGCGGATAACAGGATTCAGTTTTAATGATAGCAGCACTGAGGTAATACCCTGCACACTGCGTGTCAATGCATCCGGTAACCAGTTTAAACTATGCATGCTATGGAAAATATTTAACGAAAACAAGTTAGGGTTAACGCATAGATAGTCCGCATAGAGCTCCTTTACTTCGCGCACAGATTCACTCTCATCGCACTCCGCCAGGTACTTGATGTCTGTACGTGGAATAATATTGGTGAAATCTGCAATATTTAAATTGCACTGAGTTGAAAACTCACCGTAATATAAAGACATATTCTTATACTTACAAATAAAATACGATCCATACCTTGGTGAACGTAGTTCGTTAGCAAGCAGTTGAACATTACTTTTAGTAGGGCGTATGAAAACAATGCTCTTCAAGTGCTTCATCCGTTCATTGGAGGAACCAGAATCTAAACGCTCAAACAGATAAACTTCGCGTTGCAGCATATCTGATTGGCTGAATGCCATTGATATTATACTGGTCTAGAATTACAAATAATTATTTGCAAAAAAGTTGCAATAAATCGTACTAACCGTTTCTTTATCCAGTAGGATTGTTTTCATGCCAGGACCAGATTCGCTGCACATTTTCTCAATGTACAATTTAATTGCAGATAACAAGTCCATAATATAATCTCTACTACTCCGTATTC
Organism: Myopa testacea; assembly: GCA_949629155.1. NCBI lineage: Eukaryota > Metazoa > Arthropoda > Insecta > Diptera > Conopidae > Myopa > Myopa testacea. Next base: position 54,640,452 of record OX451345.1, on the reverse strand, counting down.
TACTAATTACGCCAATAATAATCTATGATAAATTATCTATCAACATTTTTTTACATGCATGAAGATAACAACGGTATTTTGTAAAGTTTTGGGTTGTTTATATCCGAATGTAATGCTGTAAACAGATAGAATGTAGCTCAGCGACAATAGTAGCTGCATCTTGTCAAAAAACTGCGCTGCTGAGACTCCGCAGAGTACAGCTGGTTTAATTTTTACAAAATCAAATCTGCAAAATCCATTCTAAAAATAAAAACTAATAAATAAATAAAGCTTAATTTAATATAATTATCATATAAAAACTCACACAGTATGATTTTGCCTCAATATATTAACTCAAATATTAAATACCATGTAAACAGTCATAAAGAGAAGGAGAACAGGAGCAGCGACAGCGACAAAATTGCAAAGTTTTCCGAAATTGTCGCCGTCATTGGCAGAGGCAGCGGCTACCTTTTATTTTTTTCTCGTTTTCCATAAGAGCCTGTGTAATTTTGACAAGATGCAGCTACAATGTCGTTGAACTACATTCTATGTGTTTACAGCATAATGTAACGTACTATTTGAATAGAGTTGGCAGAATGAATGAATACAAATATTCAATAAAATATAATTAATAATAAGCCTAAGTCTGTTTCGGCTTAAATAGAGATCTTCCCGGAATCGCCAATCGTGTTGTTGTTGTAGCTTGTGATGGAGACCCCAACAAGAACGAAGTCTGCTCCCCCTGGTGTCTGCGTTATAGCCCTTTGAAATTAGTTTCCCTATATCTCCTTAACTATAGAAGCTATCCGGTAGATATATATGTATATACCGTTAGAAAGATAAGTTAAATACTTTTCATCTATGAAAGAAAGATTTTACCGAAAAATGCAAAGATTTGAAGAAAATGCGATTTCAATATTTTTAGTACTCTTTCCACCCCATTAATAAAATAAAACATGTAATTGACCCACATAATTTTGTGGAAAATAACAAACTAGAAGTCATTAGCTTATCACAGCCATTTTTTCGCCATAATCGGTGTAAGACACATAAATGAAAGTTATTTAACTTACCTTTCAAACGGTATATATCTTTACCGGACATCTTCTATAGTTAAGGAGACATGGGGAAACTAATTTCAAATTTCAAAGGGCTATAACTCAGAAACCAGGGGGAGGGGCAGAGGATGTTATTGTTGGGGTCTCCATCACAAGCTACAACAACAACACGATTGGCGTTTCCTGGAAGATCTATATCTTTTCGTCTGTTTCTTACTTTTTAGGAGAATTATTTAGTTTAAGTTGCGTTTAATTCCTACATATCAATAACTATTTATTTTAATTTATTTTTTTGGAAGGATTTACGGCATTTTAAAATTGCTTTTATTGATGCAAGAATAATTAGACTTAATATTTTTAGTTAGATATAATGAACAAAAGTAAATGAAGTTTATAAATTAGAACAGCTTAGATTGAGTTAGGCTGTTATTCCCAAATAACGAAATGTAGTACAATAATGATATGACTTAGGGAGGTAGTCTTTATCGTAAATTTTACCAACATCGAGTTGAGATATAGTTGAGAAATTTAAGATTGCGCACAACAAATGCGTTATCTCACAGTGTTATTCCATACCTAAAATTTATTACTGGAATGGCTAATATAAAATTAGGAAATTAATGTTGAAATATGCTAAAACATATTTTAAGTTAAGCTGTTATTCTAAAATGATGTTTCAACTTAAGCTGTATGGTTTTTAAAGAACAACTAGCTTAACTACCCGGCATTGCGCGGGAAATAAAATATTATTTTATAGTACTACATTGTATTTTTAATTTGGTATGTTTTTATTTATGTGTTTATTTTAATTTTTCAATTTTTTATTGTAGAATATTAGAAATGTTTTGTTTAATCTTCTTGCTGTTTAGTTTCAATTAATGTACCTCTTTATACAATTAGAAGTTTTGTCATCAGTTGCTAGCACAACCAAGCTGTTAGGTGAAGTATGTAAGTCTCGAGCAGGCGACGTAAAACTGTCCATGTGAAAAGCAGTCTTGTCTAAGATCATTTCCTGCTATTTGATACTGCTATTTTCTGTTAAGTTTGTGAGACGATAGACCAGGTGGATTAAGTATATTTATTAACTCCACAGGATAATGTATAGCGTTATCTGTGTGCAATACTGTGTCCACCGATTTGTACAGATATTCTATTTCTTCAAATGACTTCAGCAATGTCATTAATGGTTGAATCGCACGTTAGTCCAATCACTCTGTTGTTTTATGGTGTAGATTTTGGATATGCGGATATATTCGTTCTATTACCTCGTCAACGGTCGACACAACTGAGGCAAGATTTGAGTGAATTTGAAATTTGCCATCAGTTTCCGGATATTCTCCGTTTCCTATTCGCAGGAGTAGTTTGGAGAATTGAACAGCGAAAACATCTCCCTTTAAATGCACCCGCATGTTTTTCTTAAGGTGGAGTTTTTGTATTAAGGGCCAAAGATTTGATGCTTTAATACATGCCTTAACTTCGTCAGTCCGAGTTCCTCTCGGCACTATGGGCAGAGTCTGGCGAAAGTCTCTAGCTAATAACACACCATCAATCATTTCATCGTTTACTGTAATATCTTTTAGAGTTCTGTTCAGTGCTTAGAAGCTGCTTTTATGTGCTTTGTGAAAGTACACACGTACTTTCTATTAATTTACAATCTCGTACCACTTGAGCCATATTACTCTGTTTTGAATATTGTGAAAGAATATATTCTTTAGCACATGACAAAAATTCATAACATGCTTCGTTTTATTTTATTACGTCATTGGGTGTATTTTTACCAAATTATTATGTCCTTTTTTGGACCGTTAGAGGATGAATTTTGAAAAATGCTGAAAATGGTTTTTAGGCACTTATACGCGGGATGTTTTCGTGAAAAAAGAAAATCCATATTTGATGGCTAACAAAAGAGTTATGTGTTTGTCCTGTTTGAAGTCTTTAGAAGTAAAATTTCGAAAAATGGAAATGTTGATGGTGGAAAAGAGGAGACCAGAAGGGAAATAAAAACATTAGAGATATGAGGGTTTGGTTGATGTGTTTTTGTAATTTGCTTTTAATGATTACTTCTAATACTGTATATATGCTTTTGTATTATCTATTTAGTTTCGGTAAGAATTAATACAACTAGGGTGGTCGACATTTCGACCAATAACAATTGCCATTATTAATTCTTTTTTTTATTGTAAAATTCAAATTGACTGCTCATCTATGAATAGCAACAACACTCTCTTCTCACTCAATCAACCAGATCGTCTTCGCATGCACCTGAGAAATATCAGCAACATTTTCCGCAGATTCTTTTTCATGCTTAGAAACATACAAAAAACGTGCAGAGGATGAACTTTGGCGTAATATCTGATATCTTTTAATGTAGGATAACTTACATTCTTTTTTGTGCAGTAGTGAAGAAAAAAACCACAAATCGTTATATGTGTCACTGAAATTGAATAAACAGAACAGACGCTAGAGGGGTGAAACCCTTTTCGTGTAGCGTATTTATATATAGAGTTAGTAAATGATGTATTAGGACACAATTATTGCGCAATATCTAATGCACAGTACAGAAAACAACAAATGAGAACAATGAATCCTGGAATACATTGGTAAGAACAATTATATTAGATAATTTTATTTCAAACTAGTATATAAGCCTGACTTCGCCAGGAAGTTATTATTTTTTATTTATTTCGTAAAAAAATTGCGAAGTCTTTTAGACTTTCTCACCTTACACTTTTTTGGTTTATTTATTTTGTAGCATGAAAAGTAAAAAATTAATCGCGATTAATATCGATTGTTTGTATTTTATTCAAATATTGTTTGAGAATATTTCTTTAAAAGCAACATTTTTTGTGATAACCGTCGTCTCCACCAGCGGTACTTGAATGTTTTGAATGTGACCCCATGCACAGTTCTCAAAACTGATATCTCCTGTCACATTTAATAGAAGTAGTCTTAGATGATATCGCTCACCTTCCGATATACTAATGTTAATTTTCTAAGCAACAATAAACAACACCGGCAAAAATAGTCACAAACAAAACAAATTCAATGAAATTAAATTATTATGAAAAATTATTAAATTTTTAAATTATTAGATTTTTAAATTATTAAATTTTTAAATTGTAAAATTTTTCATAATAAAATCTGACAAATTAATCAGCTAGTTAACAAATTAATCTAGGAAAAAAAATACAAATTTCCTCCCAATCGGATTTTTTGCAAAAAAATGGCGAAGCCGTTTGGATTTTTGAAATTTGCGATTTTTCTCATCAACATTAGATGTCTAGGAACATCTGTGGAATTTCAGGATTCTAAGTGATGTGGAAGTCCAAAAAAAAGTCCCGGACATATTTTGCTAACAGAAACGCATAGGGATTTTATATATATAGATTTAACTTTAGGTATTTGACCATTATTTCGAGTTTTCTGTCTCCCCTCGAACGCGTCTTCAGGTGGTGGATAGAATAATGACCCAGATGTAGGTTAGGACAAATTGCTAATTCCATTAATTTGATCAAAAACAGCCTTATTAGTTGAGGACATACACTTAACAAATAAATAATTAAATATACCCTTTTCTTTTCTTTCATTTCTGTTCATTTTATTCATTATTATATTTTGTATTTATTAATTTTTTACAATAATTTTAATGGAGCTACACACCTTTGTATTATGTTCAGCTTTTCAATTATGTTCTAGGGAAATTATTTTATTTAAATTATTAATAAATATTAGTTATTATTTTTTTTTTTATTTCGACTATTCCAAAACACAATATCTAATAATTAATTTATCGTTTGTTCTCAGCGTGCGTTTTTAAATTTAAAGTACATGTGAATATACTTGATTCGAATTATGAAGTGGATTTGTATCTGTTGTGTATATTTATTAATGTGCGGATAGCTTTAATAGTTATTTTACAAAATCTAATGAACTTTATTTATATTATGTAACTGTAAGTAACTCCGTTAAGATGTCACACAACATTTTTCTCTCAGTTCCAGCGACTTTATTGCAACACAATTCTTTGAATACTCCTTTCCGGCGTGATATCGTGGTATTAGTTCTGAATCTTATAAATTTTAACTCTCACCAACACCTTTTCGATACCTGAACGAAGCATTAGAAATCAATGACCGACAATTGAATTTAACAAAGAAAAAAAAAACTTTTTACCCAAGTCAAATAGAAAATGCAATGCCTTACAATGCTGTGATCAAGCATTGAACACAATGTGAATAGAGAAATTCAAAAGAAGAAAGTCAAAGGAACGGATTTTATTAATGATTTGTTGCTTAGCTAAAAGTATGCTTTGGTCGCAAGCACATAAATGAGGACGAAAGGGTTAATAAATGATATTTAGAATGAATCTAGAAATTTTTAAGCAGTTGATGTTTTTTATTGGTATTAATATCTATTTTTATGTTAAAATAAAATCAATGCTAATATTCATTTAAACTCACTTGCACACCACAGTAGAGTACATAGTAAACAAGAAAGTAGATAAAAACAAGCAAAGAATAATTATCTTAAAATGTTGCTTCAGAAAAATGTATAACCACTTAAATTTATTTTTATCACACTTATTCTCACACACACTAAAAATTAGTAACTTAGAAATTTCATCATTTTTAAGATACTTATTATTAAATCGAAATATTTATTTGCAGTTTTGTTTCTTTTTGATGTGATTGTTTTAAATTTTACCAACGCACACAAATACATTTTACTTTAATTTAATTTGTTTTATTTTACTTAACATTACCTGCTTCATGCTTGTTTTATCAGATCAGTTATGGTTTAAGTGTGTATTTTCTTAAAAACTAATATCTATTGTATGATAATTATAATAATTTATAATATTAACGCAAATAGTAAATAATAATAATAGTAATAACATAATAGTAATAATATAATTAATAAAATACAATATAATTTAAATTACAACGGAAGTGTCGGTGTATTATTTGTGGTTGGTGTTGGCGTCAATATCGACGCGGATGGAGGATATCGCAACGTGTGTTGTGACGTTGCTTGTTGTATGTAATCCTGACTTGGATTATTCAACACGCTATCCCTTGAATTTGAATGTGACGTGGCGCGCAACAGTGTAACTGCTTCGCGTTCTGGACTGCACTGGACACCTTCTAGTCATTTTTGACGCGATGATTTTTTCTTCTTTCGTTTAAAGAAACAACAGCATCTGTACAAGAAAATAAAAAAGTGAAAATACATTTTTTTATACTAATGAATGGCAATGTAGAGAACGGAGCTCACTTCGTTTCGTCCACAAGATCTACTTCGGGTTGTTGCGTGATAGGAGTATTTGAATGACCAGCTGTGGGATCGTCCGCATTTAATTCGCCATTAGTCGAACTCACAACCTGCAAAATAGGTGGCCTCCAAACTTAGTTTTCCCAACAATATTGAGCAACAATTTTATACAATATTTATACAATATTACAATTTTATACAATATTAAGAAACAATAATTATCACAAAACAGTAGGTGAGCGGTGATAGTTCCTAAATTGATAAAGTTGATAAAAAATGTTTTGAAACCAAACGACCATTTTAAATAAAAAAAACAAATTTGTTTTTGTTTAAACTAAAAAACTACATATTAAATTCCGAATTTAAGCTACCCAAAGATGAGAGAAAGTAAATAGTTGTCCTACTTATATCCCTCCTCCATTCGGCATTGAACTCAATATGAAATCAGAATTTATTGTATAATTAAAATTAATCGAGGAAAAACGTGTAAGGAGTTTCTTTAAAATGGTCATGTCGTGGTTGCTTAAAATGTGAGACGAATACAAATAGGACAGGATCAACATGCTTTACAAATCAATACCTTTTCCATGTGTTTAAGAAAATTGAGAATACTATTAATTAAATACCACATAATATTCATATATTATTTAAATCAACTTTGTTACAGCTATATAAATAAGTTCTATTTAATATATATGGTCTGGTCTGATCGACGACGCTAATTTTTCGTCCCTTGTACAACTTTAATCTACTCCTCTTGATCGCTTATTTCGTAATAATCATCAAATGGGCTATCATCATCCGAGCCCGAATCTTCTGGAAACCTCTGCAATTTTTTGGAAAATAAAACGGTAAAGCTTGTACTGCTTCTTACTGCGTGCGAAAAGGACAGATGCGTTGAAACATGCCAAAACCTCGAATATCAAAAACCCAGTTCAACAAATGCTTTCGTAGGAACGCACAAAAATGTGTCTTCGATGATTGAGGGATGAGTTCACTTGTACTTGTGCAGTCTATTAGTACAACTACATTTATATATATAACTATATTCATAAGTATCTCTACCCACTTATGTATATGTGTAAATGTAACAATTAATGCTGCTACTTTTATCCAACTTTTAACAAAAAGAAAAACGAGCATTCGCAATACAAACTCACATACTGCTTTAAAAATACCATGCATATTTGCTTTTTACAAATTAGAAGGCGTTAGGATATAGGATTTGCACTCTATATAAGGGAAATCGAATCTAGTGTAAATTGACAGTTCAAAGTGACAATTTGAAAACTTTTAATACTCGAGTAATTATAATTATAGACGCGTAGTTAGAAATCGCTTGGTACTCGATCTATTGTATTTCCACCCGTATTTTTTAGAATTTGTCTGCCGAAAGGAAGTGCAAACAATAAGAAAATGCAGCCGCTTCGGATAAGCTAATTACTAAATACATATGTTAACTGATTTTTCATTAACTTGAGACAATGGTAAATTATTTAATGCATTGTGGAAAATTATTATTACATAATTTGCAAATTATTTATTATTAAGAATATTATTTACTTATTAATAATATTTATTTATTATTACTATTTATTTATTTTTCCATCCTTTTTCTGGGTGGTTTTTTAAGCCAAGGTAAACAGTTTAGGTAAACTCTATTAAGTATAAGCATCTATTCAAGGAACAATTAGTAGTAGGGTTCAGGACAGTCAGCTTATTTTTCACGTAAACATATTGAGCGAGCCGAATTATTTTTAGAGTTAAAACATTTGTTCTTTCCTTCATATGTAGGAAATTTTTAAAAATATATTATTTATTTTACGAAGTGAGTGCAAAACTATGGTGATTGTTGAATTTGTTGAAGCTACGTATATTATCTTTGGAAAAGTTTAACATAAGTCTTGAAAGTAAATACATATGTACCTTGAGTTTATGTAGAGTAAATCAAGAGAAAACATTAAAAGTGAAAATGCTAAAAAAAGAACAGTCTGCGAGGAAGCAAATTAAGAGGTTTTATTCGGAAATTGAAGGTTATACGACGGAATAAGAAATAAGAAAGAAGGGAAAGAGAACAAGAAATAGAAAACATATTTGTAAGACAAATTCGAAGTTCTTACAAGAAATAACATAAAAACGGACATTATATAAAATAAAAACATATTGTTTATTATACAATTTCATCTTTTCGTTAAAATACAACGTGTGTTCCTTTTTTTATTAAATACGAGTATAACAGCTTTTTGTGGGACATGTTTTGTTTTCCCAATTCTTAATCGCGCTCTGTTCAAATGTATTGCAAGTGGTATGAATTTATTTTGTCGGGTGTCACATATATTAACATTCAGATTTTATTTACATGATGAAATTGTGGCAATTGTTAGTCAAGAACAGTATTAAATTACAACACTTACCTGTACTGAGCCGTGCCTATCAGCTGGTGTTAAATTGCCAAGTGTGGCACCTGGTTTCGGTACGTCAGGCCAGGCAGTAACACCTCCTTTGGCATTTGTCTGTTGCAAGCACGTTATGGAAGATTGAGGTGTAAATGCGATGCGATGCGATGAAATGATTTTTATTATAATTTGCGTTTTGTTTAATTACAATCGATTTAGAAAACCTATTAATACCTTGCCAATTACATATATGACCCACACAAAATTAGAATCTCGTGATAATAAATAAGTATCCTTATGCTATGAAACATAAGACTGGTTTTTAGTCTAGCACTACAAGTCTAAAGTTGCTATAAATCAACATTTTTTAAAATATTATCTAACAACAAATTTTCAAACGGAAATATTATTATCTTAACTTGTTTCAGAATTTTCTCAATATTTAATTTTCTCATTATGTCATTATGTTTTCATTAACATTAAATCGCGACTTACTATTGAAATAATTAAATTCAATCGCAACTGTCCATTTATTAGTAATTAAAAATCTCTAAGAATCTGATTTTACAAAGGAATTCATTGCCACAATAATTTCAATTTATATAACCATTTATAAATCTGTCTTTCTCAGTCAGAGATTTTTCATTTGGGAAGGGTTCATTATAGGTTCTAGCTTCTGGACTACAATGCTTTGGGAATTATAATGCAGCTCATGCCTCATAAATTTGACATTGGTTTAGCAGTTTATATAGCACTAGCAAATACTTTTCATAACAAAGCTGTTTACATTAAAACATATTTTTTAAGATATATAAGATATCAAGCCGCATAAAAACTAAAGTAACATTAAATATTTTTTCTCTTCTACATTTTAATATAAAAATTCTAACCTCTAGTATTAAACATTCCTCATCGCCATCTTCTTCGTAATCAAAATAAGAAACATCCTGAACATGAACCCAGTTCATTAAGAAGGAACACAAATGTATATCGGTTTAGAAAAGTTGAGAAGTACATTTAAAACTTCATATTAAAATATTTTTTGAAAACTACATTTACTAGGTACCAAAAACTAAGTGTTGTTGGGAATGGTAATCAATTCTTATTTCTACTTAAAAATTCCGGAAAGAGATATGCGAAGTTTCGTTGTTAGGGTTTTCCGAATGCAAATGACAGAATTTATACCGCACATTCATTCATGCTGTTAGTAGTTATCTTAAAGAACTTTGTATTGAACCATGGTTTAATTATAGTGAGATATGTTGAATATACATATTTCAATGGATAGACACAATGCATTCTATCATTCTCATTATTCTAAAGTGGACTCGTTAGTGGGTAGTAAAGAAAAACGTACGAAAAAAATTACAAAAATAAATAGTACGTTATCACTGCCGTAACAAAGAGATACCTTTATTACATTGTATTTTTTATCAAACTAACAATCTGTAATTTGAATGTGATGTATTTTAATATACAATAAATGAAAAATAAACCATATATAAAATATGCATACAAAATTTTTACCTTTGCCGTTATATTATGACGATCTTTATTTGGTGAAATGATGACTTCATGGCCTGTTTGAAGGGATCCGACAGGTGTTGACTACATGTAGTTTCGTTTTTATGTTAGATTTTGTTTGTTTTAATGACAACACATAATACATCAATCAATCGAACAAATGCATACACGTGAAAAGAGAGCAAGAGAGAGAGAGAGAGAAATATATGTTAATACGTTATGAATATTAGTGATCATCAGTTTCTAAGTCGATTTGTAAGGATCCTTATATTTATTGTTTTTAATGTATTATTGGCTAATTTGCATTTACTGACAAACAACACACTACAATGTTTGCTTAACAACAATTAACTCAATAGTTTGCTTAAAAATATATTTAATAACGTTTTGTTCTTGTATGATTGAGCAAATGTATTTCTTCTAGCTGTTTATCTAGGTGAATCGATGATATTGTATACGTTGCGTTTGTAAATATAGCGTTGGAAAATATTAAATATCAAATAACTCGTACTACTAAACAAAATACAATTCTAAAGCCAATAATTGTTCGAGTGTTTTGCGTTCAATTATTAAACGGTAATTAAATAATAACACATTAAACCAAAAAAATTAACGAGGTACCTTATCCGAACTATTCTTTGCTAAATGTGATGGCGGCGCATTTTTTATAACTTTCATTTGATCATGTTGCTCCTTTGTCTATTTTTACATTTTAAGATTTTATGGCAAGTTTCATAATTTGTTGTGTTTGTTTAAAAATGTTTTAAAATTAAATTAATAATCTGAATTAAAATTGTTAAAAATTGCTAAAAAACGATTTATTATTGGAAGAAATGTTATTAATGGGATGTATGCATATAATGAGGATATAAACCTACGAATATACATATGTATATAGACTTGAGAAGTTAATACCATATACTCGAGACATAGAGCAAATGAATGAAGCTACTTTAAAATTAATTCCGTTGGTTTAAATTTATTCTTTTTTAAATATCTTAGATGCTGATAATTTTATATAGTTTAAATAAATAACAATGAGTTCAACAAAAATTAGTAAAAATCTTTAACGTCATTATATTAATTGGAGACAGTTAAACCATGGAATAAAAATATAAACTTGAAAAATAGAATTATATAAATACATTATTTTATTCAGAATATATTTTGAAGTGGAAGAACAAGCATGAGTTCCATTCTCTTTGTAAAAAAAGTTGCATATTTAATAATTTTAATTAAAAAAATATGTATGTAGTGTCAAAAGAATAGATATGTATATACTGAAAAATATACGTATTTCATTTGCTCAACGTTTCAATTCAAGCAATTCCAAGTTTTTTCCCAATTTTCATGCATTAATTCTCATTATTTTTTCTTCAACTTGTGTCCGAGCTCTCCCAGTTTCATGCTTAGCACACAGTCTCAATTTAATTTTTCTTTTGCTTCTATTAAAATTTGTCAAGTAGCTTTTTTGTAGTGGATCCCTTAAATTAAGGTAAGCTTAAGGTTAGTATAACAATAACTAATAGGAAAATATTCTTGCGTGCAACATTAATATATTTAATGTTAAGATTTTGATGAATTTTTAAAGTTTTGTGTTAATCTATAGTTAGTTTATCCGCCTTACCATAGTTTTCCCTGTCCAATCGAACTCTCCGTCGTCCACGTAACTCTTACGATCGAATAAGTCTTGAAACAGTCTTCGCAGGAAATCATAGTCGGGTGTTTCAAAGAAATCTAATCGCCGCACATATCTCAAATACGTGGCGAATTCCTCAGGGTGTCCATCGCAAAGCACCTGCATAAAATATTATTATTATATAATTTTAGGATTTTGGTGTACGTTATAAAACTAAAAATCTATACTCAATTTTTTTTATCGTTCTTCATACCAATTCTTCTTCATTCATGAATTTTTTATTTTATTTTATTCATGATTCTTAATTGGTATAGAAATGAAATAAAATTCAAAATCTTTCGAATTAAAAACTTTTAAATGTAATTTCGATAAATTTTAAATACTATATATACTCTCGTGTATTATCGGATTTTATCACCTACCTCAATAGATGTCGCACGTTTTGTATCACCGATTTTTTGATATCTTTCTTTAAGTGTGTCGGCCTTCAGGCCTTGCCACGGCAGTGAACCTCTTAAGAAATACATGAACATATGACCCAGAGCTTCCAAGTCGTCACGTCGCGATTGCTCTCTGCCCATATGCGTGTTTATCGACATGTAACGTGCAGTTCCGGTCAGGGACTTATGCTCCCGATATGGTATGTGTCTATTTGTATCTAAGTCAATATATTCTTTGGCCAACCCGAAATCTATGTATGTGCGATAGGTTATGTGTTTTATATAACATAGATTTTCAGAAGGATCATGTACATGTACTCACCTATTATGTGAATAATTTTCTCTCGCCTCGTCGACGTTCTACCAATCAGGAAATTCTCCGGTTTAACATCTCTATAAATTAAGTGCCGACTATGAACGTATTCGATCCGGTGGAGCTAGGGAAGGATTCACATATTTAAGATATCTTTTACCACGAAATTTTAAGGAATACGTATTACTTAATTACATATTATTAATTAAAAATAAGACTCTACATGCTTTTTTTAAACTGATCTTCAATTTAAGGATTTGTTTATAATGTGGCAAGAAAAAATAAATACAAAAATTAAACATAGTGTCTCATCAACTAGCAGCTTTTAATTTATAACTACAGTTGTATTTTAAATATGTATACATACTATATAACAATATTGCTCTGGAAAAAAAGCAAGTGAAAACGACATGCATTGATTATTGATTGATAAGTCTTAGTTATTTGCTTTTATTTGCGAGTAATTATAAAAGCTTAAGTTTTTTACAGAGCTCTGTTTTCTTCTAAAGCCTCTATCAATAAAAAGAGAAATTCTTAAAAAAATGAATAATTATCAATTATCGAATCGAGCCGATGGAAGGCGCTAGCTGACTAGGGATTTAATGAAAATAATTACCACCGAAATCATAATTCAAACTATTTAGTAGATACGATATCAATGAATATTAAGAATAAAAGGTTTATGATGACAGACCATTTTGTTAATTGAGAAGAAAAATCAAAATAGAAGTTTAAAAAGAACCTTAAATTAAATTTAAGTGCTTAGCAAGTACATGTAGAGTATTTAAGCAATAAAGGAAATGTTTACATATGAAACATTCTGTTCTATGTAAATCTTTAATGTTGTTTCAAGCTCTTAAGGTAAGATGTTGTTTTTGTGTACTTACTAATTGTATAGCTATCAGTAGTACTGTCTTCAAAGTGAATCGTCTGCCGCATATATCAAATAAATCTTCGAGTGATGGACCAAGTAATTCCATAACAAGTGCATTATATTTGCCGCATGGTCCGAAGTAATATACTTCGGGAACACCCTCTGCTATAGTTCGAGTAGTGACGAGGGAATAAACGCGTTTTCGTACAAATGATTGCGATTCATGGAAAATGAAACGTCATTTAATTATTATCAGCGTTAATTTTGCAGACGTTTGAGTCCGAATTGAGTGCGATTAGATTGAAATATGGCGAATGATTGCACGAGGATCATCACAAGTTAAGCCAAGAAACGCATCACGATCGTTTACGAAAGCGAACGCACGCACGCACACATCATACAACAAGAAACAGTGGGGGGAAAAAAAGAAATAATAATATATAAACAGAGAATTAAAATTTTAAGTAAAATTATTCAAATTATATAGTAGTAAAGAAATAACAAAAACTTGTTTTTGCTTCTGGAATAGATTGTATGCGTATCTACATTAAAGTAGACAGAGGAAGGATATTGTTTGTGGATACTGTTTGTGTATGGAGGATGTTAGTGATGGATTTGTTTTACAGTTTACCACCTAGCGTATCACACGTTATAGCCTAAGTAACACAAATAAGTATGGTTTTGCAAAATAGCTATTCTATAACGTATTAGTATGTATTTCATGTATTAAGATCAATACATAATTTCCATATCAATTAAAATAGAAATTCTCGTGCATATACAAGAAGTCTTTTTAACTCATACTAGATTAAAGTTAACATACATATAATAACATATTCCGCTATTCTTCAGCTTTGTTTAAAATAACCAAAGCAGAATAAAAGTAAAATATACATATATATTTTACATAAATGTGATAAATGTATATAAATAAATGTAAATAAGTCTAAGTATTAAAAAAAAATAAATGAATACACTACGTCAAAAATGAAGGCTTAATACATATATTGATTATATCATAAATCGGCTTCTTAAATGAAAAGTTTCTTATAATGGAGTTTATAAATGCTATTTATCTTCGATCTTAGAGTACTTAGATATTATACTAAGCATGCTTTAAACTAATAAAATATGTAATAAAATTAAAAATACCCCGCCGAAGTATTGGGATCAATTTTCTAAATTTGCGTATATATCGAAATGTCAACACTTTCTAATGTTTACGACATTTTCTGGTTGTAGAAGAGATACATGTTTAACCATGGACCGATTTGATCACCGCATTTACAGCACTCCAAACGTATTTTAATGCAAGGCTACAAATTTACATGCAAAGCGGGATAAACTTCGAATTATTTGAACTTTCGAATTGAAATATCGTATAAATAGGCTTCTCGGTAGGTTAGAAGATAAGCCCCTACTTTTCCCTAGATTGGATTTATGAACAACTGTGAAACTTTCATAACAAATTGAAATTCTTGTTTGATGTGAATTATTATCAATAATGTTGGTTTGTTGATGAATGCCAGTGATGCAGAAACTATGGATGCTTAGCAACAAGAATCAATACTGAGTGACTATTACACACTTGATTCGATACGTTTTGTGAGATCGAAATTCCCTCAACTTCCAATTTCGTGAAATGCAAATTAATGCAATTTAATTGCTTCAGATTTTCTTATATCTTTGATTTGTAAAGCAGTCACCAACCAAATCATTGATATTAGGATGGTGAGTTCACCATCCTAACTCATACTTACACAGACTGAATAGGTATAGAATAACTTAAAAAAAAATAACCAATACCTAAGTAGTAGTATGTATGTATGTATGTAATTCAGACCAGTCCACTAATTTAAATTTCTTTATTTATGTTTTTATATACGGGACGTGTGCATGATAAATAGACTTATCATGCACTTAGAAAATAGACTTATGTTTTGTGTTGTAATTAATAATAAAACCCTACAATTTTTTTTGGCCTTCAATCGAGTATATAATCAATAATCAAAAATATGTTAAAGTTCATTACTTTTAACTGATATTTGCGATTAGTAAGCAAATATTGACTAGCTGTTGAGACACTTTCGCTTAATTGTAATTTTTTAAAAAATTTGGTTTATTGGAATAACTAAATAAATTCATTATGTGTTTCAGTCAAAATAAATAACATTTAAACAAATATATCAACAATTTCATTAATAATAAATTCAAATAACAAAAATAATTACTTATTAAATCAAAAGAAAACTACTTACAAACTATAATTAGAACGGAATTGAGAACATGGCATTAATTTTCGACAAATGAAATACTTAATATTAAATGAGCAAATGAATTCAAAGTAAATAGATTTGAGGTGGGACACTTACTAGTTGTTTAGCTATCATCAGTACAGTCTTAAGTGAAAATTTACGGGAGCAAATATTGAAGAGATCTTCTAACGACAGTCCCAATAATTCTAATACCATGGCATTATATCGGCCACCACATGTGCCCAGATGATAGACACGTGGTATACCCTCTGGACTATTATCTTTTGGATTGGGCGTGGGGAAAAAACACAATACAGAAACAAATAAGCTTATTACATGTATAAATGAAATGCATATTATTAGAAAATATGATTGTTTTTAACTTAACTATGTTTAACATGTATTCTTTATTAGTATTTTACATCTATACAATTATTCTTGAAGCACCGACCTCCGGAATATGCGGAGAAATTCTATTTCTTGAGGTTACTTTTACATATAATTTTTCGTATAAGAAATTTTAATTACTGAGTTGATTCTTGCAATTGATATTAATTTACGAAGGTGGTAACGGTGCAAAAATTAATATAGAAAAAGAACGAGAAAATACTATGGATAAAGGGACATAAAGGATAAAGCGAATGAAGGTGGGTTGGAGGAAGGATTGGAATGTAAAAGAAGGGTAAAGTTCAGAAGGTCTAGTTGAACAAATTCTTTATATTGCATTGCATATTTTTGTACAAGAAAAATCGAATATAATCCCAATATGAGTTTTTACTTATTTAGAACAATCGATAGGTTTCAGTAAATTCAAAAAAACATTTTAATAATACTTTAGCAACTACATCTTTAAGGAAAACAAAAATATGCAAACTCTTGTCTATATTCAGTTCGGAAGTGTAAATAACGGAAAAATTAACAATACGTACCATGTGATCCTAATAATTTATAAAACCTATACTCTAAATGTAGTTGCGGAGCCTTTGACTTCATAGGCTCCATTTTTATTGCTACGTGTTCATTGTTGTAAAGATTTTTGCCTGAAAGAAAGCAAAATTAAAAGATTGATTCCGATATGATTAGCTTAAATACAAGACGAAAAATATTAGTTAAATAAAAACATTTGCACTCATGCATTTTATTATATCTCAATTTTTAACAGCAGCGAGTGCAAGCAACATAATAACAAGGAAGTAGGCTCCATTTGCTCGACTGTGAACACTAACACACATTTTCTGCCTACCTTTTGAACCTGAACCAGCACTTGCAAAAAAACACATACGTCGACCTGTTGAAGAATAAACATCTTTACATTTCGAAGCAAATCAGTCGAAATAATTTTAGTTTCGCATCTTTCAAGAGTGGTCAGAAAATCAGCCATTCAAATCCATCAAGTTTCAAGTTTTATATTAATAATTAATTAATTTTATTATTATTACAATTTGTCTGCGTAAATCAATGTCAGGACAAAACTATACTCATCTCAATTCGCAGAATTAAAGAATTCTGTGTAAATAAAGGAGTTTTTTAAATATGTGAAGAAATATATTTAAAGCACATTAAAGAAAAGAAAAACTAGGAAATATAATTTTGAAAAATCACCTCAAACTCTAGACTTTGTATTAAGTTTACTATTATGTGTTTACTATTAATATTAATTGGAAATTCCTAAATAAATTGGATAAATGATGGCTATTGGAATAATTTTCATTGGATAAAATTGGATAAATTATTGTGCATTTACGTTTTCTCTTTGCTTTCGAGTTTTAGCCGAGGTTCCGCTGGTGTGTTATTTAATAATTTTTTAGCAATTAAATTTAAAAATTTCTAAATATGTTTAACGTCTACAAATATTTTGTGCTTAACTTTATTTCAGAATTCTTGTCATGTATTCGCAAAGAACTTACCTAACCGCAGTTCTCCAAAATTACCACAGCCGATTTTTTTACCAACACGAAAATTTGGTCCGACCATCAGCACACCGGTTGAGGTGCTCACTGATTGGCGGGCGGAATACATGTTGCTGGAACTATTTGCTCCTCTAGCACCTGCTGCCCCACCACCTCCACCGCCGCCACCAGCTACGGTTGATGAGCCAGGAACTTGTGTTCCACCAGTACTGAAAATGAGTTGGAAAACAAAATGTATTTTCTAACATTTTCAAGGAAATTTAAAGATTTTTAAATATCTTAATTCGGAATAA
This sequence comes from Myopa testacea, assembly GCA_949629155.1. Classification (NCBI taxonomy): domain Eukaryota; kingdom Metazoa; phylum Arthropoda; class Insecta; order Diptera; family Conopidae; genus Myopa; species Myopa testacea. The sequence continues at coordinate 54,622,497 of OX451345.1, read as the reverse complement.
TACTATGATATATATTATTTACTATGATAAGCACCGTACCCAAGTATGTACGTACCAATAACGCTTTAATGTTGCAAAAAAACGTGGCAAGATTTCTTTATTTTTAACTTCATCAGGACTCGACATATTTATGGTTTATTATATTTTTAAAAACTTCTTAAAACAACTATCTAGTCGCGAAAGCATTTTTTATGGCAAGTAGATTTAAAACATTTTATTGACGATCAGTTAATAGAGTAGAAACTCAATGAATTTATACTTTTTGATTTGATGTTTTTAAAATATTACTAGTTTTCATTACAAAATCTGGAAAAAAGTGAGTAAATATATAAGGTAAAATGTTCTTTTATGATGATCCTTAAAAATAATTATTATAAATAAAGTTTGTACCGAAAATAATGTTCATCTTTTGTTCCTAAGGTTAGTACTGATATGATTGGATTTGCTGGACTCCTTTGGAAATGAATATATGTAGGTATATGAAATGGAACAACACGTAGTCAAAGAAACAACGTTATTTGCGAAAATTTCCCTTTTCGCTTTCCCAGTTTAAATCATCAACTAAAAAAGCTAACTTTAATCTTCGTCGCATCTTAAAAACATTTTTTGTTTAATAAAAATACCATAAATTCTAGCTGTACATATACATATGTATATATTATTATAGTAAAAAGTCAGCGTCTATCTTATCACGTAATTTTGCGATATAATTAGTAGTTTAGATATCATAGTTATTTAAAAATAAAGGTAAATACTTTTAAATATTACCATACCCAATGTGTGATAGCTAAGAGATTATCTACATACCATATACATATGTATGTACATATATATTCAAGTAGAAAACCATGCGGATATAGAAATAGATCTCTATAGACATATCTATGTACACAGTACTTGGACAGACATTGTTCCGTTATTTTTTATGTTCTCACATTGTAAATAAATATAACATAAATTTTAAATGTTCGTAATTAAATTTGAAATTTTATTCAATGTTGTGCATTTGTATTCTGAAATCGATTTGGAATTTTCTAAAATACACGTTCAAATGTTTGGATTCCTTTTACAACATTTTTTTACTAAACTTTTCTTCCCAAAAAAATTAATTTCCAAAATAAAGAGACAAACAAGGTCGACTATTAAGTTCGGAATTTTTTAAACCAACGTGATGCCCGTGCCGCTAATTACGGGGAAAATTAATTTTACTTAAAGGAAGATCAAACTATTCAACTAATTACTCCAGGGTTTTGTTCAAATCTCAATTAAATAGAGGTTGGTTGTTTTTATAGAATCGTTTGGTTTGTTTATTGAATTTTACGTGCCTGCATTCATATATTCATTCATCAAGCACACAAGCAAAAACTCTATATAACACAACGTATACAAGTCAACCGTCTTGTCAGTATGTCGGCAAACGAACATCGAGAGGCATCGAGGCTTATCTTTGAAAATTTTATGTATAACATATGTATATATATTAAGGTGTTCTATTCTTTTGTAAGGAGTGTGTAAGGTATGAACAATTAGATATACATAATGTCGATCAGTGCCGCCGGTTACTATGTACATATACCCTCGTGTTTAGAAAAAAATAAATAAAAAAGAATATCTCACACGAGAAGTTTTTGTAACAATAATATGAATTACAAAACTATGATTTTAGTCTATACGTACATATTACTGATATTTCAAGACTTGATTTAGTTATTCCAACTTCAAAAAAACTAAATATTACCTGAAGTAATGGCTTTTCTTTAAAAAACGTTTTTAGCAACTGAATACATAAATACAAAAACAACCGACAAAAACTTTTTTATGGATATCTGAAGCGAATAGTTCGGTAATACCGAATTAAACTACCAACATGCACAAGGAAGTGTGCTACAGAAACTTCATCGTACATTTTGTCATTTCTCATCTCCTATGTAAAGAAATTACATAGCTATCTTTTGAAATTGTATACATATGTTGCTCTACATTGTGGTGAAAAAAAAAACTCCACACTTTTACGAGGTTTGTTGTGCTTAAAACATCTACTTGATTTCCTAATCAAGTTTAAGAAAAAGTGGTAGCTAAAGATGTATAGAAAATTTAATGTCAGTGGACATGAAATTCATTCCGGTTCTTAAAACAGGTACTTTTTTTCAATTTCCATTTGCATCGTGAGTATCAAAGTTTTGCGAGGCAAAGTAAAATAAACAAAGACAAAAGAACAAAAACTAGGGAGTGTAGGTTGAGTCGAGACAAGAAAAAAATCGTATGGAAGGGGGGTCAATTTCTCACCATTTAGGCGGGAGAGACCATTTTCCAAAAACCCGACTTAAAATCGGGGGAAAAATATTAAGAAAAAACGGGGATATACTCGTATATATATAAGCAAATTTATTAAAATATAGAAGTCAACATGCACAGTAATATGTTCGTTAGTCCCTAATTCAACCAGCTGACTCAACACTCTGAAATACTGAAATGAGCAGAAATGGAGAAGTGAAGTAGACACTCTCCGTAGACAGATTACTCTCCATATGTGCGTGCATAAAAACTACATACGCAAGCATAAATATATATGTATATATATTTTATATATCTACACATATACAAATTATCTTCGAGAGTATACATTGTATTTATCATGAAAATATATACTGCTGTATCATATTTTTCCAGGTGAAAGACATTGAAATTGTGAAAAATAGGAAGAGGGGAGAAAAATAATCAAGGTAAGAAGAGAATTCATAACTGCTGTAGAACAAACGTCACACATTGTCGCATTAAGAGGAAGTAAATAAAAAAATCGTGTGTAAGCGGTCTTGATTTGCTTAATAAAATAAAATGTTTTAGTAACAAAGTTTGTTTTATAAAAAACGTTGGCATATTGTTTTTTTATTGCATAGTCTTAATAGTCCATGCCGATTATTTGATATTTAATCACTTTAATCACAATATGTATTTATAATATTTTTCTATCTTTTAATTTTTGCATAATTTTCTGTCATTATTTACACTTTTAAATGCTAACAATTGTAGAACGCAAGCATTTATAGATTACAAAAGTTAGTATGGGGGGGAAATTTCTTATTACTGCAATATCTCACGAGAATTACACAACCTCACAAGTACACGATCGAAAACAAACTGAAAATCATTAAAAACAGATAATAAAAGAATTATACTATTTGCCAGTGTTGCCGGTAGTCTACATTAAATTTCCCCTGCTGCAGAAAAATGTGTCCATTTAGAAGGAACGTTACAATATTTAATTGTAAAAAACGACATATGCAATCAGTAATGAAATATGTATATTGTTTACCAGAACATGTGTCCATGTGCTCACTTAAGCTTTAAACACAACCAAAGCAGCAGGATGCAAGATGCAGATACAAATGTTGCCAAGCTCTGGCGATTAAACCAAATGCAATGTCTAGCGGCCAAACATTGAACTTTCAAGAAATTGTAAACAAGAAATAAAGAAATAAATACTCACTTATTCAAATGCTCATATAAATTTTGCGGGAAACTTTTTCAAAACTCCAAAAAAGAGTAAACACATACAGAATAAGAAGAGGAATGCTTCTGCAGCTATCAAAAGCCGCCAGAAATTAGAAATTAGCCTAAGTCTAGCGGCACAACGTAGCGGCGAAACAAAGCTGAAATGGGAGATTTTATTTTTTTCTCGTTTCCCATAAGAGCCCATGTAAATTTGACAGCTGAGAATTGAAGTTGCATCTTGCTGCTTTGGTTGTGTTTAAAGCTTTACTGTGGTACTTAAACCAACGAGTATAAATACGCTCGTTGCTTAAACCAATGCGTCGGGCATTGCGTTGTTCATTATTCTTTAAAACGACGCTGCACTAAACCGCAATTACAGCGTTGCGTCAACATAAGTTTCTGACAAAAAGAGGCCCATTTCATAACAAAAAACGAAATGCTTTGTTATTTTCGCTATTTGTTATTATTTCCTATGTTAGAAAAGCGAATATACAATACATAACGTATGATAAGCGTTTCTTTCGTTGTTAAGAAATACAGACCTTTTCGTCAGAAACATATATTGACGCAAGGCTGTATTTTTGTTTAGTGTAGCGTCGTTTGGAAGAAGATTGAACATTTTTTAACCTTTGCCTCCAATTTCACTTCGTAGTGCATATCAAAATTTCGAATGCTCTTCACCGGAGCACTGATTTAGGTACGACAGTTACATTTTTCCATTTAGACGCATCTGTATTTG